>OX421498.1:24148580-24683580 GCA_949126835.1 Anisus vortex
TACACGCGCGAGGTTGCTAAACTAAGTACTGTTTGGGTATAGTTTTCTATTTTCTAAGAAAACTTAAATAAAATACCTTTCGCCTTTCATCATCTAGTAATCCATCTGCCTATGCTAATAGCGCGCAGAAGCACTAAACTTTAATATAGTTTATATTTTTAAGATAAGATAAGATAAGATTGCTTTATTGATCCAAATGAATGGAAAATTGACTTGATTACATAAATTCCTTTTTTCAGCATACCTAAAACAATATTAAAGAACCATTTGTACTCAAACACAATAGACATTCACGCACACTATCATACCATTTATCATACAAGAAAAAAGTAGGCCTATTATTTAGGAGTCAGCTATTGAGCCATCGTATTTCCTGGCTGAAAGGTGATTCTTTTGAAAGAGTCTTACTGACAGTGGAACAAAAGAGTTCTTAAATCTCTCTGTTCTTGCCCTTATAGAAAGAAGCCGACCACTTCGACTAGATATTATGTAGCTATCATGAAGCGGGTGTGCATGATCTTGGAGGATTTTATCAATCATAGACAGGCACCTTGAACTGAAAATATCCGCAAGAGATGGTAATTCTGTCTGTGTAGTACGAGAGGCTTTGTTTATTAGGCGGTCTATCCGATGTTTGTTCAATGTGGTGGTATTACCATACCAGCAGGTGATTGCAAAGGTTATGATGCTACCAACAGTCGCCGAGTAAAATAGATTCATAATGGTTTTCTCTATGTGAAATATTTTTAGTTTATTAAGACAGAAAAGTCGTTGGTGCATTTTCTTACAAAGGATTTGGCAGTGGTCAGACCATGTCAGTTTGTCAGTAATTGTGACGCCAAGATATTTATATTGCGAGACTTGATCTATTATTTGGTTGTTTATGTGCAAATCAGTCAGCTTGCGTTTCTCCTTCCGGAAGTCTACAATCATTTCTTTCGTTTTTGTGATGTTCAATATCAGGTAGTTCTCTCCGCACCATTTGTAGAAATCTGAGGTCGTACTGTGATATAGACTGTCGTCACTGGAAACAAGGCCGACAATGGCTGTATCATCGGCGTATTTGATTACTGATACTGTATCGATTGCTGAACTTTGAATGTCATTGGTGTAAATTGTGTATAGAACGGGAGAGAGGACACACCCTTGAGGCGCTCCAGTGCTTATTTCTCTTATTTGTGAGGTACATCCCTCTACTCTGACAAATTGAGGGCGGTTTATCAGAAATTGCATGATCCAGGCTTGGATGTGTTGACTGACATTTAAAGCAGATAGTTTCTGTATCATAAGGTGTGGTTGGATGGTATTGAAGGCAGATGAAAAGTCAACGAAGAGTATTCGAGCGTAATTCTTCGGCGTATCCAGATGGTGGTACAGTCTATCTAACATTAATGCTATAGCATCCTCTGCGCTTCTGCCTTTTTTGTAAGCAAATTGGTAGGGATCAAGGCTTTTGTGCACCTTATTTAGTATACGTCTGAGAATAATTTTCTCAAAACATTTCATGATAATAGATGTTAAAGCGACAGGACGTAGGTCATTGTTGCAAAGGACTTTTTCTTTCTTTGGTACGGGCACAATCTCTGAGGTTTTCCAGATAATAGGAATAGTATGGTTTTCCCAAGATTGATTAAAAATGTAGCAAAAAATAAAGGACAGCTGTTCCGCACAAAGCTTTACTAGTCGCCCACTTATTCTGTCTGGTCCTGACGCTTTGGATATGTTTACTTGTTTAAACAGTGACGTCACAACATCTACACTGAAACCTTCCTGACTTTCATCTAGAATTAAATTTAAATTGTTAAAAGATGACATTATGTCTTGGTGAATAGATCTAAAATCGTGACAGTCAAAACGGCAGTAAAAATTATTTAGTTGGTTGATAAAAGTATTAATATCTTCATTCACACTCAGAGTGTTACGCTTTAAATCTCCAAATTAAAAAAAAAACCTCAATTTGCGCCCCCAAAAATTTTGCGCCCTAGGCGGCCGCCTAGTTGGCCTATATGGATGAGCCGGCCCTGAGTTTATTATACGCTTTGGTTTAATTTTGCTTTAAAGTTCATGAAGAGTTCTACAGCAATAGAACCTACGTCGAATTTCATCAAATGTATTACACTCCAATAAAATGCATTTGCAGTTTTTTTTAAACGCAAACATTGTAAGAATTTAGTAGTTGTCGAACCGAACGGAACCGGAACTTATATCATTACCGAACCTTACCCAAACAAATGGCCATTTCCGTTCATTTACATTTATATGTAAATTTATTTACATGTACATTTATGTACATTTATTATATATGTGTATATATTTACTATGTTGAACGCGAGGGTCTTATCGGGTTTTCCCACTGCTGTTGTTGTTTTTCTAATGTGGCGAGACCTATTTTTAAAAGTTACGCACCGCAATTTGGCTTGGAGAGTTTCAATGGTGTAAGCCTACTTAAAAAAAATACTTGCGTATGACGTAATGTCTATCAAATCATTTCTTTTTTCATTATAGATGTTTGCATTATTCTTTTAACTAAAAGTAACCAAATGTTTTAATTATTTAATGGATTCAAGTCGCTATTGAGAACATCCTTTAATATTATTATGCGACTTTATTCACTCTATAAATTAAATTATACGCATTATAAAGGACAAGTTATAAATGATTACTTTTAAATACAAGAAGCTTAACAGCAACAATTTGTATGCATAGCCAGTGTCAGGGCGACGTACACAATATAAAATAACAAAAACTAAATACCGAAAGAAAGATTCTCAATACTGTTTTATTAATACAATAAGCGCGATTAAAAATTAAATACCGAAAAAAATCGTTCTCACTTTAGTTTTTATTACTGACTTACTTACTGCCCGTAACGCCGTGGGCGCATAGGGCAGCAACAAAGTCTTTCCATCTTTCTCTGTCACGTGCGACAATTCCAATCGTACCCCAGGAGTGACCAAATTCTTTTAATTCCTGCTCCACTCTTCTGCGCCAGGTTACTTTTGGCCGACCTCTCTTTCTTTTCCCTTCTGGAGTCCAGTGTAGTGCTGGCTTGCAGATGTTGCCTTCCTCTCTTCTCAATACATGGCCGATCCATCGTCAACGCCTTTTCATTATGATTGTGCCCATGTCTTCGTGGTTGGATTGGGACATTAATTCTTCGTTGGTTATTTTCTTTGGCCAAAATATTTTCAAAATCTTCCTGAGGTTTTTCGTGTGGAAAGTGGAAAGCTTCACAAGGTCCTGTTGTGTCATGCGCCAACATTCTGCACCATAGAGAAGGACAGGAAGCACACAGCTGTTATATAGTTTTATTTTCGTTCTGGTACTATATGTACAGGATTTCCAGATGTTGGTCATGTTATAAAATGCAATTCTTGCTTTGTTCAGTCTGTTCTGAATATCTTCTTTGCTTCCTCCATCTGGTGTGAGTGAGCTTCCTAGGTATGTGGATTTTTCTGAGTTAGGAAGATCTTTATTGTCAACTTTGACTGGAATCATAGTAGTGGTATTTAGCACCATGACTTCAGATTTCTTATGATTTATTTTTAGTCCAACTTGAGAACTAAAATTGTTTAGTCTGTCTGTTTTGGCTTGCATTTGCTGATAGGTGTGAGACAAAAGTGCAAGGTCTTCAGCATAGTCTAAATCCTCGAGTGTTGATAACAAAGTCCATCTGATGCCATTGTTTCTCACTTCTGTTGTGTTTTTCATCACCCAGTCAATTAGTATGTTAAACAGTAATGCGGACATCACGCATCCCTGTCTCACCCCTGTCCTCACTTCGAACCATATGTTGCTACCTTTCATGCAGTAGCTGTAGTTGCTGTAAAAGCTCTTGGTCAGCTGTACCATGTGAGCAGATATTCCATATGCTCTCAGAATGAGCCACAGACTGTCTCGGTGAACACTGTCGAATGCCTTTTCGAAATCAATGAAGTTGATATAAAGTTGTCGTTGCCATTCTGTACATTGTTCTATGATGTTTCGTAGAGCAAAAATCTGTTCTGTGCAGTTCCTCCCTTTTCTAAAACCTGCTTGCTCTTTTCTAAGATAGATGTCGACAGCTTCGTTAAGTCTCCCGATGATCACCTTGGCCAGTACTTTGCTTGGGATTGACAGAAGCGTAATGCCACGCCAGTTATTGCAGTCACTAAGTGCACCCTTTTTGGGGATTTTGATAATTATTCCTTTAGTCCAGTCTTCTGGTACGTATGCTTCCACCCATATTTTTCTGAAAAGTGGCTCCAATATATTAGCGGCTGTCTCTGCGTCAGACTTAAATAGTTCAGTGTTCAAGTTATCGGATCCTGGAGTTTTATTGTTTTTAGTGATTTAATGGCATTTACAATTTTTTCTTTTGTAGGTGGTTCTACATTGATGTCCAATTCTGTCTGTACATCCGGAATTACTGCTTCTTCCAATGGTGGATCTCTATTAAGTATTTCGCTAAAATGTTCAGCCCATCGTTTATTTTGTTCAGCTTCATTAGTCATCAGTTTTCCTTGTTTATCCTTAATGGGTGCATTTGGTGATGAGTGGAATTTACCACAAATCTGCCTGGTGATTTTATATAATTGACCTTGCTCTCCTTTAGCTGCAGCACTCTCTGCTTCATTCACTAGTTCTTCAACAAATGTCCTCTTGTCTGCACGCACCATCTTCTTTACTGCCTTGTTGGCTTCTTTATATTGGTATTTGTATTTTTCTTGTAGTCTTGTTAACCTAGTGCTGTTCATTTGATTTTTTATCTTGCATCTCTGGTCTATGGCACACCATGTAGTTGGTGTAATCCATTCTTTTGTCTTTTTCTTATCTCTAAAGCCCAAGCATTTTTCTGCCCTCTGCTGGTATGCAACTTTGACATTTTCATAGTATGAATTAATATTATTATTACTCTCATCATCAGAGCTTAAACTTTGTAGTGCCTGGAATCTATTCCTGACCTGTGTGATGAAGGTGAGCTTAGTGTGAGGATCTGTTAGTTTCTGTATATTGTATCCTCGCTGGATGTCTGTCTTGTTCTGTGACCGTCTCAGTTTCAGCTTCACTTTTGCTATTACCAACTGATGGTCACTTCCAACATCAGCACCTCGTTTTAATTTAACATCTATCAATGATCTCCTTTTTTGGGCATTTATAAGCAGATGGTCAAATTGGTTTCTATCTCTATCATTGTGCGAATACCAGGTCAACTTGTGAATCTCACGATGTGGAAACAGAGTGCCTCCTATTACCATGTTATTAGAGCTACAAAGTTCAACTAATCTTTCCCCATTTTCGTTCCTTATACCACAACCATGAGTTCCCATTGTTCGTTATTGCCATTGTTGTCATGTCCTACTTTTGCATTTAAGTCTCCCATTATTATCATCATGTCATGCAGTGGTGCTGATTTAACTTCTGTCTCCAATTGGTCATAAAAAAGGTCTTTTGTTTCATCCTCACTGTCGTTTGTAGGGCCATAGCATTGTATGATGGTCATATTATCTGCCTACCTCTCATTCTGATTTTAATTAGTCTACTGCTAAAATATATAGGATTATAGGCCCTATTATATAATGAAGGAGGCCTATTGCTCTATCTATCAAATCGGCCTGTCATATAGGCTAGCTAACGTTATATAATTATAGTGTAGGCCTATATTATAGTCTATTTATATAGCCTAAGCTATAATTTAAACGGTTTAAGCTCAAACTATTTAGGCTACTACATTATAGCCTATAGGCCTAGGCCTATAATAGACCTAATTTAAGCCTATTAACTATTAAGCTATGTCACAATATTAAATATAGAAAAAAGGCCTTTGCTTATATAAATGTAACCTTTATTCTATATGCCATATAATAGGGCCATAAGGCTGAGGCATAGGGCTATGCCAAATTAAATTAGGCTATATAAAATATAGTAGGTTATAGTTGTATATTTCTGGTATTTCTGTACTTGTATCATTCACTCACACATCTCTTCGAGGAGTTCATAAAAAGTACTAAACATTCCAGTACAGCAATTAATAAGTTTATTTACACATATATTTTTATGTCCTCACAATTCATATGAAAATCCATGCACAAGATTATAGATATATATTCACTCAATTGCATTGCAATACACATAACAGAATTCACAGAATAGATTCACTGATATCTCCAACATTACAAAATCTCCACATAAAAAATACAGCTCCTCTCTCCACAAAAGCTGAATGCCCGCTACTCTACCAATGTCAAGTCTCGTAACCTTCCCTCCGATCTTTTCTAACCTAACACGTGAATTAACAACAATTCAATCAACTGCGCAATTAGTATAGTCTCCGTCTGTTTTTGCTATCCAAGGTCAAGGTCTACTCTTCTTTTCATTGGTTATCTCTCTTTGACCATAGACTATTTATTATGTTCTATTTCAATAACTGACACACCCCCCCTTGCCCATAAATAAAATGACATTCATGGCATTTTTATATCCAAAACATAATTAATACATCCATATAAGTCATAAATCAATACATAGGTTATGTCATATATAAATAAATCATATATGTAAGAATATTTGTTAGTATAGTTTGTTATTGTTAGTAGACAATGTTAGTAAGTGTAATTATGTACAATGAGTTTGTGACTGTTTACATGGCTAATCTTGACAAAATGTCAGGTATGTGATTGTCTGTCCCTTTAATACTTTGTATGTTATACTGGTAATCACTAAGTTTCATTGCAAACTTATTGATCCTATTATTGTTCACATTGCACACATTGAAATTAATCAAAGGTTTGTGATCTGTAAATATTGTAAATTTACGACCTAACAAAATTTAAATATCTTCTTAGTTTAGTTACTGCCCATACAATGGCCAAACCTTCCAACTCAATTACAGAGTACTTTTCCTCTGCTTTTGTCAGTGATCTACTTATATACAATACTGGTTTGTAAATACCCATAATTTTCTTTTCTTTTTTATTTGTCATATTACTATTTTCCTCCAGACAATGTTTCATTAAACATTCACCAAGACCTTGCCTAGAGGCATCAGTAGCTAAAATGATTGTATCTTTAGCTGAAAAGGTAGTTAAAATTGGTTCTTTAGAAAATAGTATTTATAAATTTTGCATTGCTTTTTCACATTCTGAAGTCCAATTTATTTTTTTATTAGATTGACCTTTCCTTGTTAAATTTAAAAGTGGTTTTACTATTTGGCTGTAATTTTCAATGAAATCTCTATAGTAACCAAATAGCCCTAACAAAGCTCTGACTTGTTTTTTTTGTTTCAGGCTTCTTTATGTTCAACATTTTTTCTTGCATCCTATTAATTGGTTGTATTGCCTGATCTTTAAATTTATGTCTTAAAAATTCAATTTCATTCTGAGCTAATTTCATCTTTTGTGGTGAAATAGTTAGATTATGTTCAGCTAGTATTGCTAACAATTCTTCTAAAACTTTCAAATGTTGTTCCCAAATCTCAGTGAATATGCAAATATCATCTACATAATGAACAATATTGGGATGTCTAGGTATTATTTTGCGCATCATTTTAGTAAATGTCGCAGTACTATTAATCAATCCGAAAGGCATTACATTCCATTCATATAATCTGTTGTAAATGCCGTGTATTGTTTAGATTGTTCCTGCATAGGAATTTGCCAAAATCCTCTAGTTAAATCTAAGGTAGAGAATATTTTTCATTTCCCTATCTCATTAACAATGTCTTCTATATTAGCTAAGCCTTCCTGATCTATTTTTGTAACTGCATTCAGTTTTCGATAATCACAGCATAATCTAATGCTATTATCTTTCTTCTTTACTATCACCATAGGTGACGAAATTTGTGATATCAATTTGCGTATCAGCCCTTCTTTTAACAATGTATCTAACTCTTTCTCAACATTTGCTTTCTGCATTTGGGGTACCTGATATATTTTGGCTCTAAAATGTGTTTCATCATTTAATTATATACAGTGTTCTATTGACTCTGTATGACCAGGTTTGTCTGAAATTACTTTGTCAAATTTCTTTAATATTTCCTTCACTTCTTTGATTTGTAATTCTTTAAAATGAGCTAAAGAAATGTCTTTATAGCTTTGTTTAGTATTGCTATTTTGTAGTACATTACAATTTTGCACTTGTGAAACATTTGTGTCATCATTCAGTTTTATCACTACATAATCTTCACTACTATTTTCAGACGTCACATTATGTTCAATTTTGTTAATGTTTTCAGCTGTCACTGAATATTTTCTAAGATCATTGATATGAAATTTTCTTATAGAGTCTTTAACAGAGATTTCATATGAAACTGTATTAATTCTTTTTGTATATGGACCATGCCATTCCTTATTACTATTTGTTGGTGTTGGTGAAAAAACCAATACTAGATCATTAGGTTTCAAGGTTCTCAAATACCTATGTTTGTTTTTTATTTCTCTTTGTTTTTGTCCTGACATTTTTAAATTTTCATTGGCTATTTTAATTACATAACCAAGTTGAGATTTTAAATCTTCAATATACTCTTCTGTATTATACTCAATGTCATCATTATCAAGTATTGTATTTTTGAAATTGTCCAAAGGACTATTGGCTTTTCTTCCAAACATTAATTCAAATGGTGAATAATTAGTTGTCTGGTGTATAGCATTACGATATGCGAACAAAAGCATAGGTAAATAAACATCCCATTCCTTAGGCTTATCTATACAGCATTTTTGGATCATTAGTTTAATTGTCTGGTTAAATCTCTCCACACATCCATTCGACTGTGGATGATATCGAGTGGAAAATATCTGGGTTATTTCTAGCAATTCATGGAATGCTTTAGTTAAATTGGAAACAAACTGTGTCCCATTGTCACTTAATATGTCCCTAGGAAAACCATACTTTGTAAATACGGACAACAAAGCCGTACAAATGCGTTCAGATGTTATGTCTTTCAGTGGAATAACCTCTACCCATTTTGTGGCAATGATAACTAAAGCAAATCTGTTTTTATTAGTTTTAGTCATTGTCATGGGACCTATTATGTCTATTGCAACCTTATGAAATGGTATTCCTATCACATTAAATTCTTGAATGGGAGCTATGTGAGTAGATGTGTTCTTATTTTTTCTTAAACAACTATTACAACATTCTTTTATGTGATGTTGAATGTCTCTTTTCATTCCCTTCCACCAAAAAATTCTTTTTACTGTATGCTACGTCTTATCTGTACCTAAATGTCCACTTAGTGGTTTACTATGTCCAGCTACAATTATTGTATTTACTAATGTCTTGGGAACTATTATCTGCTCTTCTCTGTTATGCACTTGTGCATCTATATTGAATCGAATAACTATTCCATTCTTTATCTCTATACCTTTATTCTGTTTGAATTCACCTTCTTTAGTATTTGTTTTATTTTCTAACAATTTATTTATATAGTCATCTCTTTTCTGTTCAGCTTGTAACAATTGATGAGTTATTTTACCCATTTCAAGCACTGTTTTTTAATTATGCTTTACAGTGTTTATTTCAGCAAATGTTTGCTTCTCTACCTGATTCTTTTCCTGATTACTTATTTCTGGTTTATATGTCTCTTTCTTGCTAATAGCTACAGTTAAATGTTGTCTAAGACATCTTTTTGGTTTTCATAGTTATCCAAATGATCATTTGCTATCTTTAAAGCTTTATCATGATTTCTAACATGCTGAGTCAAAATTATAGATTTCAATTCACCAGGAACATTCAATTCTATACACACATTTTCAAACTCATCTATGTATTGACCAATTTGTTGAGTACCATTCCAATTATGGAAGTTATTTTCTTTACTTTTTAGTTTCACAGGTTCCAACATATTTATCCATTCATGTGATTGAACATTATTTGACTTCAAAATGCATAGATTTTGAGATAGTGTACTGATGGGATCATTATTGAATTCATTCAAAGTCATAGGATTCTGAATTTCTTTTATATCTAGTCTATTCCTAATCCATTCTTCAAAAATTTGTACTGAATTGTCTGGTTTAACATTGGTTGCATTACCTATGATAAGTGGAGCGGTGCATTTGGGCATTACGACGGCTTTTACTTTCCCTGCGATCCAAGGAGTGTCAGTTAAAATATTTGCACATTTGCATGTAATGGAACTCCCATCACCTAGTGTAATTACTTCTATGTCATCAATATATTGATCAGACTCAACTAGATTAGCTTGTACTATTAAGCACGAGCATCCAGTGTCTCTCAATGTCATGGTCTGAATGTGATTAACATAAGAAGGGAACAAGTATAACTGTCCACCTGTTTCATGCATGTTAGTAAAGTATTTTCCAGTATTAGCCTGTGGTGCTACAGTTGAAAAATTGTTACTTTGAGAAAAGTTACTGTCATACAATTGTTTAGGTTCAGTTTGTTGGCCCTGAAACGGTGATGAACAATCATAAGATATGTGCCCATAACCCTGACAATTATAACATTTTATTGATGTAGGATTATCATTGACCCTATTGCTATTGCCTCTAGGCTGATTGTAAGAACCTCTACTATTATTGCCACTATAATAGCCTCTGTTGTTGTTACCTCTAGTTTGTTTAAAGTAACCTTTATTATTATTATAGTAACCTCTATTATTGTTGTTACCTTTATTGAAAAATCTACCATTATTTTGGTTAGTGGAATTAGTGTTTCTTGTGGGTGACAAACTATGTCTTCTGAAAGGATAGTTAGTGTTCCTAGCATTACTCCTATTTTGGTTTCTTGGTCTGTTGTCCTGATTTTGATATGCATTGAAAACATTCAAGTTGTTTTCAAAAGCATTCAAATTATTTGTATCTTCATTTTTACTAAATGCCACACCAGGATGACTGTCCTTGTAATTAGTTAAGGCTGTTTTCAATTCTTCTACATTTTTAATGTTTCTTTCTTTAAGATATGTAAATAGTTCTGAAGTCGTCATTGTGAGAACTTTATCAATAATTATCATGTCTAATATATGTCTGGGATTATTTATTTCCACTTTACTTAGTGTTAACCATTTTTCTAGGTATTGGCTTATGTCATTAATGAACCTATCAGTGTTGTCACTAGCTTCCAGTCTAACCTTATGAAATTGTTGTCTATAATGATCAGGTGTAAAATTATAAAAATTGAACATTGCTGTTTTTATTTGGTCATATGTTCTACCAATTCCTTCACCTACTGCTTTTAGTCCCTTTTCTTTAACTGCTCCTAATAATTTAGCAGCCCATTTATCTTTTGGTAAGTTATTAGCTATACAACTTTCCTCAAAAATAGATAAGAAACTATCTAAATTATTTTTTTTTCCATCAAAGGGCTGTACGTTAAATTTGTCATTAACCTTATGATGATTGTGAGATTCTGTGACCTTAATTTTTCCTAACTCTAATTCAGTTTCATACCTTTTATGTTCTAATTCTGTGTGCTGAGCTATTTTCAATTTTTCAATTTCTCTATCTTCTGAGTGCCGAGCTATTTTTAGTTTTTCAATTTCTTGAGCTCTTGAGTCAATTTCTGTTTGTTGAGCTATTTTTAGTTTTTCAAATTCTCTATCTTCAGCTATTTTTAGTTTTTCAAATTCTCTATCTTCAGCTCTTTTATCTCTTTCCTTATTTTCTATCTCTTTTTTTTCTTGTTTTTGTGCTAAAGTCCAAGCCTGAACTTTTTCTTCGATAAATTTCATCATGTCTTTTTTCTCTATTTCATTATTCCATAGCTAATTCTTTAGCCCTGGCATACATTTGTGCATTAGTTTCAAACGAAGCCATTTTTTTTATTTGCTTATTTGTCCAGTGTTATTATGTATTTGTTATTACACAATTTTTAAAGTATGTTTTATTTATTACACAAATTCAATTTATTTGTACTGTGACCAACTTGATCATATACTGATATGACCAATAACACAGATTCTATATATTAGTTAAACTAAAATGTGACCCAATGATAATCAAAGCTTGATGACTTACATGATTATTTGTTCACATTTATATTTTTATAGAGTTCGTCAAAGCTTGATGACTTATATGACTATAGTCTCTTTCTTGACCTAATCACACTAAGTTCCTACGGTAGGAGAATAAATGTGCAATGATAAAATAATGTATTTACTCACCATTAATTACTTGAGTCAAATGAAAGTTCAACTTCTGGACCACCCCAAAATTTAATATGTTTTACAAAGCTTATTTTGTGACTATTTATATAATGTACTAAATCTGTATGTGCGCAATATTATGTTACCTCACAACTATGTTATTACATCTTTTAAAAGAATTCAAAAATTAATTATATTATTTACAGTATCCAAAGTTATTTGCATAAAAATTATTTCTTAGTACCCTGTCATGCTAAGACATTATCTTACACATAATGGATTTGCTCTAACAAGTTTACAAATTTAACATATAAAATGCATATGAACACAAAACAAAAATAATTGCTGTTTTAAATAGACAATATTAAGAGGAATTCAACAAAAGAATTACAATATATAAACATTGACCAAACAATATGATGTTTTAATAACAATACAACAATTATTTACGATCACAAACAAGACTTACACAGCTAACGACTATAATTGTAAAAAAAACAAATATCCCTATTAGAATCATCTACATTAAAACCTCGAAAAGAAACAGAATTAGAGTATAGACAGAAGTAAAAGTAATGAGGTCCTAACATAGACTACCTCCAACCTCCCGCACATATATATTGTATACATATAACATGAAATTATTATATTTAACAAAGTAATTACTAATAAAGAAAGGCAGTAATTACACATAAGAAAGAGGATATAGTAACGATCAGTGTCAGTTTCTTCAATGACTTGATGTAACGATAGTAACGATCAGTGTCAGTTTCTTCAATGCCTTGATGTAATGTTAACACAATATTCCGACTATGACGAGTCTGAAAGTTTTACATATCCATGTATGACTAGCATACGGTAGGCACACTATGACAATTGTGTGATCTGTCTTCACTTCACGTGAAATCTGCCATCTCCGATGGGGACTGGATATTTAAAATAGGTACTGTGTATATCACAAGATCTTTACATCTGACTTCCGGCTAATCTGTTTACTGACATTCACTGTCACGTCGGGATGTATATGTATAATAAAAATATTAGTCAAAGTTGAAGTTGAACTGCAGTTATGTTGAAACAAGGAGACTTCCAATCACAACAGTGCGCCGCCATTTTGAATTTATTAGTGCGCCATCTTGCTTATAAAAATAAATTCAGTTACTGGTAGAATAAAATGTCTTTTCCTGTCTTAAAATTTTCAGATGACAATTGATTATTATTTATGAATTGACTTTATAATTGTCATTGCTGTTTGCTGTATCATTTTAGTACTCGAGCTTACAAGAAGTTGAAGTATACACTTGTAATAAAATATTCAGGGTCGGCAAATGTTTCATGCCCTGGGCCTCCACTGCATAGGACGTATTGTACGACGAACGAAAATTTTGATTTTTAGTACTTGCCAACGTTTTTTCTTTATGGTAGTTTCCGCTTGCCACCAGTTGTAAGTTGTATATTTCTGGTATTTCTGTACTTGTATCATTCACTCACACATCTCTTCGAAGCGTTCATAAAAAGTACTAAACACTCCAGTACAGCAATTAATAAGTTTATTTACACATATATTTTTATGTCCTCACAATTCATATGAAAATCCATGCACAAGATTATAGATTATAGATATATATTCACTCAATTGCATTGCAATACACATAACAGAATTTACAGAATAGATTCACTGATATCTCCAACATTACAAAATCTCCACATAAAAATACAGCTCCTCTCTCCACAAAAGCTGAATGCCCACTACTCTACCAATGTCAAGTCTCGTAACCTTCCCTCCGATCTTTTCTAACCTAACACGTGAATTAACAGCAATTCACTCAACTGCGCAATTATTATAGTCTCCGTCTGTTTTTGCTATCCTGGGTGCTCGGTAAATTTGGCAATGGTAAATTCGAAACCGGTATTTAAGGCAAGGTGATTTTGGCAAAGGTAATTTCGGAATAGGTAAATTCGGCAAAACACGCAAAGCGGTAAAATTGGCAACGGTAAAATTGGCAATCATATAATATCCACTGTTTTTATTAAAAGTATTGGTTAAACTACACTCTAGTCCATGGATAGGCAAAATATGCAATGCGTGCCATACTTGGCACACATAGTGTTTTTAAATGGCATATGAAAGACCACCAAAATGGTGAAAAGAGCATGATAACATTAAGGAGCAATTTGACACGTTATTTAATTGAACGTCATCTAATGATCAAAGACAAACATTTTAAATAGGCGCCAAATGTACCCCTTCCCCAGCCCTGGCGTTTCTTCCCCCCCACCTCAAGTTACGCCTCGGCAAATGTAAAGGTACGCCTATGTGTGTAGGTAACCAAATTTACTTTAGGCATCAAAGCATACGTTTGTCTCCCCCACGATATTACGTAACTCTGACTACCTGACCGCCACCCCTACATAGTATGATACTGGTTGTGTAAACAAGAGCAAACGTAGAGTGCCCCCTCCCCTCCCGCCCCCCGACCAGACTCTCCTTTCAGGCACGACCATACTAAGTCCTTTACGAATGAGCCCAGGTTTGTTTAGATCGTACGGGACACATTGCAAACACATAACAACCCTCCTACTTTATATATCTATCAAAAACGAACACAGTCCTTATTCCCCTCTCCCGAGATACACGAATTTTCTTGACCGGTTACGTCAGGGAGAGTTAAGGAATTACTTTGCTGACCTATAGGCCTATTCTCTCAACACGGGTTGTTGAGTGTGTGTGTGGGGGGGGGGGGGGAAACACATGGCCACCATAAAACATTTTATCACATTCCATTGCAGTCAGCTATTTGCCGTCAATCAGTAGGCTAACTTTTGTCTTTGTAGTTTTAAACCTTGTACCTTCTATGTTATAACGATACAAGTATACATTACTTAGACATATAGGCCTACAACAATACATAATAGTTGGCTATATTTGACATAGAAACCTCGATAACTTACAAGATATTTGTAGCTAAATGTACCTTATAGCCTAAGTAAATTGGTTTAAACATTCAAAGTACTTTTTTACAATTTGAATGTTTTATTTACAACTCTCGTTTGTAATATAATTTAAATATATAAGAAAAGTAAATAATTTTTTTTTCAAAATTGTAATAATAAAATGAAATCCAATATCAATATCAATGTTTTGATAGAAATACTGATTTGTTTTACTAATAACAACAATGTTCTGGGATTTAAAAGGAATTTAAACGAATACCACCCCCCCCCAAACTCTTTTAGTTTTCACTGCTTAGCCTGGTGCTACCAAGCTGGTCACTAACACTTTAATCGGTGGGG
This sequence comes from Anisus vortex, assembly GCA_949126835.1. Lineage (NCBI taxonomy): Eukaryota > Metazoa > Mollusca > Gastropoda > Planorbidae > Anisus > Anisus vortex. Next base: position 24,163,957 of record OX421498.1, read on the forward strand.
AGACGGGGTTGGGGAGACGAGGGTGGGGAGACGGGGTGGTGAGACGGGGGAGGGAGGGGCTAGAGTTTGCTTTTGTTAACACGGCGAGTCTCATTCTGGTGTTTAAAAAAGATGATGGGGATGGCAACTAATCTACATTATGTAACATTGCTTTGCCTTGTTTCCTTGTGCTATAGACAAGGGGGGGGGGAAGGGGTTACATTTGGCGTCTATTTAAAATGTTCCTTTTTATGCATTAGTTAAATAACGTAAATGGTTAAAAAAAAATTACGGTGTATTTATTCAATGTTTTTCTTAAATTTAATTTTTAGTCAAACGAACTAATTAACTATTTTTTGTTACCTAATTTGTATGCTTTATGTATCGAGGGCGGGAGGGAAGGGGGGGGCATTCTACGTCTGCTCTTGCAAACACTACCAGTATCATGGTGTAGGTCAAGTAGTCAGAGTTACGTAATCTCGCCAATGTGCTATAAACGGGGGAAGTTTATAGGGACGTATTGGAGATAAGGGAATGCATTGATGCGTAATAAAGATCTAAACAGAACTCCAAGTGATCGTCAGTTGGGCTACCTTACACACATACCGCCTTTGGCCACCTTTGGGGGTGGGGTGCGGTGGGCTGGGGGGGAAGAAACGCCTGGGGCGGGGGAGGGGGTACATTTGGTTCCTATTTAAAATGTTCGTTTTTGATCATTAGAGGACGTTAAATTAAATTACGTGCCAAAGTGTGCCTTAATGTTTCCCTGCTCTTTTCACCATTTTGGTGGTCTTTCATGTGCCATTTAAAACCGTTTGGCGTGCCAAGGATGGCACGCATTCCATAGGCTGCCGATACATGGAATAGATTGTAGTCCTACCAATACTTTTAATAAAAACAGTGGATATTATATGATTGCCAATTTTACCGTTGCCAATTTTACCGCTTTGCTAGTTGTGCCGAATTTACCTATTCCAAATTTACCTTTGCCAAAATTACCTTGCCGAAAATACCATTGACGAAAATACCGTTGCCAAATTTACAGTGATTCCCAAGGTCAAGGTCTACTCTTCTTTTCATTGGTTATCTCTCTTTGACCATAGACTATTTATTATTTCAATCACTGGCAGTAGGCCTAAGTCATATATGCCAATATATAGCCTATAGATTATATTATAGTCGTACCATTTATTTGATTTATAGAAAAGTGGTGATTAACCGATTGCATGAAATAATTAAACAAATATAAAGGTAGGTTATGCTAAAGCCTATATTTGATATTTGCAAAATGATGCGTGTTTTATTCATGAATTTTAAGTTATAGGCCTATTAAAATTATTGAACAATATTTCATGCACAATGAAATGACAATATGAATATCTATAGGCATATCATATTCAATATGGAAAACATAGGCCTACGCCGACATACGGTCATAGGCCCGACTATACGATATAGGCCTATATATATTAGCCTCTTTCTACGAACAATATGTTTTTTTCAGTTTAATTAACATAATATTTGCTATGGTTATGGTTTTTATATTCGTGAAGATGCATCAAATCGGCTCTTGCCTCTGTCTCTATCAATCTTAAATATATCTAGAATTATATTTGCCTTTTTATTAATCAAAATGAGCGATCTAAGTCTAGTCTAGGGATAAGTTAAGCAATAGCTTGAATAGCCGACAGTAATAAAAGCATTATAGGCCTAATTTTTTTTTTCGATACAAAACTAGATCTAGTTCTAAACGTAATTTTTATTAACATTGAAGACACTCGAACATAAAGTAATGACACAGTGAGTCCAGGTCTAACAAATTTTTTTCTTAAAAATAAAAAGAAGCTCTAAACGTTATTTTTTAACAATTCCCTTCCTAGGTTCTTAGTTTAAGGTCTTTATGTGTTTTTATGGTTTAAAGTTAAAAAACAACTATAATAACATTAAAAACCCCCAATGCCTTTAGTAAAATACTATATGGAAAGAAGAAACAAAATTCTTTGTGCCCCCAAAATAAATATATGTCAGTGAGTCTCAAGGCCACGCCCCTTTTCCGGGGTCAAAGTAAAAAGGTCTATACCCAGACGCCACTTGCGAAGAATGAAAACATAAATGAATCTGCTTTGCATAATGACTTATTATTACACTTAACATGCCAAATTCGACTAAAGTCGAAAATCATGGTTCAAAATCTTAACCTAATAGTCCATGGTACAGAGTTTGGATCTTGTACCATTACTGGCATGACTATCTTGACCTCAATCACCAGTCTTTTCGGTATTATTATTTGTAGGGTCACATCGCGAAGCGTCCGTTATAACTTTACATGACAGTACTAATATACGAATGAAGGATTAACTTTGACTAGAAGTTAGAAGAAAAAACGTTATTCTCGCTATTTACATGAGAGACAAACGTAAAGTTGTAATCTGCTTTGTGAATAACGTAAAAGCACGCTTTCCTTCAACGGATAAATTCTGTGACGTCACAGACTTTGATGACGCGTTATGGCTATGATGTACAATATATAGAATGGCGTCTATGTTAAATGTACTGTATTATATTGTTAATGATTGTTGATGTTGATCTTGGTACTGAAACCGTTTCTGTGTCCTGTTAGGTTCAGTCTACGGCTTGTTCTTATGTAGGCCCTGCATGTGTTTTTATGTGCCCTTATATAATTACAACGTGTTCTTGTGTAAATGTGTTTATATGTCCCCTGTTGTGTTTACAGCGTGTTCTTTTGTAAATGTGTTTTATGTGCCCAGTTTTATTTACAGAGTGTTCTTGTGTGAATTTGAAATATATTTTTTCTATTATCATTACATGTATTGACTTTTACTCTAAATTAAATTGAGCTATGGATGATTCGATTGTTTCTCGTTATGATTCCGATTCGGGTGAGGAATATAATTATGACAGTTGTGATTTAGAGGATAATAATAATTTAGATTTAGAAAGTGATTCAGATGGTGTGATTGATTTTGCCTAAGAAATCAGTGCTATTTCTAGCTCCAATGTACCTGCTCGCATTGATGACAAAACGGTTGAGAGGCGTAAAGGTAGCATTGCAACAAAACAGCTTATACTGACTGGGAAGTGTTAGGAATGATTTTGTTGACCTCAAAACGAATAGCTGTCCTCATTCAACAGTAGACAATTTGTTATTGCAGATGTTACAAATTATGAAGCTGTTGATTTTTCCTCATACTCTAATGAAACACATTATGAACAAGTTATGAATGAATGTCAAAAAGAGAAAAATGTGTTGTGAATGATGGATCCCACCGCATTTCTTGCTCTTCATGTAGCGATGGGCTTGTGCAGCAAATCATCAATAGATGGTTATTGGGCTACAGGACTTTGGCTCACATGCCATTTTACTTCAGTGATGGAGAGAAATAGATACCAAATTATAAACTCGTGTCTTCATTTCAATGGATAAGATCCGCTCTTCAAACTGCGATCGTCATTGGACAATAAGCCTCCACTATACCGACAAGTTTATGGACCAGGACAACTCTTTCAATTTATGAGTCTATGGTGACAGTCAAAGGACGTTGTTTGTTCAAACAGTGCATCTCTATGACAACTAAATGGGGCGTAAAGGCATTCATGTTCTCTGATTCCAAGTTTTTTCTACTATTGTGGTTTATAATTTACACAGGGAAAAAGACTTTCATAGGAAGAAGGCAATAATTTGATCTGATTTCCAGATAAGAGTGAAAAGGCCACATCATCTACACAGACAATTACATCATCATATTTATGCTAGTTCAAAGGTGAAAAGCTAGGCACAAAATTCTTGAAAATTCAAAGTCTTATCCAAAAGAACTCAAGGGAAAAAAAGGTAAACAGGTTATCCTCCTATCTTTACTGAATCGAATTACTTGATGTCACAACGTTTCCAGATCGCAAGCTTCTCAGTATTACATGTTTCTATCAACTGTGGGAGGCAATACAACTACAGTAAAGCGTGTTCGAGACAGAAAACTACCAGAGGGTTACAGAACAATAAAAAAAACTACCAGAATTACAATGATCACAACGGTGGTGTTGATCACTTTGACCAATGAAGGTTAGCTATTGCTATCCTCACAAATCAATCAGGTCGTTCCACTCAATCTTTCATTATACAAAGAAGTAACTTTGATAAATAAATGGACTTATTGGTTATAGATAAACAAGAACGCTTCCATGACAGCTAAAAAAAATTTAGCGAATTTATCTGTACCATACAACAGTTAATTATATCATTGATGGACGCTACAGCAGTAAATTAGTATAATGTATTGTTTAAAAACTGTGTAGTTCTGCACAATTGTTTCTATTTGTATTTTGATTTTATATTTGTTTTCGAAGCAGTAAATTAATCTTTTGTTGGTGCTCTAATTAAATTGTATAAATGTATAATGTTTAGTTTATCTTTGATATATACTCTAGGTTAAGTTACACACTCAATTTGTTCAATAAAAATTTTTCCCTTGAAATAGACCTTCAAGGACCAGTTCTTTCTTTTATAGGTTTATTACCATATTGCTTAAAAACTGCACAAGAAAAACAATGCCTAAAAAATATTAGATTTTTCTAAAAATGTCACAAACTCAAGAGGGATGCTTAAGTCACGTGGCGCAAATTTGCATGAGAATTCAATTTTCCAATGTGGTATTATATTCTACATATATGGTAAGATTTTATTCCTCAGTAGTGACTAATTGCATATTTATATATGTTTAAATAGTCTAACCAGTTTTAGTGAAGTGACAGAAAATTGACAAAAATCGTTTCACAATTCATTGGCAAAACAAGGAGCAAAATGAAATAAAAAATATTTTTTTATTGATTTCTTATTGTCGAATTTTGTTTTTAGATTTAGCATTATCTACTGGCTATGTTTCTATGCTGTAGCAGTGCACTCATATTTGCCGATGGCTCTCAAAAAAGAAAAAAAGTGGACACAAGTACATATTTTTCTATAAATCTCACAATTTCAAGATGGCCGCCATGGTCACGTGACTTCAATTTGCATGGAAACGTTTTTTTTTATTACGTTAATCTGTTTTACATATATGGTAGAGATTTCACAAGTCGATATTGAACTGTTACCGATTTGTACATATTCAAAGATACTAACCAGTTTCGGTAAACTAGCTGAAAATTGAACAAAATTGTTTCGAAATGCATGGGCAAAACAAGGGGCAAATCGGAATAAAAACTACTTTTTTATTGTTGAATTTGATTTTTTTACTTAGTGTGGTATACTAGCTATGTTGCTATGCTGTAACAGTGCACTCATATTTGCCGATGGTTCTCAAAGAAGAAAAAAAGTGGACACAAGTACTTATTTTTATATAAATCTCACAAATTCAAGATGGCCGCCATGGTCACGTGACACTAATTTGCATTAAAACTTTATTTTTAAGTATGGTATTATGTTTTACATATAGGGTAAAGATTTCATGCTTCCACATAAGTCCATTAATTTTTCATTAATTTTTAAACACCACACTCTAATTTTGTGAAATTACCAAAAAACAAGTTGGCAGTGGATCACATTTTGCGTAAAAAACCTTTGGCATGTTAAGTGTTAAGTGAAATGTTTTATTTTTTGCTATGCATTTCTTACAACATTAGCTAGTAGCCTGTGTATATAAAAATGTCTACTTTGATTTAAATCTGCACTATTAAAGAGTTTTTAAATATAGAATTTGTGATTCTACTAAAGATAATGTAGCTAAATTTAAATAATTTCTGGTCCGGTTAAAAAAAAAAATTAAATAAAAAGACTGACAATCATTAGATCCTATTAGAAAATAAGAATTGACTACTTATTGGAAAACATAAAACACTAAGTTCGACAATCCATCTTATTTTGTTCAAACTCATTAAAATGAAAAGAATCTTAAAAGCTGTCGGTAAAGGAAGATGAGAAAAAGTTATTTTGCGTTGTTGTTTTTTCTTTACTTTTGGACACAGTGATCTTTATTTGATTCTTACATAATATGTGTTACGTTTAAAATGTTGGACATTTTATACAAGGGCCATGAAAAGGGCGATTACCAATTTATTAGCATGAGACTCTGGCCTCGCAGTATGGTGTGTGTGTGCGCGGGGGGGGGGGATGAGTCATATACGATTAAAACGAATATTTCAGAAAAAAAATATTTATAAGATATAATCTTCTGCAGCCCCAAATATGAAATACTTTATTGCAGCTCTGCCTGGCTGCATAGCCAACGGTTGAACTACTTTAAAAGTTGACCTGAACTTCTAGAAGTAAGGCCATGTCTACAACGTTCTTCCTTGACTATCATTCTTAAAGACTACTTTGTCAAAGCATATAGTCCTATTGTAGTCGTCCCACAAACACGTGCAGCAACTAGGCTTTGTTGTAAAAACCAGCTCTTTTGTAACAGTCAGGTCTAAAAAGACCGACAGAGGACGTTACTATCGTCCCGATTGTACAAAAACACCGCGACTCAGGTCATGACCTGTCCTTAAGTCAGTCTGAAGACGTCACGAAGGATGACATTGGAATGTGGACGAGTTGGAAGCGTCGATTCAGATAATGCAGGCTTACTAGATGCTCATGACAAAGGGGAATGGGTTGGCCCTGGGCTACCGCCGTGACCCACGCGGTCAATCTATCGGGGTGAGGTGTTTGGATCTCCTTTTGTGTGACCGCCGCATGCCTCGCACACTTCTCTATTCTTCCAAGGCCCTATTGTCACCATCCTGAATGTCGCCGCTGAACGACTTCAGCTGTCATTCGACACACTTTGTCTCCCCCCTCCTCCCTACCCACTCTACCCTTTTCTACACTCTCTCCACCCGGGGTCACCCTTTCTATCGTGTCAGGGGCACGCAACTATGGTTAATTGAGAGGGGGGGTAGGTGGTGTCGAGGGGGGTAACTACGGTTCATGTCAGGGGCAGGTAGCTCTGGCTCAAAACAGGGGCGGGTACCTATGGACGATCAAGAACGATATAGGGCTTCAGTATCAGGAAAAAAAATAAATTGGAGGTTGTATTTTATCAGCCATTCCTTAAAATTACACTATTTAATAATACTAGTCTATTGATCACACACTAAATAAACACAGTTGATGATGATTTGTATTTATATGACGCTTCTACCATGAAATTACATTTCCCATCCTCAGTAGGCTCTTGAAATATATTGCAGAGGCAGTTGTATGGTTAATCAGGGCACACAACCATTAGTTAAAGAAAACGGTCTTTAAACTCTTTGTAAGAGAATCTTTTCTCTCTGAATCCCACAGTGTCTGAGACAAGCTGTTCCACATAGAAGGTGTCTGAGACAAGCTGTTCCACATAGAAGGTGTCTGAGACAAGCTGTTCCACATAGAAGGTGTCTGAGACAAGCTGTTCCACATAGAAGGTGTCTGAGACAAGCTGTTCCACATAGAAGGTGTTTGAGACAAGCTGTTCCACATAGAAGGTGTCTGAGACAAGCTGTTCCACATAGAAGGTGTCTGAGACAAGCTTTTCCACATAGAAGGTGTCTGAGACAAGCTGTTCCACATAGAAGGCGCCATAGATTCCGACGAGTACACTGCAAAGGACTTCTTTTTGTGTCCAACCACACTGGGAATTCTTACGAAGGACTGTGATGAGGAGCAGAAAATTTTGATGGCGCGTGCTTTGGTATAAATTCTTGAAAGTAAAAAAGTTCAGTGCTATCCATACATCCATAGGTAAGGGACAAAAGTTTGAGACTAGTGCGATTCATTACATCATTATCATCCTGATTCAGCAGCAATCCGGCATTTGCCATTCTGCTAAAAGGCAACGGGGAATTTGTACAAAGCGCTAAAAATGTGCATTCAAGAACTATCAGCGTTACTGCCTGTCTGGGTGTGTATATCTATATGATTGTGTGTTTTTGTATGTATATATGCCTGTATGCGCTACTGTAAGTGTCTATTTGCCTGTCTGTGCACGTATATCTATGAGCATCTGTGTCTATCTGTATTTATTTTTATATGTTTGTGGATATCAGTGTGTAAGCTTAAGTGTCTGTGTGCGTATGTCCAAATAAATATCACGTGACACTTACTAACATTTTACTATCAAGAAAATACCAAGTGTTTATGCTCTATAAGAAGGTTTAGACGCATTTTAAATCCTCCTTCAAAGATATTGGCTATTGTTAGAAATACTATTCACTCTCTAGCCCAGTCATCCCACCTCACATCCACACCCTCTCCACACACACCGAAATCGCGTCTGTATTTTTCCTTCCATTGAAGAACTGAAAGCGCTTGAGTACAGCCACCCACCCATCGTAGTTGAACGTTGTTTTAAATCATCACCAAGCTAAGCTTGATTTATGGGAGATAATTGATCTACTTAGCCTACAATTAATGGGACATTTGTTCGCGTAGGCCTTCTGAGAAAATTGTGTATTGAGTCTGGACATAGGAACAAATTGAACAGCCCATAAAACCCAACATTTAACAAAATAAACTTATAGGCTATATGGGAGCCTAAGTATTTTTGTTTTCTATTGGTACAAACTTGTGAAAATTGTTCAAAACATTTAGGCATATTTATTAACTTTCTGGACCTTCGTGAGATTTTGCCACTCACAATAGTAGAAGCCGGCTGGTCCAGCGGTTAGATCACCGGACTGTCAACCAAAAAAACACCTGACAGATCGCGGGTTCTATCCCTGCCACCGACGTATCCCTGTCGCCCTGCAGGAGTTTTGGGCCTAGTGGACGTAATAATCTTCTATCTAGAATCTAGAAGGAACGACCGTGAACTTATAAGAAAGTAGTATAAAATATAAAGGATTTTAAAATGCGGCCATAAAGTGAAATGAAAACAATAAATAGGAAACATGTGGCTGGGCATTTTGCTCGCCACACAATTCCCTAGTAGGGTATGCCATGGTCACGGAAACTGATAAGCGCTATTTCACTAACCTTGAAAGTGAGTTATACTTTCATCGGAACGAACAAAAAAAAATCTTATCTTAAATCGGCTTCATAGAGATATATACTATAAATATAGATCAGTGACTGAAACATAATACTATGTTCTTGACACATGGGAAACTCGGCAACTCGGAAATTCCAAGTAGGAAGGTTTCCCATTTTCGATTTGGTGTATTTTTACATAATTTAATTTATTTTTGTATCACTTATCTATATAGTATGATACTCTAAGTATGTCTCATTTCCATTGTTTACATAGTTCTTGACAACTCACACAGATGAGTATTTATACTGAAAAATAAATAGGCCTATTCAATTAAAGCAATTTTAGATAATCACACAGCTAATGGCAGCTAGCCTATAGATCTAGGTGCCGAAAATAAGGGATTAGCCACAAACTATAATAAATTGCGCTTTTCTGTTACAGGTGACGCTACAATGAAAAACGAAAAGTTTATAAATGCACCAAATTGTCAACGGGATATTTCCCACTTGATTATCTTAACCATTATAAACTGAAGCGCTTATGTTTCAAAACATATACAGATCAATGGTCATAATGCAAAACTATTTTTATAAATATAATTTATTTAAAACTGTCACTGTTCATAACATTTAACTTTATTTATAATTCTAACAAAATTTCAGTACAAAAATATAATTACAAGGCTGCTAATTAGGCCTACGCTTGAATAATAAAAAAAAGTTTTAAAATGAACATTTTCAGAAAACAGGATTTTATTTTCAATTATTCCTACTCGGAATTTCCGAGTTTCTCGTGGGCTAAGAACAGACCATAAGACAAGGGAGGGAATTTATTTGACCCGGAAAAGCTAGGGGCTTCCGTTACATAGCAACAAGGCGTTAGTGTAAATATGAATTCACATTCCAAAACAAGGGACTCGTAGAAGGTAAGGCCGGCTAAATTAATGTTTCTCTATTAGAAAGGAAATAACTTATACTACTTTGCAAACTTAGAGCAAATAATCATAATAATGTTTTATGAATCGGGTTATATAGCAGTTAGGCCCTATAGTAGGATTAAATTAAAGTAATAATTAATAAGTTAACTTTATTATCAACCATTTAAGTTAAGTTTAAATTAAAGTTAGGACATATTATATTGATTCATATCATATAGTCACATATATGATATAGGCCTATCATTTTTTTTTAATTTATAAGTACTTTTTAGTTTTACATTTTACATTTTAGCATAGCAATCAAAAAGACTCAAAAACGGTAACTGTAAGTCTGTGAGTCTATTATTATTAAATTAAAGTGTTATGAATTCACTTTCTAAATCGAAACATATCATTTTTTTTAAATTGATTTTATATAGAAAAATGCCTTCCATTGAAGTTTTGTCAGATGATTGCCAGGATGTCAAGAATTATAATAACAAAGCAATACAAAATAGTCGCTATACAGGTGACATTGTTATTGTTGAAGATGATAACACACAACAAAATAATGTGCAATCAGTAAATGTTGATATTCCATCAACTCCACTGATAATTGAACTGCAGTCAAACTACAAAAATGCTGATAAAGAAAAATCACCAGACACGAAAGAAGAAAATAATAAACCTCTTTCAGGTAATAAATGCTAAGACTCTTATCACTAAGACATTTTGCTTTGATTAAAAAGTCTAAAAAGCTTGCATAATTGTAAAGTTATGGGCCTATATATATATATATATATTGAAATATATATAGGCCTTCAGTATTTATGACTATAATTACACAATCTTGAACAATAACAACCAAAAACCAGCGGACAGGTCGCAGGTTCTATCCCTGCCACCGACGGATCCCTGTCGCCCTGCAGGAGTCTAGGGCCTAGTGGACGTAATAATCTTCTATCTAGAAGGAACGTCTGTAAGCTTATAAGAAGTAAATTAAATGTTTCAAACATAATAAAATTGATATATTTAGTAAAAAATATATATATTTATGTATATATATATATATATATATATATTGTAAACATTCTTTTCTTTTGTTCCACAGAACCTCAAACTGTTGTGACTAATAATAAAGAAAATATCCCCCCTTTAGCACAGCAGTTGAAAGAAAGTAGTCAGTCCAAAAAATATCCAAGGTAAGTTACAGTAAGTACATTTTGTTTTTGTTTTGCTTGAATTGTGGATCTGCTGAATTTTAGGTTATGACCATGGGAAGTGGCATAGCATAGACAGATACCCAACATCAGCAGATGGAGACATCCTGATAATATCTTGTATGTAATAGTCTTCTTCTTCTTCTTCTTCTTCGTTCTCAAATGTTATGATAGGGAGGATTCAGACAACAAGTCCGATAGTTGTAATGAACTGCGCCGTGGCAGTCAGTTGCTCTAGTCCACCGAACAGTTTGTCATTGAAGGTAGCCCCCAGGGGCCAAAAGGCTGACCGGGTAGAAAGATACAGAGGGCAGGTCTGAAGGACATGCTCCGCATTTTCTGGAGCTGTTTCGCAGGGGCACATTTCGCTTGCTCCGATCCGTAGTTTGCGGAACATATGTTGCTTTAGCCTGTTGTGACCAGTCCTTAGTCTGAAGATGATGTGTTGAAATTGGCGGGAGAGTTTGTAGTAAGCATCAATCTTTGGGTTGTTTTGTTGCAGCTCAGACCATCTTTCGGATTCATTCCTTTTGAGTATTGCCTTTATTTCTTCGGGGTGTAGAGATGGGTCTGTCTGGTTTTGTCTGCCTCCGGCTTTAGCTAAGGTGTCGGCAGTGTTATTTCCTTCATTTTGTATATGCCCAGGGATCCATTGGAGAACCAGTTCTTTAGTTATTTTGCTCAGTTTTAAAAGTTCTGTACTGAGTGACTGGTTGATCGGGGCATTTGGGTTTTTTAGAGACTGGAGTACTGTTTTGGCGTCAGTGAAGATGACAATCCGGCTGTTGGGGGATTGAGTGTGGCTTGTTAGTATATTTGCAGCAAGCTCAATTGCTTTTCTTTCTGCTCTAGTGCTATCTGAGAGGCTACCTGTGACAGTGGCTTTTTCTAGGAGTTCTCCATTTGGCCACTCTATGAAAATGCCGGCTCCTCCATTTTTCAAATCTTTTCCAGTTGACCCGTCAGTATAGACTCTGGTCCATGCATTTTGGGGGTATTGTTCTCTAATGATGTTGTTTACTGCTTCTTTTAGTATTTCGGGTGTGTAGTCAGATCTTTTCCCTATGTTGCTTAGTTCGTCTCTGATTTTTAGAGTAGGGCTTGGGTCCCAGGGGGGGAAGTGGCTGTGGGGTTGGGTAGGTTCAATTGCAATGTTTTCTATTTTATATTTACTTTTTAGATGTTTGGCTTCTTGTATAAAATTGGATCTTTGAAGTCTTTTTGTTGAGGAGGTTTTGAGTAGCTTGGGTTTTAGAGGGTGATGACCTGATGCTTCTAACTTGGTGAAGTGAGTAAGGATTTGGGTTTCTCGTCTAGTTTCCATAGAGCTTAGGTTAGTTGCATCCTCCATTGCTCTGATCGGGGTAGTTTTCATTGCTCCTGTTATGATTCAAAGTCCTAGGTTTTGGACTTTGTCTATTTTTCGGAGGTTTGATTGGGCTGCCGATCCCCACACTGTGGCTCCATATTCTAGGGTAGGCCTTATATAACTGGTGTATGTTTTTTTCAAGATAGAGTGATTTGCACCCCAGTCTGAGCCAGCAAGTTTTTTCATCAAAGCTAGTCTTTGGATTCCCTTTTTCTGCGTGTTTTCTATTTGATTTTTCCAGGTTAGTCTGGGGTCAAATGTAACTCCTAGATATGTGGGCTTGTCATATTTTTCAAGGATTGTTTTGTCTAAGGTCAGTTTGAGGCTTTGTACTTTAGTAGATAGAGAGAAAATTGAGTATGTAGTTTTTTTTTTAGTTTATGGTCATTCCCCATTCTGTGGACCATAGGTTGAGGTTGTTTAGTGCATCTTGTAGCCTAAATTTTGAGGTGTCTATATATTCTTCTGTGCTTATTAGAGCAAGATCGTCGGCGTACATGCTGCTTTTTACTTTTCTAGGAATATGTTGAATTAGGTCATTTATGAAAATGAGAAATAGTGTGGGTGACAGTACGCCTCCCTGGGGAACTCCATTTTGTATTGTTGCTATGTTGCTCCTTTTTCCTTGCAAGTTGACTATAGCTTTTCGATTTGTTAGGTATTCTGTAATCCAGTTTAACATTTTGTGGGATATATGGTTGTTTAATAGCTTTAGGATTAGACCTTCTTTCCAGACCTTATCGAATGCTTTTTCTAGGTCGACACAGACAATGCTCTTTGTCTGGTGGGCAGTAGCAATTGATTATGTTTAGGTTTCCCCCTTGTAGGATCAGCTTGGTCCCTATTATTTCAGATTGCGTGGAGCTTGGTATGATGATATCTGAGGTAGGTATGTTGTTTTTAACGAGAGTAAGTATTCCCCCTTTAGATCTGTTTTCCCTGTCTTGTCTTAAGCATGTGTAGCCTCTAATTGAGAAACGCAGATTGCTGTTGAGGTGAGTTTCTTGGATGCATGCCACATCTACTTCATTTTCATGGAGGAAGATCTTTAAGGCTTCTTTTTTCTTTTGGATGCCCTCTGCATTCCATTGGAGAAAGACTAAATTGTGTTTTGTTTTCCCCTTAATGTTCTTGTCAGTAGGGTTTACTTCCTTTTCTCTGCTCCTGACTTCACAAGCAGAGGAGGAAGAACCACCAGTTCGCTTGGGTGGGCTCCTTCGAGGCGGAGAGCCCGGCCCCCTACCTGCACGGCGGGATTCCACAGGCAGGACGCCACAACTATATGTACTATTATCTGTTTCCTCCATCATTTTGAGGTTTGCGTGCCGACGTGTTTTGCGCCAGTTGGCCCGTGGACTCCGACTTCAGCCTGCTTTTCTTTCTGGATGTGCTTCCATAGCCTTTGATCAACCAAGATCGTCTGCAAGGCAGCAGTTGATTTATTTTTGGAGTTTTCTCTCCTAGATGATTGCCATCCCTAGCTAACGGCCTCATCTGTCCGGGTTTAGAGTTTGAGCGCTCTATGTTCGCTTTTTGCAGTCATTTCCTTGGATTTATAAGGCATTTTTTAAAGAGTATCCTTACCACGGGATACCCCACCTCACCCTCCATGACAGCAAACCAGTTGGTCCGCGGCCGCTCATTCAGTATTCACGGCTAACCCTTATATCTAAAGGTCATTCCCCTATCCGCCACCTGGGGACGCGCTTGGTAGGAGATGATAGCTCCCTCAAGATGTAATAGTCAATTTTATCTAATAGAATGATAAATAAAGTTAAGTATCCCATCAGACCGAATTGATCCATAGAGCTGATGAAACAGTGTTAACCAGTTTCTGTGGTCATGGTATACTATGATATTGTGTGACCAGCACAATGCCCAGCCACCTCTACTTTGACCAACTAATGTCAGGTACCCATAATAGCTGGGTAGAATCAAGAACACCCTCCGGAGCTGGGAACAAAATTAATGCTAACCTTTACTGGGATTTGAACCCAGGATCTACTGTATGCCAGCCAAATGCAAATGCGCTGCAATCTGCCACCATTCTGCATATTATATGGCATCATTAGCCATATATTTATTTTTCAAAAAGTCTACATAAGAACCCACAATTTAAGAACCTAACTTCCTATTTGTATTCAATATTATAAAAATATTAATTTCATTTTTAATGTTATTTGAATGTATACTAAAAATATCAACAATGACTTTTTTTCACATAATTGTAGTGTAATCACTGAAAAATTCTTGAAACAACATTGCAAGGAATTGAAACTTTACCAAACTCCTGAACTAAATGATGTCCTTTATCTTCATTACAAAGGTAAATCTTTGTATGGTAGATATTACATTTATAGCAAAATATATTTTTTTATGTGCTGCTCAATATTCATTCTAGTAGTTTCATAATAAGCAAAGAATTTGTTTTTTTATAATGAAGTAAAATAAACTTTAGTCAACTATAAAGTTATTTCATTTTATATTTTACACAATGTAAACTGATATTCTTATAATGTAAATAATAGTTTTGCTTTTTTTTTTATTATTGGAGTCAATACAACTTAAATAAAAGGACATCAGTTTATTTTGTTGATTTTTCATTTTAGGTATTTATCAAATTGAAAACCTTGATGCTTATACTGGACTGAAATGTTTGTGGCTGGAGTGTAATGGGATTAGTATGATTGAGAATCTGGACAAACAGACAGAGCTGCGCTGTCTTTACCTTCACCAGAATTTAATCAGCAAACTGGAAAACTTAGATACTCTGCAAAAACTGGACAATCTAAATGTCTCACATAATATCATACAAAAGATAGAAAATATAGGTACGTTCAGGCTACAATTTTTCAGATGAAACACAAATATTTGATTGCTTAATCACAATAAATTCTACAGGATCATCTACATAGAACCATTTTTGTGACATATGATGTGCTCACTGTTAAAATATTTCCTCAAAGAGTTTAAAACAATTTGGTTTTAGGGTGCCACTTTTGTTTTCAAATTTTGGAATGAGGAGACCATTCCCTCTTCTATGTATTGCTGACTGAATTAGTTTTTTACTATACAATGATATAATATAATTTTTTAAAAGTTTAAACTCATATAAATTTAATGTTGTAATAAGTTATCAATAAGTATGTTGTGGCCACAGAATTTTGTTAACTCTGCTTCATTAGCCCTATTAACAATTTAGTTCAATGGGTACTTTACTTACTTTTATCAATACCATTGCTTTTTAGTTGCATTTTCTTTGGTTTTGTTGTAAATGTAAAATAGCTTGTGTAAATTGTTTACTATTTCAGCATGCTTGCCAGCACTAAATACATTGAACATCTCCCACAACAAACTTCAAACAGCAGATGATATCGCAGAACTGGTACATTGTCCAAACCTCTCAATTTTAGATATATCCCATAATAGGATAGATGATCCTCAGGCTATTGATGTCTTCATGAACATGAAAAATTTGGTAAGAATTCATTTTTTTTCTTTTGTTGATCTAAAAGTTTTTAGTGTTCAATAACTAACCTATATACTTCATTTCTCTTCCATGTAGAGAGTTCTCACTTTAACTGGCAATCCATTGACACAACAAATAAAATTCTATAGGAAAACATTGACTGTAAAACTTGTAAGTTGAAAATTAATCTTTATTGAAAGTTGGTCATTTATACTAGAAAAAATAACTCTTTTATTGTAGTTTCTTTCCATATCAAAAAATGAAAATTAATGTAGCTTATGTAATTATGTTGTGTTTATTTTCAGTTTCAAATATTTATTTAAATAGGCTATTTGTTTCTAATATAAAATTAAATACACTTTTTAGTAATACATCAGGAAATGCAACAAGTATACATGTGAAATATTTTGCATCCCCTTTCCTCACTGAAATATATTATTTTGTTGCACAGAAAAATTTGCAATATCTGGATGACAGACCAGTTTTTCCTAAAGACAGAGTATGTGCTGAAGCCTGGTAATATATTTATCTATTGGCTCTTTTGGTGGCTGGATTGGGAGGATGTTGGGAGATTATTTTATAATGAATAGACTTAATCTTCTAGTAAAGCGTTGTGTATTAAAATATTGGGCTCATTGTTATAATGACATGTATATACAGCAGCCAAAACATTGTCTAATGTTTAATTTTTTTTATCTGTGAAGGGCTATTGGTGGACTTGAAGCTGAGAAAGCCGAGAGGGACAGATGGGCATCCAAGGAACATGCCAAAATGATGGACAGTGTGGATGGTAAGAATTTAAATTCAGTATAGTTTGTTTTGCTTACATTTTAATATTTGACAAGTAATGTTATCTTTTTACGGGTCATGGTGGCCGAGGGGCAGCACATTTGGTTAGTGTACCAATGGTCCTGGGTTTGAATCCTGGCGAAGGCTAGTATTTGTTGCCAGGTCTGGCAAACTCTGATGGTAAAAAAGTAAAGTACTCTTCGGACAAAAAATGATCATAGGGCTGGTGAAGCAGCATTCACCAGTTTCTGTGGTCGCGACAAAAGAGGGGATTGTGTGGCCAGCACAAAGCCCAGCCACCTTTACTTTACCCCAACTAATGAAAAACTCAAGGACACCCTTAAGTTCTGGGAAAAAATCCTAGCTTCCACTAGGATTTGAAACCAGAACCTTTGGATTGCCAGTGAAATGCGCTTCCGCTCGGCCACCATGCCTCATAGCTCTGATGGTTACCTTATTTGTGGTAAAGTAAAGGCTGCTGTCTGTTGTACTGGCCACACAATCTGCTAGTATGCTGTGGCCACAGAAACTGGTGAACACTGCTTCACTAGCATTATAGATCAATTTAGTCAAACATGATACTTTCCAGGGCCGGCTCATCCATATAGGCAAACTAGGCGGCTGCCTAGGGTGCAAAATTTTGGGGGGCGCAAAATTGAGGATTTTTTTTTTAATTTGGGGATTTAAAAATATAAACTATATTAAAGCTTAGTATTTCTGCGCACTACTAGCATAGACAGATGGATTACTATGTAATGAAAGGCGAAGGGTATTTTATTTAAGATGTCTTAGAAAATAGAAAAGTATGCCCTAACAGTAGGCTACTTGGTTTGGCAACCTTGCTGTGCGTAGCAGAGTTCAAAAAGGCAACCCCTCACTTCCCTTGGCCACACCCTGGATGCGATGCGGCGGCGGAATATCATAGTGAAGTTATGTGACCGTGACCTTCCTGTCAGTTTGTGAATTGTAAGTCGTGAGGGCACTGAGTTGTGTGCATTGGCAGTGCAGTTGTTGTTTTTGTGAATTTTCAGACTGTTAATTACGAAAACAAGTAGGCCTACATTAAATCCCCTAAGTGGCACAAGATGTCCCAGTTGAATTGATGCATTAACACATCTGCGGTACCAGTTATCTCATATTCGTGATACTTTGAAAGAGATTTCTGAAGACACTAAATGGATCTAGTGGCAGTATTGCGAAGGTAGAAGCACTTTGGCTACTTAAAAATATCTCAGTTCTGGTTGATGCTAATGAAGTAGCATAAGAAGTTTCATTGAATAGAACCAGTATTTGAGAAAGAGAAGGTCCGAATTCAAAAAAAGAACATGGTTCATTACAAATCAACAGATGTATCTGTAAATATTGCAGGTGACCCCTAAGAAAGTTTCAAGATCCACTTGTATGTTGCTGCTTTGGACACAGCTGCTTATGCGGTAAAAGAAATATTTTCACAGTTAAATAAAGTATCTGATGTCTTTGGATTTTTTTATACAACATTCCTGACCTTAAAAACAAAACTACACAAGAGGTTTAGTTGATGTGCAAAAGCTTGGAAAAAGCATTAACAAATGAAAAAGATGAAGGTTTAAATTGAATGAATCTGACATTGCTGCTCATTGTACGTCAGTAATCTGAACTAAGAGCAATTTCTCATCATCTCCAAGACTCAGTATCAAACCCTGAAGAAGTCATAAACTACAGTCACCAACAGTATTTTGAAAAATGGATTTCCTAACATTTGTGTAGCCCTTCGTATTTCTGGTGCTGAACGAAGTTTTTCAAAACTTAAGCTATATAAGACTTGCTGGTCTATCGACAATTTCTAATTTAAGTGAGATAGCAAGACAGTTAGACTCAATAGACCTCATACAAGAATTTTCTAAGCAGAAAGCAGGAAAAGTACCATTACGGTTTTAGTCTATAGGAGTATAAATACTGTAAATCAGTATTTAAAAGTGACTTTTGAATCGTAGTTAAGAAAACAGTAATCCAATATCAAGCATTATCAAGTAGTCTTTGTGTATTTTTTAAAGTGTTATATATAATAATTTAGATTTCTAATTATTAATCTATAATGCAAAGCCATTGTTACTTGTCATTCAACTGTTTTATTTTCATTTCACAGTCATCATTCAAGGGTTATAAAATAAAATTCTTTGTTGGGCTATAACAATCATTAGCAAAAACACATTTTCGAGGTTCCATACCCAGCAGACCCCGCCAAATGCACTTGAATGAGGGCGCAGAATTTGTTTTTGCCTAAAGCGCTAAAAACTCTAGAGCCGGCCCTGATACTTTACTTACTTTACAAATATAATTTTTTAAAATTGTTATTAAATTTTTTTATCAATGCACATATCAGAGCTTCATAATCATGGTTAAACAAAATTAATGTGATGTAAAGGCCTGAAATGTTTATTTTCTTTAATTTGGTTTTTATTAATCCTTGATTTAACATTAAATGAATGTCTCTTTTTCTATATAAGCACTTTTGAAAATGAGAAAAACAACTCTGGCAAATAAAATAGAGACTCAACTGAATGAACACAAAAGTAAAGAGGAAAAAGTTGAAGTTGAAGTTGACTCAGTTGATTGGCTATACAACACTTATAAACTCAAGGGAGATGATCAGGTGTATAAATGTCAAGAAGATGGCAGCATTGAGCAAAACACTGAAACTATTGTCAAAAGAAAAGGTTGGCAAATTACTTTTATCTAATGACTTTATATGTATATCCTCTTCCTTCTCCTCTCCCTCAACTTCGGTCACTAAATGAAGGCACCATTGAAAGCAATGATTTCTATTGTTAGGAAATAGTTTATAGAAAAGGTAAATCATGAAAATTATTAAATTTAATATTGCATGGAACAAAATTTGATTTACAGTTAGCCTTTATAGGTATTAGATGTTTAAAATGTACAGTTAGCCTTTATAGGTATTAGATGTTTAAAATGTACAGTTAGCCTTTATAGGTATTAGATGTTTAAAATGTACAGTTAGCCTTTATAGGTATTAGATGTTTAAAATGTACAGTTAGCCTTTATAGGTATTAGATGTTTAAAATGTTCAGTTAGCCTTTATAGGTATTAGATGTTTAAAATTTAATGTAGTCTTTTGATTATTTTTATTTAGTAAACAGACTTGTTTATTATTTAACTTTTTTTATTTTACATTATCAGAGGAAAGAGAAAGTACATCTCAGCCTGAATATGAGGAAATGGAAACAATCTCAGCCAAGCAACATGATGAAGAAGAAGATAGTGGCATATTTTCTAACAGAAGTAGCCAATCTAGTCGATTAGTGATTAATCCTTTAGATGGTAGGTTTCAGAATTTACTTTTATATTTAAACCCAACATGTGGAACACAGTGGCTAAGTGGCAGTGCATTCAGTTGTGTACAGTTGTACTGGCAACACGATCCCCTAGTATGCCAAGACCACAGAAACTGTTCAACGCTGCTTCACTAGCCCCATGGATCAATTTGGTCAGACAGGATACTTTACTTTACTTATACCCAACATACATCTTCTTTACATCTGCATATATATATATGACTTTTCAATGCGTATACTTTACACCTATCCAATCAACACATAACAATATTTTAAGTCTTGCATTTTATCTATATAATGCTTATATTGTTCTTATTATGTCAACCAGACTGCAGAACTGTTTCGATGCCAGGCAACATATTTTAATGCAGTTCTTTGTTGTTGTATAGTGTGTTGGTTAAGGTAGCTTTAGAAAGGATGTCTGGAATTGGTTACTTGGGTAATTCAAGAATGAAGCAATCTAATGTTTCATGTGAGCTGCAATTGGGTGGATGTGTTGGATAGATTCTGTTTAGGTGCCAGTTGAGAGCTACATGTCCTGTTCAAATCTGGAATATGATGCATCATTCCTTGCAAGGGAGGAACTTAATATAGAGCTAAAACCTGGGTTTCATGATTACTGTGGTTTTGTATACAATTAATGTTTGTGGCTAATTGAATGATCTATCCTAGGAGTATAACTGTAAGTAGTATAAATGTATTCAACTTTACAATGAAAACTGTAATATAATAATGCACTCAATGACATTTGAATAGTTGAACAATAAGATAAATTTAATACAGATGACAGTTGAAGATATGAACACAAATAAAAGTTGTCAACTTGTGTTGCCTCTAATCTGTGCCTGTGTGTTTTCACTCACTACTCGCTGAGCAGGCGCACACACATTATAACATAACACACAAAAGATCCTAATTTTTCAATAAAAAATTAATTGTTTTGTTAGATAGGCCTATATACTCACTCAGCTATATATACACGGAGTGCATGAGTATCTTCTTATCTTCATATCTTATACATTACAGACCCTCCTTCTATATAGAAACCTATTTTATATATAGTCTAAATACAACCCTAACCTGGAGTATAATCCAAGAGCTGAACTAACTTAGATACATGTATAAGCGTATATAATATAATACTTACTCAAGTAATAATAATATTTTTGGCATTCAACACGTTCAATTGAGAAAGATCAACAACCATTTTGTTGAGTTCATTTTCATGGACACATTTCCGGAAAAGTATATATTTAATTTTATGTATGCCAGGGTCAAATCGGACATTTTACTAAATTAAACTTATCTATAAATAAAAGTCTTTGAATGATTGATCACTCCATGTATATATAACTCAGTGTAAATACTGTTAAGTGGCATACACACATTTTAATTTCCTTTCAAAGTTGCACAGAAAATATCTTTTGCAGCACAGAGACTTCAACAACTTAAAGGCATTTTTGATAAGTAATGTATGTCCTTCTCACAGAAACATTAATTGTAGACTTGTTCTAAAACTCACTATTCACCTTCACCTATCCATAACCAATGGGTGGGTTGTTGGAGCACAAATGTTGACTGCTGTGTTATCTTTTGCCCTTTTTCACAGTCTTGTCCCTCCCCTTTTTGGGAGCTAAGGAAGAAATAGGCCTGCCCAATCTTTTATGTCATCCTTTTTATATCCACTTTTTTGTCAGACTCTTTGTCTTCTTCTTTGCTCTGTGCAATATAGGATGGTCTTTGCAAGACTCTTTGTCTTCCTCCTTGCTCTGTGCAATATAGGATGGTCTTTGCAAGACTCTTTGTCTTTCTCCTTGCTCTGTGCAATATAGGATGGTCTTTGCAAGACTCTTTGTCTTTCTCCTTGCTCTGTGCAATATAGGATGGTCTTTGCAAGACTCTTTGTCTTCCTCCTTGCTCTGTGCAATATAGGATGGTCTTTGCAAGACTCTTATCTTCCTCCTTGCTCTGTGCAATATAGGATGGTCTTTGCAAGACTCTTTGTCTTCCTCCTTGCTCTGTGCAATATAGGATGGTCTTTGCAAGACTCTTTGTCTTCCTCCTTGCTCTGTGCAATATAGGATGGTCTTTGCAAGACTCTTTGTCTTCTTCTTTGCTCTGTGCAATATAGGATGGTCTTTGCAAGAATCTTTGTCTTCTTCTTTGCTCTGTGCAATATAGGATGGTCTTTGCAAGAATCTTTGTCTTCTTCTTTGCTCTGTGCAATATAGGATGGTCTTTGCAAGAATCTTTGTCTTCTTCTTTGCTCTGTGCAATATAGGATGGTCTTTGCAAGAATCTTTGTCTTCTTCTTTGCTCTGTGCAATATAGGATGGTCTTTGCAAGACTCTTTGTCTTCTTCTTTGCTCTGTGCAATATAGGATGGTCTTTGCAAGACCTTCAGATCTTGCTACCAGCGCAAATATCACCTCAGTTTCTTGCTTTTGGTGTGAGCTGATGACATTGAATTGAATGTTTGCTTTCAATAGTTAAATGTATACTTTTTAAAAAAATAATTTTATCTTCTATTTATATAAAGTAGACAGTGTGTGTGTGTTCAACCAATCATATTAGTTAATTTAATAAAATGTGACCTTATTGTCTCATATTATACTTTTGCGATTTCACTTCGGACATGTGTCTTTTGCTAGCTATATGGTTAACATATAGGACTGTGGGGACACAGGTTTGATTCTCCAGTCAGTCTATACCTTTTTTCAAAACTTTCTTTTTATCTCAATTAATATTACTTTTTAAAATAAAGGGTGTAAATCTATGAGCAACTTTGGGCAATTTATATTTTTGATTAATAAAAAGCCTTGCCTATTGTGTATTTGATTACAATATTTATTTTACATTACTTTCTAAAAGTCTTCAGCAAAAAATAAATTATGTCTTAAAATTATTATATTTTTAGCTTTCTGTTCATTATAGTTTGTACAATTCTTATCTGTAGCTTATATATAGACGTTTTATTTTTCCCTGGGCAATTTATCTTATTTTATATTTGTCTAAATACAAATGAATCAATGCTAAAATTGTTTAGAAGTCTTAAGCCCACTCTGAATCAAAGTATTACGGTACTTCTTTTCATGTAATTGACCTTGATAAACTACATAACACTTGAAAGTTTACTGTTTTGATTTCTTTTGTCCATAACTACACACACTACATATTTACAGGCACTTATAATATCTTTCAGAAAACTGTTACTATTAATTTTTCTTTATTCATAAAGGTTTTGAATTTTCATTTCAGATGATACCACAGATAAAAATGAGTTTGAGGTAAAGATTGATTCTTTAATTTTGTGTTAAGTACCCATCTCTTAGAAAGCTCCAAATCCTTACTGACAGTTAAACAGACATTATTATTTTTTAAGTCATATGTTAATTGTATAATCATCACCTAAACATTTTTTCCATCTTGTTTAAGAATACCTTTTATAACTGGTTAAATCAATACGTTAGTATTAGCATTATATTTGATGTACCACAATAAATGTATGTATTACATTCAGGATCTACCGGACCTAGAAGAAGCAGACGGCATTAATGAAACTGAAGAGTTAGATTCTCTTGATAGGGACAAGGTAATTAACTTAGTAAAACAGAGCAATTTTATGTACTTGGTGACACAGATCAATTTTATGTTTGTATTTTTATATCTTCTTTTAAGCATCCACTCTTTTAACTGTGAACTTGTGTGATATTTTTACTTTTTTGTTCTACCCTGAAGCCCTACAGACCAATTATTGAAATAATGGATGACAAAGAAGATGAAGCTCTGCTAGAGATTACAAAAGAGGAAACAGGAGGCGTGGAGAGTTCTTTACCAACACTGACTGGGATAATAAAGCGTGAGCCTGCAAAACCTAGAAAAGTTTTGATTGAGGACATCACAATTTGTATGGATGAGGACATTAGCCAAGCAGACCAAACTATTAACCCAACTGTTGCAAACAGCACTGGAAATATTACAGGCCCTAACTCCCCACACTGTTCAAAATCTGATACAACTTCAAATAAAAAAGTAGAACTGTTGGGCAAATCTAGCAGATCTGAAACACTGCTGACAGATGATAACATGAAGCTAACTGGTCAAAGCATTAGATTCAATACACTCATTCAAGAAATGGATAGCTTGGAAGAGACTAAAACAAGTGAAGAATTGACATCTCTTCCCACATGTGCCACTGATGACATTGTGCCAGTGCCAAGTGACAAAAGGTCTGAAGAGCTCCTGACTACACTTGGAGTCATATGTGACTCTGCTTTGACCAAAGATGGTGTTCTAGATTATTCTAAAGTTTCATCAACTCTAAATGATGAAAATGATGAAGAGAGAGACAGACGACAATTAGATGAAGAACTTGAAGGCTTGGATTAAATTTATTTCTAAACAATTGAAAAAAATAAAAAATTTTGATTCTCAGTTTTCAAATTTTACTCTTACTCTTAGAAAATAAAACAAAACATAAGCATAGATATAGAGCATAATTGTTTAAAAGCAGAGATATAGAGCATAATTGTTTAAAAGCAGAGATATAGAGCATAATTGTTTAAAAGCAGAGATATAGAGCATAATTGTTTAAAAGCAGAGATATAGAGCATAATTGTTTAAAAGCAGAGATATAGAGCATAATTGTTTAAAAGCAGAGATATAGAGCATAATTGTTTAAAAGCAGAGATATAGAGCATAATTGTTTAAAAGCAGAGATATAAAGCATAATTGTTTAAAAGCAGAGATATAAAGCATAATTGTTTAAAAGCAGAGATATAAAGCATAATTGTTTAAAGTGTAATAAAATATTGTCTTTGTCTCAACTATATTACAATTTCATTTATTTTATTTCCTTGGGCTTTTAAAAGGGAAGTTTGAAATCCAATATTTGTATCACACATTTGCCAATTTTAAAATAAATGTCTTGGTCATAAATATTGTGAAGAAAATAAAAAAAAAAGGATGCATTTATAGTGTACAATCAGGAACCGTTCTTAATAGGAGTGTGCTGAACTTAGTATGTAATTGACATGAATGTAGAGTCAAATTCTATTTACTTATCAAGCATGTCCACTTTCTTTTCATAAATTTGTGTGATGAAAAGTTTGACTGAGTAAATGTAAATGACTGGACTTGAAGTTTACCTGACTGCCATTTTAAATTGTGTACAAAACTAAATGTGTGTAATATTTATTGCAATAACTGAATAAATCAAACTATTACAGTGTTTATTATATTTCCGTTGCTCTAAACAATATGAACTTGTTACTGCCCAGATATCAACAAATATTACACATATATACACAAATAAAAAAATAGCCTGTGAAAAGACTATGATTTGTTTGTACCCTTTTATTAAGCTAGATAAAGACATAAGTACAGTGTCCTACTACACACTACCAATTCATTGCTAAGATGATAAAACCTAAACATTAACAACTTTAACAATAAACATCACATAAATAGTTCCTAGTACAAACTAAACATATTGATTACATGAAACACAGTTGAATTCTGCATCTTTATTATTATAGGATCTTGTCATAAATGTAAAATTAAAATCAGGTATAATTTAAAGAATGGCCTAAATATGTTGATAAAGGGAAGAGCCAGGGGACATAATTCTATTGCATATCATCACATCTGCTACACCACCAATCTCTTGAAGTTGAAGGGAAACCTTCACTTAAATGTAGCCAAACTATAAAACTAAAATCTTGGGTAAGGAAACAAAAAATACAATTAATCAACAATTCAAGGAATGCAACTGTTCTGTCCAAAGAAATCATCAGTTAAAGAATGAATATCATGAAAACAGTTCACATCTGCTGTCAGATAACTTATATACATCAATGTACAGTGCTGCATTCAATACTTCACACACCTCACATATTTACGCCATGAAAAAAATATAGTTGTAAATTCTGACAAAACCAGTTGCTAAAAAATGTGAAAAATAGATTTTATCAAGTTGATGGTAAGGAGGCTCTGTAAGTGCAGTGTGCATTCCACAAATAAATAGACACCAATAAAACTGTGCTTTTTTAAACTAATATCTTGAAATTTGTCTTAGTGAAAATAAAATATAACAGTCTTCACTGGAACACAAATCTTTAAACTTAATCACAGTACCATCAGGCCAGTATAATGATCTTCAAGCCTTTAAGGTTTAACAGTGAGAACTGACCAGTATGGTATAACAAAAGTAAAAACCAATTTTTACTGTTAGGGTTATGAATCTAAATAAGCAAATGCAAAGGTTTAATAAGAAATTAATACAGAGAAAACATTTCACATTGGCACAAATTTTAAACATATAAACTAAATCTAATGGTTTCTAAAATCTAAAACAATAAATATACACACAGAACTTTTATCACAAGGTCTACATCCTCAAGGTTAATCCAGAATGCTTTAATTATGTTACCTGATTATATCACAAGAAACTGAGCACAGGTATATCTCCAGGTACAATAAAATATGACTGAACAAATACACTTTAGTCTCTAGATTACATCAAGGTGTAGATAAATAAAATATTTGTACAATGTTGGAGCAACATGTGTTAGACAAGTTTCACAAAACTATATTTAGTTTCTTCTCTTCTTGGAATGATTTTTCTTGTCCAGGCAATTTTAATTAGTACATTCAGATATTTATATAAAAAAAAAAAAAAGATAATCAATTAGCTGTTTCATAATTTAAAAAAAATCTATTCTTTTTTTTTATACATTTTTCACCAAAGACATAATGCATGAAATGAACACACTGTCCTAATTTCTAAAGAGCTTTTAGGAAAGAACCAGATCTTCAGAAAATATATGAAAGAGCCAATCACTAAAAGCAATCATCACACTGAAGATATTTAATCAACTCCATGACCAGTTGGATTCTTGTGTACTCTGTTTTTTAAACAGTTCAATCTTTGTTACATTTAATAGTATTGAATTTTGGTTGTCTTCCTAAATGACTTAAAAAATCGACTACATATTTATTTTGATCATTGCAATACGAGAACTTCACAGTTTTAATAAATTTAGTTTTTACAAAATCCACAACTAAATTGTGATGAATGGAAGTATACATGTATAGAACTATACAACATGAATCCAATGTTTTTATATCCTCTGTGGCTCCAACATGTCCAGATTGATCTTGTAACTAACATAAGGGAAGTAATCAGAAGATGACATATTGAGACCCGGTATTTCCATGTCTCGCATCTGGATAGAAAGAATCAAACAGAATATTTTATTGGCACCTTGCAACAAAATCATTTCACTATTACTTGCATCTTAATAGAATTAGAAATCATTTATCCATTTTTTTTCAGACATGCTTATGACTGTTAAAGGATCAACATCTTTCCTCCGGACAATCACGTGGAAATTACCTTTTCTCTACATAACATTTGGAATTTACCTATTCTTTAGATAAACATATAATTTACCTTTTCACCAGACAAAGCTGTTGAATCTAGGTGGCCATATTGCTGATTTAGAATTTCCCTCAAACGTTTGTGGCTCTTTTTAATTGGGCGAATTAACATGGCTTGAAAGTTGACAGGCAAACCGTATCTATTAATAATCAAGTGAATCTAGATCAATGTTTCTTGTTACAAAATTATTCAGCCGGATTAGTTTAACAATGAAACAAAATTATACAAAGAGTTTTTTTTTATAAATATGACTTGCTTAAAACTGTAAATTAATATGCTAAATAGTGCTGCAAAGTCTTATATAAATAGTGCTGCAAGGTCTTATTTAAATAGTGCTGCTAAGTCTTATTTAAATAGTGCTGCAAAGTCTTGTAAATAGTGCTGCTAAGTCTTATTTAAATAGTGCTGCAAAGTCTTGTAAGTAGTGCTGCAAAGTCTTATGTGCAATTTCAATATTTCAGATTTATTTAAGTATTATAGTACTGTTAATGCATTCCTGAATTTTTTATGATTAATATAAAGTTTTTCTACTATTCTGGTAATATACTAGTACTGTAAAAGTACTGCAGCATTGTTCAAGTATTGCAGTATTGTTAAGGTATTAATTAATTCTTTTTCTGGCAGATGGGGCTCGTAAACCTTAATAGGTACCTCATCTAAGAGAGGAAAACTCCGATCTCAAACCTCCATTGTCTCTCTGCTACACCTGTCAATGGAGAGGCTAAGGGAGTAAATAAACCCTAATAGATAATCAGGAGATAGTCCATAAGGCAGTCTTATAATGAACACGCTATCTCTCTAGCAACTCCTGTGAAGCAGATGGTCCTGCTATATCAGACTAGCTGTTCCCCTGGAATCACCATCTGCGTGGAGAGGGAGGGCTTGCTGCCTGGGCTTATGTAACAGCTAGCTCTTTAAAAACATTGCCTAGGCTATCGTGGCCTCCTTTTACAAAGAGGGATTACGCCATCATCCCTTGAGGATATGTAAAGTTAAACCAAGGTAGATAACAGTACATTACCTGAGTACAAACTCCACAACCAAGGTAGATAACAGTACATTACCTGAGTACAAACTCCACAACCAAGGTAGATAACAGTACATTACCTGAGTACAAACTCCACAACCAAGGTAGATAACAGTACATTACCTTAGCACAGACTCCACAACCAAGGTAGATAACAGTACATTACCTTAGCACAGACTCCACAAAGACACGCAAAGCTTTAATATGCATCCAGGCAACAAATGCTTCACTGAAGTTAATTTTCAACCATTTCACAAGTGGACCCTGAAATATACAATCTCTATGTTTAAACACAGTGTTTTCTTTAATTCACTTCAAGGTAGAAAAGAGAAGATTTAAACCATTTAGCACACAGTAATGTTATAATGTAATATCATAATGTGGTCATAACTATAAATCTAAAAGCCCAGACATGTCTATATTTCTGTTTGTCCCATACACTATGAAGGGAAACCAAGTAGTATTTTGTGTTTTTATAACACATTTTGATCTTGGGCTTATTTTAAATTGAAATTAAAATATTTGTTATTATAATTATGTATATTAAAAACCAATAAAGAGAGGAGTAAGACAGGGATGTGTTTTATCACCAGACCTCTTCAACATCTACAGTGAAATAATACTCCGGAATATAAAACACCTAGAATGCCTAGATGGTATTAAAGTTGGAGGAAAGAATATAAATAATCTGAGGTATGCAGATGACACAGTACTAATTGCAGAATCAGAAAGTGCCCTGCAAACTATTCTAAATAAGGTGGTAGAAGAGAGCCGACTTAAAGGATTAACACTCAATCTCAGTAAGACCGAAGTAATGGTAATCTCTAAGAAAACACAACCTCCAAGATGCTCTTTATCCAGTGAAGGTGAAAACAGCAAGCAAATCAGTTCTTTCCAATATCTAGACTATACAATAACACAGGAAGGCAAATGCAACAAAGAAATAAAGAGAAGAATCGCAATAGCTAAAAACAGCTTCATGAGCTTAAGCAGTATCATGAAAAACAGGAATATCGGAATATGTACCAAAATGCGCATACTGAAGGGGTATGTTTGGTCTGTTCTTCTATATGGATGTGAATGTTGGACTATTGATAATGAAACAAGGAAAAGATTGGAGGCAGTAGAAATGTGGTTTCTAAGAAGGATGATGAGAATATCATGGACTGAAAAGAAATCTAATGCAGAGGTGTTGAAAACAGCATGTACCTCAAGAGAACTCATTAACACCATTAGGAATAGACAGATGAAATTTCTAGGACACATCTATAGGAAAAATGGTATAGAAAGACTGGCTTTGTGTGGGAAAATATCTGGTAAGAGAGACAGAGGAAGACAAAGGCTAACATATGTAGAAAGCCTTAACGAATGGGCCACGAACAACAACATAAGTAATAATAACTTTCTGCAAAAAGCTAACAACAGGAAAGAATGGAGAGTCATGACCGCCGATGTCTGCTCCAGACCTGGCAGGTAAAGAAGAAGAATATTAAAAATACTAGCATATCACAGAAAATATATAAAAACTCCCTCTTCCCCGCCGTTGCTTATTTTCTATGACATTTTAATTTGGTATAATAACATTAATAACAAACAATATATAATAGAAAATGTTGTCATAAAAAAACTATAATGTAAAAATATAAAGTTCAAATAAAAGCTCAGATTGTCTCACAAATATGTGACCCGTTCTGACGAAAGGTGACATAAGTCGGAAATATTAATTTGTGCTGCGAGTGTTTTTGTGTTGTGGGGGTCTTTCCGGTGAATTTTTAAAAAATTTGTGTAAATACTAGGTTATCCATTTCTAAATCATAATTTATATGTTTTTTTATATTTTTTATACTTAAAAATACTTTAATTAATTATTTTGTTCAACGTGTGATTTAGAATTTAGCATAAGTTCACTAAAATTCGACTTTATCTAACCTATTGTTTTGTACCTAAACCCTGACAGAACCCCATAACATTATATATCAATGAAAAGGGCAGACTCTCGGGAATTTTCTTGCGATCACTATTTATTTATAGAAACCAATCAGAAAATATTTAAGCCTGAAGTTTGGGATAAACAATTCCTTTCTTTCTATCCAATGAAAATTCGTTTATAAATTGATCATTGGTTACGATACCATATTTTTCCAATACAAATTCGCTGATTGGCTAGTGGGATACAATGCGGTAAAGAATTAGGCTTTCCGTTTTCGATATTATGAAAATTTCACACAATGGAGAGCGGCATAGCTTCACTGTTAAATTCTTTGAGAGATGTAATTTTTTATTATTTTTTGTTCAGTTTTATTATAAAATAATATTGTATATACACCACTAAAAAGATAATTGAATGCCCTTTCGATTGGTATGTAAATATAGATATTACGAATCTGGTTGCTATAGAGTTTAGACATTTTCAAATGCATTAACTTTAAAACGCGTTTTCTCAAAACTCTTGTTTTTTTGTCTGACTAGTTCTAAGTGATAGTAAGTGTCATAGAAAAATGAAATATTGACGTATAATAATAAATTTGGTATTAAAATAAAGCCTATTCAATGCCCTTTCAAACGATATATATAACTTAAAATGTTGAAAAAACCACTTATGTCTCCTTTTGTGGGAACGGGTCACATATAATGTAAAAATATAAAGTTAAAAAAAAAGCTCAGATTGTCTCACAAATATAATGTAAAAATATAAAGTTCAAATAAAAAGCTCAGATTGTCTCACAAATTTTTTTTTCTTATCGGAGTTGAGTTTCTCCAATTCAGTTTTCCCAGCTTGAATTTCCTCCTCATTGTATTGAAAGTCTCTAACCATGAACCTATAGAACAAAACAACAAAACAAAGAGATTTCAGTTTAAGTTTTAATGACTATAGTAATTGAACAGTGAACCATTCATTACCTGATTCTCAAATAGTCCAAATACCATTATATACCAACCATTCATTACCTGATTCTCAAATAGTCCAAATACCATTATATACCAACCATTCATTACCTGATTCTCAAATAGTCCAAATACCATTATATACCAACCATTCATTAACTGATTCTCAAATAGTCCAAATACCATTATATACCAACCATTCATTACCTGATTCTCAAATAGTCCAAATACCATTATATACCAACCATTCATTAACTGATTCTCAAATAGTCCAAATACCATTATATACCAACCATTCATTACCTGATTCTCAAATAGTCCAAATACCATTATATACCAACCATTCATTAACTGATTCTCAAATAGTCCAAATACCATTATATACCAACCATTCATTAACTGATTTTCAAATAGTCCAAATACCATTATATACCAAACATTCATTACCTGATTCTCAAATAGTCCAATTAGTGAACCATTCATTAACTGATTCTCAAATAGTCCAAATAGTGAACCAGTCATTAACTGATTCTCAAATAGTCCAAATACCATTATATACTGTTATGAAACGGAGATTCATAATAATAATTACCTCTTTAAATTCTATTATTAATAAATTGCGAATCGCGAATCTAGTGTTGGAAGAATAAATATTACTAAACGTCAACACCGGAAGAACGCTTTCTTAAGAACTTTCTGGAAGCATTGAATTCGGATTTGTAAATTCTCGATAATAATCGCTAAGAGACAATACAACATCATTTACTTTAAGTAATCGTGTTGTCTACAAAAATATATTTAGACAATTACGATACGCCCAAACTGTTAGTCTATAAAAAGGGAAAACCGCGTTAAATCTGTCCTTTTTGCCTTTTCCATACTGTTAGGCTTGTGCCTCTTTGCCGGTCTGTTTACACTTTGACCGTTAATAAAGTCACTTCGTGCTTGTTGTGCTCTGAACTTGCCTTGTTTACTCAACGATATTTTTATTCAGGTTTGAATGTGTTTTCTTAAATATTTCAATATATTATTTGACATGGATTCCATACATATTCATTATTGAACACGCATGTTAAATGGATCTAAGCCATATTCTTATTTTGTAACACTCTGGAATTATTCTGTATATATTTGTGGATATAAAGAACTGAAGAACTATTCATTATTAAGTATTAAATTTCAAAGTTTATTTACAACTTGGATTTTATTCATTTTTATTGTGGACTATTTCAATGTGTAGTCTTGATAACTATTATTACTTATAGTAATACTACCATCTACAAATATAATATATACAACCACCTTGAGCTAATATATTTACACGTATTGATTTAAAGTGAATTATACACTATTGCTGCACATATCAGATTTCTAAAGGAAAACAACCCTGGACAACCTCTAGACGATAACAACAACAACAACAATAATAACAACAACAACAGTATCTTAACTCATAATAATTTAATGGAATAAACATCAACTGATTTACTAATGCTGTCATAAAATGAACTGTTAATATTTTGAATATTGAAATAACAGCATAATTGAGCTGAAATTCATGTTTATTAAGGGGGCTCAGAGTTAAACTACAATAACAACATTTTAACAGATTTGTAATGTCATCTAAAGTGAACATAATGAGCAATATGACTGGTCTATTGATACAATACAGTCAACTGACTTGATCAGGTCTAATAAAAAAAAATATATAACTCGGCGGACACATGAAAGTGTTGGATGACCACTAGTGCTTGCTGAATCAACATCTCATCGCTGATTAGGTAAGATCATTACTTACTACGTTGATGGTCAGTGGTGTTGAAATACATGGACAATAATTACTAGAACGAAATAACTGTTGGTTTCTGTTCGAAGGAATTGTGTCACATAATAATACCAACCATTCATTAACTGATTCTCAAATAGTCCAAATAGTGAACCAGTCATTAACTGATTTTCAAATAGTCCAAATACCATTATATACCAACCATTCATTACCTGATTCTCAAAAAGTCCAAATAGTGAACCATTCATTAACTGATTCTCAAATAGTCCAAATAGTGAACCAGTCATTAACTGATTCTCAAATAGTCCAAATACCTTTATATACCAACCATTCATTACCTGATTCTCAAAAAGTCCAAATAGTGAACCATTCATTAACTGATTCTCAAATAGTCCAAATAGTGAACCAGTCATTAACTGATTTTCAAATAGTCCAAATACCATTATATACCAACCATTCATTACCTGATTCTCAAAAAGTCCAAATAGTGAACCATTCATTAACTGATTCTCAAATAGTCCAAATAGTGAACCAGTCATTAACTGATTTTCAAATAGTCCAAATACCATTATATACCAACCATTCATTACCTGATTCTCAAAAAGTCCAAATAGTGAACCATTCATTAACTGATTCTCAAATAGTCCAAATAGTGAACCAGTCATTAACTGATTTTCAAATAGTCCAAATACCATTATATACCAACCATTCATTACCTGATTCTCAAAAAGTCCAAATAGTGAACCATTCATTAACTGATTCTCAAATAGTCCAAATAGTGAACCAGTCATTAACTGATTCTCAAATAGTCCAAATACCTTTATATACCAACCATTCATTACCTGATTCTCAAAAAGTCCAAATAGTGAACCATTCATTAACTGATTCTCAAATAGTTCAAATAGTGAACCAGTCAACTGATTCTCACATAGTTCAAATACCTTTATATACCAACCATTAATTAACTGATTCTCAAATAGTTCAAATACCTCTATATACATTGCACTCTTACATTTAGATTGAAATTCTAATGGTCAAGGATTTAAATTCCAGTTGAAAATTCTAAAATTTGTATCCCAGGTCCAAGAGGGTGTCTGCCATCATTTGGGAAAAGCAGAGGTTGCTAGTTGCACTGTGCTGGTCAGACATAGTCAAGGGGAAACTGGTGACATTTGCTTTACCAGCCCTATGGACCAAAGTGGTCAGTATTGGGATACTACTTCACTTTCACTTACTTCATTTGTTCTATTTGCAAAAACATTTTTTTCTCACCATTTTCCTATCATTCATCAAGACTAATACCTAGGTTCTCCTGAAATTCAATAAGACTAATTCCTAAGTTCTCCTTAATTTCATAAGACTAATTTCTAAGTTCTCCTTTAACTTAAATTCAATAAGTGTAATGGCAGAGTCTGTACACCTGTGTGAATTAACCCTTTCAAATACTATTTGACTTACTTGTTCTCACGGCATTTATTTTTGAATTCATCCTGTACAAGTCTAAAGACAGTTACTGTCACCAGCTGATGCTCTGTATCTTCATGGACAACTCTGTATTAAATAAAATAGTGTATCTTCATAGACAACTCCGTATTAAATAAAATAGTGTATCTTCATAGACAACTCTGTATGAAATAAAATAGGGTATCTTTATAGACAGCTCTGTATTAAATAAAATAGTGTATCTTTATAGACAGCTCTGTATGAAATAAAATAGGGTATCTTTATAGACAGCTCTGTATTAAATAAAATAGTGTATCTTTATAGACAGCTCTGTATTAAATAAAATAGGGTATCTTTATAGACAGCTCTGTATGAAATAAAATAGGATATCTTTATAGACAGCTCTGTATGAAATAAAAAAGGGTATCTTTATAGACAGCTCTGTATGAAATAAAATAGGGTATCTTTATAGACAGCTCTGTATGAAATAAAATAGGGTATCTTTATAGACAGCTCTGTATGAAATAAAATAGGGTATCTTTATAGACAGCTCTGTATGAAATAAAATAGGGTATCTTTATAGACAGCTCTGTATGAAATAAAATAGGGTATCTTTATAGACAGCTCTGTATGAAATAAAATAGGGTATCTTCCTAGACAAATTTGTATTAAATAAAAAAAGTGTATCTTCATGGACAACTCTGTATGAAATAAAATAGTGTATCTTCATGGACAACTCTGTATGAAATAAAATAGTGTATCTTCATGGACAACTCTGTATGAAATAAAACAGTGTATCTTCATAGACAACTTTGTATGAAATAAAATAGTGTGTATATTCATAGACAACTCTGTATGAAATAAAATAGTGTATCTTCATGGACAACTCTGTATGAAATAAAACAGTGTATCTTAATGGACAACTCTGTATGAAATAAAATAGTGTATCTTCATGGACAACTCTGTATGAAATAAAATAGTGTATCTTCATGGACAACTCTGTATGAAATAAAATAGTGTATCTTCATAAACAACTCTGTATTAAATAAAATATGGTATCTTCATAGACAACTCTGTATGAAATAAAATAGTGTGTATATTCATAGACAACTCTGTATGAAAGAAAAAAGGGTATCTTCATGGACAACTCTGTATGAAATAAAACAGTGTATCTTCATTGACAACTCTGTATGAAATAAAACAGTGTATCTTCATGGACAACTCTGTATGAAATAAAATAGTGTATCTTCATGGACAACTCTGTATGAAATAAAACAGTGTATCTTCATGGACAACTCTGTATGAAATAAAACAGTGTATCTTCATGGACAACTCTGTATGAAATAAAATAGTGTATCTTCATAGACAACTTTGTATGAAATAAAATAGTGTATCTTCATGGACAACTCTGTATAAAAAAAAATAGTGTATCTTCATGGACAACTCTGTATGAAATAAAATAGTGTATCTTCATGGACAACTCTGTATGAAATAAAATAGTGTATCTTCATGGACAACTCTGAATGAAATAAAACAGTGTATCTTCATAGACAACTTTGTATGAAATAAAATAGTGTATCTTCATAGACAACTCTGTATGAAATAAAATAGTGTATCTTCATGGACAACTCTGTATGAAATAAAATAGTGTATCTTCATAGACAACTCTGTATGAAATAAAATAGTGTATCTTCATGGACAACTCTGTATGAAATAAAATAGTGTATCTTCATGGACAACTCTAAATGAAATAAAACAGTGTATCTTCATAGACAACTTTGTATGAAATAAAATAGTGTGTATATTCATAGACAACTCTGTAGGAAATAAAATAGTGTATCTTCATGGACAACTCTGTATGAAATAAAACAGTGTATCTTCATGGACAACTCTGTATGAAATAAAATAGTGTATCTTCATGGACAACTCTGTATGAAATAAAATAGTGTATCTTCATGGACAACTCTGTATGAAAAAAAATAGTGTATCTTCATGGACAACTCTGTATGAAATAAAATAGTGTATCTTCATGGACAACTCTGTATGAAATAAAACAGTGTATCTTCATAGACAACTTTGTATGAAATAAAATAGTGTGTATATTCATAGACAACTCTGTAGGAAATAAAATAGTGTATCTTCATGGACAACTCTGTATGAAATAAAACAGTGTATCTTGATGGACAACTCTGTATGAAATAAAATAGTGTATCTTCATGGACAACTCTGTATGAAATAAAATAGTGTATCTTCATGGACAACTCTGTATGAAATAAAACCGTGTATCTTCATGGACAACTCTGTATGAAATAAAATAGTGTATCTTCATGGACAACTCTGTATAAAATAAAATAGTGTATCTTCATAGACAACTCTGTATGAAATAAAATAGTGTATCTTCATAGACAACTCTGTATGAAATAAAATAGTGTGTATATTCATAGACAACTCTGTATGAAATAAAACAGTGTATCTTCATAGACAACTTTGTATGAAATAAAATAGTGTGTATATTCATAGACAACTCTGTAGGAAATAAAATAGTGTATCTTCATGGACAACTCTGTATGAAATAAAACAGTGTATCTTCATGGACAACTCTGTATGAAATAAAATAGTGTATCCTCATGGACAACTCTGTATGAAATAAAACAGTGTATCTTCATGGACAACTCTGTATGAAATAAAATAGTGTATCTTCATGGACAACTCTGTATGAAATAAAATAGTGTATCTTAATGGACAACTTTGTATGAAATAAAATAGTGTATCTTCATAAACAACTCTGTATTAAATAAAATATGGTATCTTCATAGACAACTCTGTATGAAATAAAATAGTGTGTATATTCATAGACAACTCTGTATGAAATAAAACAGTGTATCTTCATGGACAACTCTGTATAAAATAAAACAGTGTATCTTCATGGACAACTCTGTATGAAATAAAACAGTGTATCTTCATGGACAACTCTGTATGAAATAAAATAGTGTATCTTCATGGACAACTCTGTATGAAATAAAACAGTGTATCTTCAAGGACAAATTTGTATTAAATAAAAAAGTGTATCTTCATGGACAACTCTGTATGAAATAAAATAGTGTATCTTCATGGACAAATCTGTATGAAATAAAATAGTGTATCTTCATAAACAACTCTGTATTAAATAAAATATGGTATCTTCATAGACAACTCTGTATGAAATAAAATAGTGTGTATATTCATAGACAACTCTGTATGAAATAAAACAGTGTATCTTCATGGACAACTCTGAATGAAATAAAATAGTGTATCTTCATAGACAACTCTGTATGAAATAAAACAGTGTATCTTCATGGACAACTATGTATGAAATAAAATAGTGTATCTTCATAGACAACTCTGTATGAAATAAAATAGTGTATCTTCATGGATAACTATGTATGAAATAAAATATGGTATCTTCATAGACAACTCTGTATGAAATAAAACAGTGTATCTTCATGGACAACTCTGTATGAAATAAAATAGTGTATCTTCATGGACAACTATGTATGAAATAAAACAATGTATCTTCATAGACAACTCTGTATGAAATAAAATAGTGTATCTTCATGGACAACTATGTATGAAATAAAATATGGTATCTTCATAGACAACTCTGTATGAAATAAAATAGTGTATCTTCATAGACAACTATGTATGAAATAAAACAGTGTATCTTCATGGACAACTCAGTATGAAATAAAACAGTGTATCTTCATGGACAACTCTGTATGAAATAAAATAGTGTATCTTCATGGACAACTCTGTATGAAATAAAATAGTGTATCTTCATGGACAACTCTGTATGAAATAAAATAGTGTATCTTCATGGACAACTTTGTATGAAATAAAATAGTGTATCTTCATAAACAACTCTGTATTAAATAAAATATGGTATCTTCATAGAAAACTCTGTATGAAATAAAACAATGTATCTTCATGGACAACTCTGTATGAAATAAAACATTGTATCTTCATGGACAACTCTGTATGAAATAAAACAGTGTATCTTCATAGACAACTCTTTATGAAATAAAATAGTGTATCTTCATGGACAACTCTGTATGAAATAAAACAGTGTATCTTCATGGACAACTCTGTATGAAATAAAACAGTGTATCTTCATGGACAACTCTGTATGAAATAAAATAGTGTATCTTCATGGACAACTCTGTATGAAAAAAATAGTGTGTATATTCATAGACAACTCTGTATGAAATAAAACAGTGTATCTTCATGGACAACTCTGTATGAAATAAAATAGTGTATCTTCATGGACAACTCTGTATGAAATAAAACAGTGTATCTTCATGGACAACTCTGTATGAAATTAAATAGTGTATCTTCATGGACAACTCTGTATGAAATAAAATAGTGTATCTTCATGGACAACTTTGTATGAAATAAAATAGTGTGTATCTTCATGGACAACTCTGTATGAAATAAAATAGTGTGTATATTCATAGACAACTTTGTATGAAATAAAAAAAAGTGTATATTCATAGACAACTCTGTATGAAATAAAAAAGTGTATCTTCATATTTTTTTAAATAACATAATGAAATCCTAACAGGAAGTGACTGAGTTAATTACCTTGAAGACCTTGGCACTACTTTGTCTGTCAGTTTTTCATATTTCTTCATCCATTCCTCGCTCATAACCCTGAAAAAGAATGTGGATTTTTTCAATAAGCAATACAACATATATCACCACAAGAATTAACCTCATTTTTGTTAAATTGTAATCATTTAACTCTTTAACTACCATGAGCCGCATTTTGCGGCTCAAGCCAGCCGTCTCGCAAGACCACGAGCCGCATTTTGCGGTTCAGAAACCCTTATACATTTATTTTGTCCAAATCCAATTCAAGATTTAGAAATAATAAACTAACGTCCTTGTTTTTAATCGTCTACTTCCGTATTCGTTCTTTTCAGATGTAAATATTAACTGGAACACATGTTTTTTGTGCTTAAAAGTGATTTTTTGGTGATGTCTGGTTTAATTTTCCTTTTTTTTCCCTTAGTATTCTTACTGTACTTGTGTTTAGTTTTTTGTGTATATCTTTGTTATTTGTGAACAAAAATTAATTAAATTTGAAGCGAGTGTTTTCAATAGAATTCTTAATAGGATCGCAAAGTTTCATTTTTTTTCGGATTATTATTTTCGGAGTTATTAGACTGTAAGTTGAATATTTCTTATTTGTTTGTCTTTGTTTTTAAAACAACATTCTTACTTTCACCTTAACTTTCACACTTATTCTAGAATTAAAAAATGTTCTATTAGCATATTGTAGATACGCTTTTATTTCTGCTTATTTTGATATGTAACACTTAGGGCTTCATTCATAATAAAAGCTGTAAAAAAAGCTTTGATTGCGTTGGGCCTATGTAAAAAAAAGGTCATGAAAACGGGCTGGCCATACGGGCAAAACCGGGGGAAATGCCATGGTAGCTATTGAGTTAAGCAAATGTAATCATTTTTTTTTTTATTTCTTTACCATGATATATTGCACTTCATTCGTTTTGATATAATTAATTGGTAAAAAAAATTATTTCATAACTAACTCCAACTTACTTGGGTACAATGACTACAAGTGTAATAAGATATTCAGAGTCCAGAATAAAATCTTCCTTTTTGACAAGATCAGCAACACTTCGAGTTAACAAACTGCCACTGTAAGATTATTCATCATAAGATCAAATTATAACATATTAGTTTTAGTAACTTTTTTAGGAAGATTTTGGCTATTCAAGACTTGTATAGTCTGGGACAACTAAGACAAGAACTCTATGTCCATCAATGAAATGCATGTCAGCAGAAGAGAAAAGATATAACTGATGACCAATAATGACATTATATTTATTACCGTTTTAAGGGTCACATGCTTAAATGTGATGACAGCTTTATATGCATTTAGAAAAATCACCACCAGGATTGCCCACACTCCTTAAACTAGGCCAAACTAAAGAACATACACACTAAAGAACATACACACTAAATAACATACACACTAAATAACATACACACTAAATAACATACACACTAAATAACATACACACTAAAGAACATACACACTAAAGAACATACACACTTAAAAACATACACATTAAAGAACATACACACTAAAGAACATACACACTAAAGAACATACACACTAAAGAACATACACACTAAAGAACATACACACTAAAGAACATACAAACTAAAGAACATACACACTAATATGAACATGCAAACTAAAGAACATACACACTAATATGAACATACAAAATAAAGAACATACACACTAATATGAACATGCAAACTAAAGAACATACACACTAATATGAACATGCAAACTAAAGAACATACACACTAATATGAACATACAAACTAAAGAACATACACACTAATATGAACATACAAACTAAAGAACATACACACTAATATGAACATACAAACTAAAGAACATACACACTAATATGAACATACAAACTAAAGAACATACACACTAATATGAACATACAAACTAAAGAACATACACACTAATATGAACATAGCAGCTGATGCTAAGCTATTGATGATACAAATTGACGAAAAATTAGTGTCTCACACTAAAGAAATGATTAAAATGCTACACTAAGCTAAAGACGGTACTGAACCAAGATTATGTCTCCAAGTAGAGTCTATGAGTCAGAATAAGACTATCCATTAGAAAACATCCAACAGAAATAAAAGAAATTGATGGACATTCACTCACCAAAATAGTCCCACATGACACAGTGCAATGAGGATGATTAGAAGATAGAAGAGGAGATGGAGCAACAACATGACACTGTGTGACACCAAGAGGTCAGCAGAAAAATTAGATTAAAAGAGTGAGCTAGTTGCCAGAGCAGGTCATCAAAAAGAAACAGTGGGGAAATAATACTAGGATACGGCTTCACCAGCCCTATGATCAGTTTGGTACCGAAGGGTACTTTACTTTTTTACGGGGTAAAGACAACCTGGTCATCAAATGATCAAACAGTGAGGCAATACTAAGAGACTAAGAAAATACAAAAAATGTTGTTATCAGTATTTACGTTGCTTTACGTTCCAGCTGTTGTAGATTGCCTTTTAAATTATTGTATTTGTTGTAACGTGTCTTTAGCTCTTCTTCAATATGGCTGACATCCTAATAATAATTTAAAAAATAATAATTAGAATTACATCCTAACAATAATATAACAACATTCTTCTAGTGTACAATATAAATTACAGTTCAACCACATACTTTATCAGCTTTCATTAAAACATTGTGTATTGATTGCTCTGCTGGAAAAAACAATTGCATCTCCCCACACTCCAATAATTTAAATACAGTAAAGATGTTCAAATACGCATGTCTAACACAATGTCAAAATATATTTCAGAATACTATTAACACTATTAAAAAACAAAATAGCTAAAAAAGACATTTAAAATCTGGCTAAGAGAAAATCATACATACCTTTGAAATAACATCAGCGATGGAGCGAAGTGGCTGTCTCACAGGATACTTGGCAAGATCCCAACTGAATTTTTGCATGTAGACTTGTGGTGGAACTTAAAACAATACAAGATTACAACATACAACATTTTAATCCAAAAGGAATTATTGGAACAAAATATTTCATTTGGATGAAATCTAAAAGCTAAAGTTGAGTTCTCTACTTTCTCTTTAAAGTAGGCTCCAAAACATTATTGGTAAAAATCATGAAATTAAATCATTTTAAATTTTGATTGCTTAATAAAATAATCCTTCTTTTTCAAAGCATCAGTTACATTTTCATTATAGTGCATACCTTCTCCACCAATATGCAGGTTTTCAGAAAAACATTTTCATTATAGTGCATACCTTCTCCACCAATACGCAGGTTTTCAGAAAAATTTCCTTTAGCTGAGGACTCTAAGACATCTTCCAAAGTTGATGCTGTCTTCCTTACAATACTGGAATGTTAAGATTGGCAAATTTAGAATATTGATAGGGATAAAAAAAAATCTACTTCTTGCTATGCAGGAATAAAAACCATTTTTTATACTGAGATATTTTGCTCATTGTCTTTTTTTTTTAAGAAAAAAAAAATGTGTATAAAATCTTTGAAAAATAATGTTATATTTTACAACTTTATATCAAATATGACCATTTTATGTCTTACAATTAGGATGTTTAATAGGGTTTTTATTACCCTAGTCATACTATTAGAAAGTAAAGTTTTGACTGTAATCTTCTAAGGGTTTTAAAATATATATCTGATAAAATTTCATATCATTTAATCCAGTCATTGAGTTGCCAATAAAGTATGTTCTACAAGCATACTATGACTTTTTGACATTAATATTTATAAGATATTCACATTCTTAAATTCAGAATCTTTTTTTAAATGTAACAAGATCATATCATAGAACTAACATACTATCAAACAAAAATAATAATAATTCTA
Source organism: Anisus vortex (assembly GCA_949126835.1). Taxonomy (NCBI): domain Eukaryota; kingdom Metazoa; phylum Mollusca; class Gastropoda; family Planorbidae; genus Anisus; species Anisus vortex. The sequence continues at coordinate 24,207,033 of OX421498.1, forward strand.
TTTGTATAGTGCTGCCAACAAACATAATGTAAGCTCAGAGTGCATTTAGCATTGAGTAACAAACAACTAAGAACATGGATATAATCTCTAGGCTAACAAAATATAAAGGTAATTAATAATCTTACGACTTTATAAACATTGGACAAAGCAAATAAAATGTAGTATTGAGAGTAGGTATCAGTGAAGGGAACAAATATGTGATTGCGTTTGTGTGTATGTTTGTATGTATGAGGAACAACAATGTTAGTGTTATTGCAAATAGAGGAATGAATAAATGAATTAAACTCAGCTATGCTTCAATGGGAAATGAGGGACAACTGACACAGTGTGTAAGGAGAACGGAAGAAGGGACATTCGGTGTGCGAGCCCTGAGCGGTTAACAGTTAGTATGAAATGTAGAAATAAACAATGTCTGAAATATACAATGGTCTCATAGTATTACTAGTATAAGTGTCCAGTTTTCCAAACTGGCTAAAATAATGTTCAAATACACTGCTAAAAGTTAATTTAATGCGAATGAAATTTTTTCCACTTGAAAAAACAGCCAGACTTTTCTCATAAAATGATAAAATAATAAAAATGATAAAAACATGGTATCGCAATTTCAACGTGAAACAAAAGTTGTCTTTTTATTCCTGTTTAATTACCAAAATGACCACTGTGGTCATTTAAAATATATAAAACCTTGATAGTTAACCACAGTAATACAAAGAATATTTGTAGCAAATTTCATGTCATTATGTCCAGTATTAAAAAAGATTATGCAGTTTGTACATACATACATAGCCACATACTCCTTTTGAGATTTATATATGTACATGATGACCATGTTTTCAAAACCTGCCTGAAGATGAGGTAGAGGAATGGCTTCTAATCGTCGCGAATGAGCCTGTTGAACAAGAACTAACCGATGAGGACATTATCAATAGTGTAGTAAACCCTCAGCCTACTCAAAATCTTGAAGAAAGTGACTCAGATGCAGAAATGGAAGAAAGGGAAAAAATCAGCTGGGCAGAAGCTGCAGAATCACTAAAAACGTTTATCTCTTTGGCTGAGGCTAGTACTAGCTACAGTGCTTCAGAAATTATTGATTTCCATATCATTAGAAATAAATTTTATACTAAACGCCAAAAGTCAAGAAAACAAAAAGACATTTGTGACTTTTTAAAATCTAAGTGAAATATGTTTTACAGTACGTGTACATACATTAAAAGAAATGTAAAATAAACTTTGCTGTATTTGCATACTGTATTTGTAGTTTAATTATTAACTCAATTGTTCTTATAATTACGATTTATGTATGTATGTTGTTAAAAAAAACAAAGTGCATTTGTTTTACGGCAAAGCCTACACTAAAAAGAAGGGGCACCGCCCGATAGACCGGAATTTTCGGTAGTCCGGCACCGAGCCGGTCCCAAACATGCCGGATTATCGGACTTCTACTGTCAGAAAGAAGTAGAGACTTAAAAAAAATTTGCTGTTCCATATGCAATGACTCTGACAAGTGGTATTTTGGATACAGAATGGGTTGCCTGAACTAGCCAGGATAACTGACAACATCATTTCAAACACTTTTTAAAATGCAGGACTAGAATTAAATCACAGATTTGCATAGGGCACAAAAATCTTCTACAAAAATTGTAGAAATAATTTATTGAGAGTACAGTCCCTTGTACACTGCTCAGTTTTAAATAGAAATACTTTTTTTTACCTCTCTGTGTAAGCATCAATTTTGCTAAGATCATCAGAGAGACCAACAAGAACATCAAGGGTGCCAACCTAGTAAGTAAACAGTGAAAACAAAATTTCAAGCAGCAGCTTGTATTTTAAGAAACATGAGAAAAATCTAACAGCATAAGTACATAAGGCTGAAACCTTTCGAGAATGTACCGTATATACTCGCGTATAAGTCGCACTTTTTTAACCGAAATTTTCGACAAAAAGTAGGGGTGCGACTTATACACCCAACACTGTTTTTGAAAAGTTTGAAAACATCACTACTCTGTCATACAGTTTGCTACATAACCCGTATAGTTGACTGTAGTGATGTAGAATTACTAGGACATGCGTAGACCTACATTTTACATTTAGAAAACTTTCGTAGGCGTACATATTACTATCTTTATATAACTGAAATTGAGATCGACAAATATTTTAGCTTTTTCAGACCCCCCCCCCCCCGCATTTGGACCGATTTTGTAATGCCGAAAAGTAGCGTAAGTTTAAATGCGGCATTTATTTTTTTTTTGGTAGGCTTAATGAACGCAATTTACAGTATGGAAAGAATCGTAAATGTGTAAAAGCCTAAGATGTCTAGGCCTATAATGTAGGTAGGCAAATAAGCTTAAGATGTGTTTTATTTAGTAGTCCTACTTAAGGTCTAGGCTCATGGGCTATAGCCTACTAAATAAGGCAGTGTTGAGCATTCCGCGCCATATCTAGGCAATGTTTTCCAAAACTACGATCGGCAGATGGACGCGTGAAATGTCAAGTGTGCTTTATTTTTCATTAGTTGCATGTAAGAGTTGGAAAAAAAAACACAGCTTATTTTTTGTCGGTCGCGCAGACACACTTGAAATCATTACAAACAATGTTAGCCTAATGGTATTTAGGACACATGTATAGCGCGTCATAAATGCCGGCGCCTCCCAGTCTCCAGTCTAGGCGACATTGAGTCTAATGGAGTACTTCAAAGACTTTTTGTGTGTAGCTTTACTATAGGGATAGGAACTGAGTAGGGAAAGGGACAGATGAAGAAACAGATACCTTACTTTCCCATCTCACTAATGTCTGTAGGCCTATTGATCGGTTGTTTAAAATAAATGAAGCCCTGTCTTTATTTGATTATGTTTGCCTTATGCACGATTAAAACCATTTTTTTAAGGAAAGTTTCCAAATTAGGGTGAATATTTAGTAACTTTTATGTTTAAACGGTATGCAATTTTGAGATATTAAAAGGCAGTGTAACCCGGGAAGTCGGGGTGCGACTTATGCGCGGGTCAATGACAACATATAAGGAAAAAAATCTTAAACTAGGGGTGCGACTTATACGCGAGTATATACGGTATGTTAGTCATACCTGTTAAAGTAAGTTATTTCTCAAATACACCTTATTTTATTAATTAAGTTAGTAAACTAATCAAGTTTTTTTTATGTCCATAATTGAACTTTTGTAAAGTTAATTTCCAAATAGGCTAACTTTTTTATGAAAATTTACTATGAAAATAGTTGATTTTTAAATGATCAAACAGTTTATTAAAATAAATTAAAGTAAGTCTTGGGATTCATTTTGATTTAATGAACATATTTTAATGTAAGATGTTGTATTTATTGTTCTGCCTTCCTTACCTTAAGATCTGGGATATTAAATTTAAAGTTTTCAGACAGCTTATCACTTCCAGATTTTGTTGCTTGGTTTAACCTCTCAAATGTATTCTGTGGGGTTTTGTCGCCAGGAGCTGAGATTAGCCAATATTCATTCATTAAGCCAGACATTTTGTTCCTTGTTTAATGGAATCAAGCTGTTTGCAACAGATTGTGGACTAAATCTGAAGCTGAAAAAATACAGTATCATAAGGAATTATAAAAATATTATAGTAGGCACTCAAAACTGGATTCCGTTTTTTGCGTGTTATTAAGTTTTCGACACCTCTCGTACTAAATCGTCTAGGCAAAATCGACCATTCATGATAGAAAGATAATTTTTTCACTCGATTGTACAGGAATAAATGACCTTTATCACCATATGTATTTAAAATTCATTGTTTATGTTAAACATTTATAATATTTAAATTATCCAAAAATAATTGTTTATTTTTTAAGAAATAAACATTTTAAAGATTTTTTATAAACACCACCGACAAGCTGGTCCATTTTCCTGTAAAAATCTGAAAGAATTATTAGTCTATATATTATGGCCCATTTTGCCCAACGCGCAAGATAAACCCTATGAAATAGTATTTTACCGCCGTAAAAACATGCCTGCCGCGATCTCCGCTATTTGTAGGGTCGTTACCAATAAAGGCGTCGTATCGGATTTTATCACTTTAGAAGTTAAGTAAAACTATTCAATATCATAGATTAATAATATACAATGAATTTTATGTAAAACATATTATGTATATATTATTTTATTTATTTTATGTTAATAAAATTGTTTTAGATTTACCACCTTAAATCACTTGTTCTCGAGTCTCCAAACCCCTATTAAGTTTAAGGATACGGCAAATTTTTTTCTGGTCATAGAATAAACTAAAATTACATTTATTTTTAAGTAGATATGCTAAAAATATTGAATTGATACTTTTTATTTCCAGGAAATAATATTATAATATGTAATTTGACATGCAAACTGGATCTTCCATCTGTTGTCAATGTAAACAATAGTAAAATTGACCTTTGGTGGAGTAGCGAAGATATTGAAAATATTATGAATTAAACTAATTGAGTATAACATTAAGTAATTCTACACACTTATAATAACATTTAAATTGAACCAGACAGTATTTTATTTAGTTTTTGTGGAAGCGAAGCTATTTTAAGCACATAAATGTACAAAAATATTGTCTAGCCTACACTCATACTACATAAGGCCTACAAAATGCAATAGCTGTGAGGCCTACTCCGACAAGCCTAATGTGGGTAATAAAAGACATATTTTAATCTTTAGAATAATACAATACTATTATTATATTTGCGCTTGAAGAATATGTCTACCATGGCATATGTTTAATAATTCATCGTTAGGGCTAAGTCATTTTTTAAACATTTATTGAATAATGGTTTGTCATGCGTAGGCCTAACAAGAATAATTCTAATAAGATTATCAGATCTAGCCTGAACTTAAAAGTTTATTGTAAATTCTCGATTCGTTATACGTTTATTGGCGGATATTATATATATTTATTATGTTTGTGAATTTTTATGTATTGCCTAGGAATAAGTCTAATGACAATCAGTCATAATCAAATAGCCTACATAGGGGGTCGTCCATTAATTATAATATGTCAACTAAATACAGAAAACTGGGTTGACAAAATTGACAGTAGTTGAAATGTGGGAGGAAATAGAGTCAATAAAGTGACTTTATATAATACATTTCATTTATAAATTTACATGCGTTTATACTCATTCATTCATCAACAGCCTGTCATTAAAATCATAGATTTGTACTGCATTGCCAACTTCGTGGCCTATATGCAAATACCCTCTGTATTCTGATCTGGACCAAATAAAAACAAAATAGTATGGTTGGGGAGGGGAACATAGGGTAGAATTGTACCACTTTATATGTGTGTGTGGGGGTGTGGGGCGAAACGTGCACGGCAATAAATACAAATTTATTTTTTGTTAACTACTAATAGATGAAAGTTAAAATTAGGTCGATATAAGAGATATGTTTCATAATTGTTAATGTATAATTAGAATAAAAGTGTATGAGCTAAAAATTTATTATTAATAGTAGCGTAGTGGGGCTGGCGAATAGTGACAAGTAGGAAAGATAGGTGGACAACAAACACAACTAGTATAAAGTTAGGGGGTGGGCGAAGTGCAATAAAGAATGAACGGGGCTGCTTCTCAAATAATTCACAATTTTCCCCTAAACTACTGAACAATTAATAAGTTATCGAAATATCAATAGTGAAATGTGATTCTTTAAATATTTATTTATACAAAAAACTACAGCTTAGAATATAATGCTTGTGATAGGCGTTCTTGGATACTGTAATGGACCATTAGATATCGGTCTTTATACCAATGAAAAAAAAATACAAATCAAATCATATGTACAAGTAATATATTGAACAGTTTTAAGTTTATATTGTAATTATATATCTTGTTTTTAGGTATGGGATAAAACTGATTATTATTATTATTGTTACTACTATCAATCAATAGAATAAATGGTTTTAGCCTAAACAATAGTCAATAGTTGTTATTTCGAACCTTAAATTAACATTTTAAAACTTTCTTTTGAAAATAAAACATGTATAACTGTTACCTTAAAATGTGTATTATTAAATAATGTACTAACTTGCCTTATTTAATGTTTAATGCTCGAGTCTTACACTATATAAAAACTGCTTTTGTTTGTTTTACAGTCAAGTACATGATTGTCAATCATTGTCCGTATACCTACTTATAAAGTACATTTTGTAACATTTTTTATTGTAAACGTTGTGTACTTTAAATGAACTTCAAATTGATGTAATATTTTTACATTTACAAAGATTCGTTAAATTTTCGCGAATATTTATAAATGGCTTAAAAAATGAAAATTTTTGCTAGAACACTTTGTTTCAATAAAAATAATTAAATTTAGATAATTTGAAACTCTGTCAATTTAGTAGGTCTCTATAGCATTGAATTTCCTTCAATTTGATATATAACATAAGCTTCTACTAAAATTAGGTAATTTTTTGTGATTTTGTAAAAATAGGTCAGATTTGCGTTTTTGGTCTCCCTTGAAAAAAAAATGTAAAAAGTATGAAAAATGATTTTTTTACATCGATATTTTTATATTTTTCAAATGCACCACATTCACGAAAAAAATTGGGTCTCTTCTCTATAAACTTTTGTGTTTGTAAACAAAGTAACTTAGCCATAGCCAATATCCTTTTTGAGATAATGACTTCTAGAAATAGTACTTTGTGAGGTGGCTAAAGGTAACCCACTTGTAAAAATTCAATATTTGATAACTTTCTTAAAAATTAACATACAGTCATAAAATTGGTATCAAAGTTCTTAGAATCATTTTGTCTTTCTATTAAACATAAAAAAAAACTCAATAGTTTGAAAAATTAAAATCAGTTTTGAGTACCTAATTATAGTAGGTTAGGCCTACAATATAGAACATTAATGTCACTACAAATAGTTGAAGACATTTCCCTACTGTAGGTGCACTGTGGCAGGTGCAATTGTTTTACATAGCCCTGCTCTGCCTTATCATACCATATGACATATTACATTTATATTAGTGCCTATATTTTATTAAAATGGGGCACGGTAGCAGAGCAACAGTGCATTCGACTGGCAATCCGAAGGTCCCGGGTTCGAATCCTGGTGAAGACTAGGATTTTTTTTCCGGGATCAGAGGGTGTCCCTGAGTCTACCCAGGTCTGATGGGTAGGCCTACCTGAAAATAGTTATGGTAAAGTAAAGGCGGCTGAGCATTGTGCTGGTCACACATTTCCTAGTATGACATGGCCACAGAAACTGGTGAACGCTGTTTCACCACCGGCCCTATAGTTATAGATCAATTTGGTCTGGGAGGAATATATTTTATTAAAAGCAAATAATATAGTTAATATCCCAAATATTTTTTAAAGTTTTTACCAACATAGAATTAGAATTCAAGGTTTTGATGTATCATTCCAGTAAAGTTTAACTGGTTGATTTCATTTACTCAGCTAAGCTAATATAATGTAGGCCTACAGATATTGATATACCCTTCTATGACTTTCAACAAAATTTGAGAATGAGATTGGCAGCCACATTTTTGGCCAAGGCCAAACTAGTAGAGTAGTAAGTAGTGACAAGAGTTTTTATTTTAAATATGTTTAAAAATAGTTAAAATAGCTAGATCTAGATCTAGACTATATTTAGGCCTACTCTACTGGTTTAAAAAATATAATAAATCTTCAAATACGTTCTTAAAGGTATGCCAACATTGAAATATAATTTATGAAAGCCTTTTGTAGCTGTATCGCTGATTTGGATGTTATAAACTAAATACTAAAGAGCCTTACTTACCCCTTTTTATTACCTAGTACTACAGTAGGCCTACTTGTCTTATGACTTATGACTTTATGACTTATAAATTTATGTGGGGAGCGATCAACACATAGGCCATAGGCTATTTGATTTCAACAAGTTAAAATGCAAAAAATTAATAACAACTAACATTTTAAATATCTCGCATAAGCGTACCTTTTGTTTCCCTTCAATTTCAATTCACTTTTATGTTCGATTTTTCATGCCACTTTAAGAAATGCCAATAGTTAAAAGAGGATTTTAATTTTACTTGTTTTGTATGAAACTTTTCACGTGATACCGGAAATAGAATTATATTTTTTTCAGAGTTAACGCCCGTATAACATTAGAGGCATCTATGACAACAGAAGTTCTATTTCTGACAAAATTACTATTATTTCCATCTTCTACCCAATGATAATGTAGTTTTTTTTTTCATTTTCTAATATTTGTTTTCAAAGAAACATTTTTGATTCTTAACTCTGTCAGAAAATAGTAAGTATAATGTAAATAATTAAAATTAACTTTTCTTTCTTATTCAATTCTAGCTCGGAAGTCTGATGCCACTGATCAGTCTGATGGTTTTGAGTTTTGGTTTTGACTCAGTTTTGATTTGAGTTTTAAAAAAAAGCCCTACAGAGTCTTACAGACTGTACAGTGGCCTACACTATCAATATCAGACTATCACTCATATCACTGACACACTAAAACTCAATTACAGAATAATATTAAAGACGACTAATGTGATAGTGATTAGTTAGCTCCTTCCCAAGCCTTGTTGGCATAGGCCTATTATAAAACTTGCAAATAATAATCTTTGCATAATTTTTAAAGAGTTTTTAGTTTAGTAAGTAAAGTCAAAGGGCTTCTAAAGCCTTACCTTTACCTTAGTACTATTCATTTTTTTTCCATTTCATTAGTCATTATTGGCATTAGTCATTACTCATTAGGCTTAGGCTTATGCTATATTTTAGATAATCTTGAATCTAGACATAAACAATTTAAATGTAGCATAGGCCTAACATTTTTTATCATTGTTATATCTAGGCTATGTATATAAAGTAGTCTAGACTGTGTGTGTGGTTTCCGATTCCCATTGGTTAATACGAAGACTTGTGACCTTAATGTCTCATATTTTACTTTTGCGATCTCCCTTTCTCCATAGCAGCATGTTAGTGTATCCCATTGTCATTCTGACAACCTGGGTTCAATTCCACACAGATAGTAAAATATAATAATTATACTTTTGACGCATTCGGGTGACTGGTTTTTGGTTCTCATCCACAGGGATAGTCCAATTTTTTTGTTCAATAGAAAGACATGCTTTTTTAAAACCCAATTACAATAATTATTTTAAATTACTTTCTTAAATGTTTTCAGTAATTAAATAATAATAATTTAAAAAATCAGTAGGGCCTATAGCTTCATTGTAGTTGTTTTTTTTTATATAGTAGCTATGGTATAAAAAAGCTTATTATGCCTATATGTCCTATGTATTTTTTTTTCCACAGCCAACGCTGGGCAATTTAGCTTTTTGTTTAATAAAGAGACTTGCCTATTTTTAACCCGATTACAATATTTATTTTAAACTACATTACTAAATATTTTCAATAAATAATAATTATATTTTAATTTATTTTAACTCTATAGCTTTCTGTTCAGTGTAGTTTAATATATACTGTTATGAAATTTGTATCTGTAGCTTTCTGTTCAGTATAGTTTAATATATACCGTTATGAAATTTGTATCTGTAGCTTTCTGTTCAGTATAGTTTAATATATACTGTTATGAAATTTGTATCTGTAGCTTTCTGTTCAGTATAGTTTAATATATACTGTTATGAAATTTGTATCTGTAGCTTTCTGTTCAGTATAGTTTAATATATACTGTTATGAAATTTGTATCTGTAGCTTTCTGTTCAGTATAGTTTAATATATACTGTTATGAAATTTGTATCTGTAGCTTTCTGTTCAGTATAGTTTAATATATACTGTTATGAAATTTGTATCTGTAGCTTTCTGTTCAGTATAGTTTAATATATACTGTTATGAAATTTGTATCTGTAGCTTTCTGTTCAGTATAGTTTAATATATACCGTTATGAAATTTGTATCTGTAGCTTTCTGTTCATTGTAGTTTAATATATACTGTTATGAAATTTGTATCTGTAGCTTTCTGTTCAGTATAGTTTAATATATACTGTTATGAAATTTGTATCTGTAGCTTTCTGTTCAGTGTAGTTTAATATATACTGTTATGAAATTTGTATCTGTAGCTTTCTGTTCAGTATAGTTTAATATATACTGTTATGAAATTTGTATCTGTAGCTTTCTGTTCAGTATAGTTTAATATATACTGTTATGAAATTTGTATCTGTAGCTTTCTGTTCAGTATAGTTTAATATATACTGTTATGAAATTTGTATCTGTAGCTTTCTGTTCAGTATAGTTTAATATATACTGTTATGAAATTTGTATCTGTAGCTTTCTGTTCAGTATAGTTTAATATATACTGTTATGAAATTTGTATCTGTAGCTTTCTGTTCAGTATAGTTTAATATATACTGTTATGAAATTTGTATCTGTAGCTTTCTGTTCAGTATAGTTTAATATATACCGTTATGAAATTTGTATCTGTAGCTTTCTGTTCAGTATAGTTTAATATATACTGTTATGAAATTTGTATCTGTAGCTTTCTGTTCAGTATAGTTTAATATATACTGTTATGAAATTTGTATCTGTAGCTTTCTGTTCAGTATAGTTTAATATATACCGTTATGAAATTTGTATCTGTAGCTTTCTGTTCAGTATAGTTTAATATATACTGTTATGAAATTTGTATCTGTAGCTTTCTGTTCAGTATAGTTTAATATATACTGTTATGAAATTTGTATCTGTAGCTTTCTGTTCAGTGTAGTTTAATATATACTGTTATGAAATTTGTATCTGTAGCTTTCTGTTCAGTATAGTTTAATATATACTGTTATGAAATTTGTATCTGTAGCTTTCTGTTCAGTATAGTTTAATATATACTGTTATGAAATTTGTATCTGTAGCTTTCTGTTCAGTATAGTTTAATATATACTGTTATGAAATTTGTATCTGTAGCTTTCTGTTCAGTATAGTTTAATATATACTGTTATGAAATTTGTATCTGTAGCTTTCTGTTCATTGTAGTTTAATATATACTGTTATGAAATTTGTATCTGTAGCTTTCTGTTCAGTATAGTTTAATATATACCGTTATGAAATTTGTATCTGTAGCTTTCTGTTCAGTATAGTTTAATATATACTGTTATGAAATTTGTATCTGTAGCTTTCTGTTCAGTATAGTTTAATATATACTGTTATGAAATTTGTATCTGTAGCTTTCTGTTCAGTATAGTTTAATATATACTGTTATGAAATTTGTATCTGTAGCTTTCTGTTCAGTGTAGTTTAATATATACTGTTATGAAATTTGTATCTGTAGCTTTCTGTTCAGTATAGTTTAATATATACTGTTATGAAATTTGTATCTGTAGCTTTCTGTTCAGTATAGTTTAATATATACTGTTATGAAATTTGTATCTGTAGCTTTCTGTTCAGTATAGTTTAATATATACCGTTATGAAATTTGTATCTGTAGCTTTCTGTTCAGTATAGTTTAATATATACTGTTATGAAATTTGTATCTGTAGCTTTCTGTTCAGTATAGTTTAATATATACTGTTATGAAATTTGTATCTGTAGCTTTCTGTTCAGTGTAGTTTAATATATACTGTTATGAAATTTGTATCTGTAGCTTTCTGTTCAGTATAGTTTAATATATACTGTTATGAAATTTGTATCTGTAGCTTATATAGGCCTGTTTAATTTTCTCTGAGGCATCGCTGGGGAATTTAGCTTGTTTAGTATATTAATATATGAATAAATGTTACCTTAGACCAGGGGTTCCCAACCTTTTTTTTTACTCTAGAGCACATTCTAAAATATCGGTAGGGTGGCGGGCACCACCTATTTTAAATCGACAAACTCCTTCCATAACTTGTCATTTTCCCATAATTTATTTTCTTATTTTCTTATAGTCATAATGTATTAATAAATAATAAACAAAAATGTTTCAAAATAATAAAATTATTTCGCATTTTTTTCAAATTGCATACACACAGAGAAATGTATTTACAAAACGTAAATAAAGTAAACAAAACACACAAATACAAAGAAAACATTTAATTAAAAAATATAATAAAGTCAATGTGATCTTTGGCATTGCATTTCATTGGCCAGAGCTTCATAATTAGGAGCGTATGACGATAATCCTGTTAGCAGACAATCATAAAGATGCTCATCGGTGAGTCGAGATCTATATCTTGATTTTATTAAGTTCATGTTTGAAAACAATGATTCGCATAAATATGTCGAACCGAAAAATGATTCAATTTTATATGCCGCTTTTTTCAACAATGGGAACTTTTCTCTATCCACTGTATTCCAAAAGTCCTCTGACATTAAGGATTTTAGCAAAATATCATTCTTAAGGTCCAAAATTTCTAACTCTAGTTCTTCTGTCTTACCTTGAACAAAATCTGCAATACATGCGGCTATTTCCATAACAATTTTTTGGCAAGTAAAAGGATTGATACAGAAGGAAACTATTGGCTCAATATGTTTAAACTGCAAAAATCTCTCTTCAAACTGTTTTTTTAACTCTTGAAGATGCTTAATAAATAATGTCCCATTTAATTCATTGTCACCTAGCATTTTCTTCATATGTGGGAAATGCACGAGAGAATTGATCTGCAGATGTGATATCAACAAATCCAATTTAGCTTTAAATGACTTTACAGAGCTTATCATTTCAGCTATGCTTTTGTCTTTACCCTGCAACTCCAAATTTAAAGAATTCAATTTTTCCATGATGTCTGTGAGAAATCCCAAATCAATCAGCCAGCCAGAGTCAGCTAGTTCATCATAATTTTCCTTTCTATCGTTTATAAATGTTTTTATTTCTTCAATTAAACTCACAAATCTTGTAAGAACCTTTCCTTTACTGAGCCAACGTACTTCAGTATGCAGAATAAGATCGTGTCCTTTATCTTCAGTATCTTCTAACAGGGCCTTGAAAAGTCGGTGTTGCAAAGGAGCTGCTCGAATAGAATTGATTATTTTTGTAACTATTTTCATGACGTGTTTAAGTTCAAATGGCAAAATTTTACAACACAGAGCTTCCTGGTGGATAATACAATGGTAGGACATGAAGTTTGAAAATGAATCATCCTTCATGCAGAGGGCAATAAATCCTTTGTTTTTACCCATCATTGCTGGCGCCCCATCAGTGGTTATTGCAGACAGCTTGTGCAAAGGCATATTTATTGACTTGGCGTATGTTTTGAATGTATTATAAATATCCTCACCCCTTGTCTGTCCTTTCATAGGTAATATTTGTAACATATCCTCTTTTACTGTGAAGTTACTAAACACCATTCTCACCATAACTGCTAACTGTGCGGTGTCTGATATATCTGTTGACTCGTCAAATTGTAGCGAGAACCAGTCACATGTTTCCAAGTCAGTTTCTAACTGAGTTTGTAAGTCTGTTGAAATTGCATGTATTCTTCTTGTGACTGTGTTATTTGACAACTGTAAGTCTTGTATTGCTGAGACAATCTCACGTTTGTTAGAAAATCCATCAAACTAACAATCGGCACCAGTCAAAAATAGTTCCTTAAACAACTCACCATCAATGAAAGTTTTCTTCTTTTTTGCGAGCATGCGAGATATTTTGAAAGAAGCAATGGTGGCCTTTTTAGAATTTTCCACATGTCTAGTGAAAACAGTCTGTTGTGCTGTTAGACTTGATTTTAGAATACACATTTTTTTCTTTCTTACTTCAGATTTAAGAGGATAATTCACATTAAAAGTGACATGATTTGTCTGAAAGTGTCGTTCAACGTTATGTTTTTTCGACACTGCAATGCTACTACCACACAACAAACAAACGCATTTATTTTTCAAATTAACGAAACAATATGATTCCTCCCAGTCAGTGTTAAAATTATAGGTTCGTTGTCTTTTACTTGGTCCACTCATTTTAGGGCTAAAATAAATATAAAAAAATAAATAATTGAACTACAATATAATATCAATGTTATAGCGCAAGTCTGTTCTGCATTATATGCATAAATATATTATAACAAGAACTATAACTATCTCCTCAATAATAATAGTTTATTAATAGATCATCGCTTATGAATACAATAAATTACGCACCTCGCTTTTAGCCTGTTAATTTTTTTTATAGAAAACTCCTAATTCGTGTTTTGTCTTACGAACATGTCTCTTATCTAACTGTCGCGACCCGAACAGGGCAGCAATCACAATGACAACAACGCGGTTCCAGGCGGGGAATGCTTTTTGCGCATCACTCCATGTACACGCGGAAAACCCGAAGTGAGCCGATGATCGTAGAAGCAATCAGAGTTATGTGCCTTGTGATTTGGCGCCTTCGGCGTTTATCGGATCAAGTTGTGGCGTTCGTTCCATTTGTTCACTTCGGGTTTTCTGCGTGTACAAGGTGTGATGTGCAAATGGCACTAGCCGCTCCAGGCTAGCGTAAATAGTGCAGTCTGGCTCGCCGCTAGACAAGTTGGGACAAGTATCGAACATATTTAATAAACCTAGGCAGTCAAAAAAAATTAAAACTCTAACAAATGAATAAAAATAAATCAAATTTTAAAATAATGTTTATGAAAAAAATTCTGTCTCTGTCGAATAGTGAGAGGCGGGCACATACGAATCGTTGGCGCCCGCGGGCACAGGGTTGGGAACCTCTGCCTTAGACTTTGATGTATGACATAGACCCTAATTAGAAAACTATTTTGCAGTTAGAATTAACTATTAAGCTGTTAGTATAAAATGTAACTCAGAATTGAATTAAAATTGAATCCCTATTAAAAAAAATTAATTTAATATTGAAGTTTGAAATTAAGGGACTTTTGATAGATAGAAACAATAGTGGGTTCGGTGCCTTTTGAAATGCACTAAACATAGTAAGGTGGAAAAGGGCAAGATTACTTCTAGTTCAACCTTCCCCCACATCTAGCATATTTTAGCACACTGCCCAGAATGAAAATATTTTTTTTAAAATTATCAGACGTGTAGCCTATAACCTATAACAATAAAAAAAAAAAGTAAAGTACTTTTTGGACCAAAAATGATCATAGTGCTGGTGAAGCTGCGTTTCTGTGGCCACGGCATACGAGGGGATGTGTGGCTAGCACAATGCCCAGCCGCTTTTACTTTACCCCAACTAGTGTCAGGTACCCATCAGAGCTGGTTAGACTCAGGGGCACCCTCAAGTTCCGTGAAATAAATACTAGCCTAAAACAGGAATCAAACCAAGAACCTTCGGATCGCCAGACGAACGCGCTGCCGCTCGGCCACCGTGCCCCATATTTTTAACAATAATATAACAATAATATAACAATAATATAACAATAATATAACAATAATACTACAATAATACTACAATAATACTACAATAATATAACAATAATACAACAATAATATAACAATAATATAACAATAATATACTCAACATGGGCGGGAAGGATAGGAAGGTGTCTATAACAATAATATACTCAACATGGGCGGGAAGGATAGGAAGGTGTCTATAACAATAATATACTCAACATGGGCGGGAAGGATAGGAAGGTGTCTATAACAATAATATACTCAACATGGGCGGGAAGGATAGGAAGGTGTCTATAACAATAATATACTCAACATGGGCGGGAAGGATAGGAAGGTGTCTATAACAATAATATACTCAACATGGGCGGGAAGGATAGGAAGGTGTCTATAACAATAATATACTCAACATGGGCGGGAAGGATAGGAAGGTGTCTATAACAATAATATACTCAACGTGGGCGGGAAGGATAGGAAGGTGTCTATAACAATAATATACTCAACATGGGCGGGAAGGATAGGAAGGTGTCTATAACAATAATATACTCAACATGGGCGGGAAGGATAGGAAGGTGTCTGGTATTTTCTGAAAAAGTAACTTACATTTAGTAAATTAGTGGTTGACTTTTCATCTCCTCATTCCTCGGTGTAAAGGAGTTATGATTTTGTGGGATTTGCACTGACCTAAGTATTTTGTTTGTTCATAAGTTTATGTTGTTGTACAAATTCAAAATTATAAATAAAATAAATGAGTTTCATTAAAATTATTGATAGTAACATTAGCACCCATTACTTGACTTACAACACACAGTACATTCTATAATAATAATAAGCATTTACCATATATACTCAGTCATAGGTGAAAAAGGCGCACCCTTAGTGTAGAGTTATTTAGTCATATTTTTTAGTTGACTTGCAGATAGGTTACACTACAGTCTCAGGGGCTACACTGACCTTTATAACACGAAGTTTAAAAAATTACATTCTTAAACATAAAAAGATAAAAAAATATTCACTTTAATTTGGAAACTTTCCTTACAAATGGTGTGAAGTCATGAAAAATACAAACATAAATAAATGAAAATTGGGTTTCCATTTATTATATAGAGTAATCAACAAAGCCAGTGCATGTGTATTTTTTTAATGATTCCAAATGCAGTTGCTCATGCAGCAGCAAGTCGATCTCTTAACGATAAAAATTAACAAAATAAACTGAAAATAGTAAACATCAAAATTTTTTTCTATATTAATTTTTATACAATTGAGTTATATTTACACGCTGAAAAAGATCAAGAGAGCTTTTTTAAACATTTGTTTTTAAATGTGCAACTTCTCAGATGGGTTTTATCTTATTTTACAGCCACACAGTCTATACAGATGATTATTGTGTCCTACACTTGTCCTACACTTGTCCTACACTTGTCCTACACTTGTCCTACACTTGTCCTACACTTGTCCTACACTTGTCCTACACTTGTCCTACACTTGTCCTACACTTCTCCTACACTTGTCCTACACTTGTCCAACACTTGTCCTACACTTGTCCTACACTTCTCCTACACTTGTCCTACACTTGTCCTACACTTCTCCTACACTTGTCCTACACTTGTCCTACACTTCTCCTACACTTCTCCTACACTTGTCCTACTCTTGTCCTACACTTTTCCTACACTTCTCCTACACTTGTCCTACACTTCTCCTACACTTCTCCTACACTTGTCCTACACTTGTCCTACACTTCTCCAACACTTCTCCTACACTTCTCCTACACTTCTCCTACACTTCTCCTACACTTTTCCTACACTTCTCCTACACTTGTCCTACACTTGTCCTACACTTCTCCTACACTTCTCCTACACTTGTCCTACACTTGTCCTACACTTCTCCTACACTTCTCCTACACTTGTCCTACACTTGTCCTACACTTGTCCTACACTTGTCCTACACTTGTCCTACACTTGTCCTACTCTTGTCCTACACTTGTCCTACACTTGTCCTACACTTCTCCTACACTTCTCCTACACTTCTCCTACACTTGTCCTACACTTGTCCTACTCTTGTCCTACACTTGTCCTACACTTGTCCTACACTTTTCCTACACTTCTACTACACTTCTCATACGCTTTTCTCTCCTCATGACCATCAAATTTTGATATCTCTTACATACAAACATAAGATAGACATGGCAAACTTAAGTTCTATATAACTTTTATAGAAAGAATAAAAAGTATTCCGTCTGTCCAAATTGATTCATAGGGCTGGTGAAACTGCGTTTTCCAGTTTCTGTGGCCACGGCATACTAGGTGATTGTGTGGCCGGCACTATGCATAGCCACCTTTAATTTACCCCAAGTAATGTCAGGTACCCATCAGAGCTGGTTAGAATCAGGGACAACCTCCAAAACTGGGAAAAAATCCTAGCCTCTACCAGGATTCAAAATTTGAACCCAGGACCTTTGCTTCACCAGTCTAGGACTAAATTTTCAAGCATAAAATGCTAATTGAAAATGAAAAATGTAAAAGTTTTTCTGTCTCCTTGTACGGGACAAATAAGTCAGTGGATCTACAAAAGTTTTTAAAATGTTAAACTTAGACCTAGTCATATCCTAAAAACTCTGTATTACTACAATCACAGATACAAGTAATAGTTGCAAATTTATGACACTAGTACTGTACTTGTAATCATTTTTTACAACAGTGTTGAGTAGAGATTTTGCACCCCAAATTTTTGTAATTTAATTATTTTATTTTAAAAAGTGCATCCTAAATGCCAAATCCTAAGTATATATGGTATCATAATCCTTATTTCCCATGTTTTATTGTAGCTCGATTGGTTTTGTTGTCCTTATTTTGTTCAGAACACCCCACAATTTCAGGAAATAAATGTAGACATAACAAACTTATCTTGATAGGTCAATGCTAATTAAGTGTAGGGTTACCAGACACACGGGTCTTAAAAGGAGGACATTGTGTTTCAATTGGATAGTTTTGCATTAAACACACAATTAGTATAATTTTATTACAAGAGCTGCCAATAAGTGCATATTGGTAAACGGAAAAAGAAACATTTTTTTTTTTTTAAAACATATAAATTCACTGTAGACTAAAAGGTAGCTTGCTTTTGGGCAACTTTGAAAAATAAGCTTTGCAGCTCATACAGGAGTCTTTTTAAGAAAACGGATCATTCTTTTTTTGTACAAATGATCACTTGTTTATGAATTATATTCTTGAGAGGTTAATAATATGTTTAATACTATGCACCTGCAAAACATAATATACTTCGAAAGCCAGACATTTTAAAAGCTTTTTGGCTTTACCTGCCGGAAAATAGTATAAAAAAGAGGACATGTCCTCTTTTTGTGGATATCTGGCAACCCTACATGTTGGTGGTGCCCTTGTCACTTACTTCATATGGGTCAGACTATATGTGTGCTCCTATTGATATAGAAACATTCCCATATTAAACTTAGCTATAAAATAGGTTTATAAATAGAACAAAAAAAAGTAATGTTTTAATCAAACTCATATTGCTTTATTTAGATTTCCAACTAATGACGGAATGAGCTGATCTGCTAAAAATACTTATAATGGGATGTGGTGGCTACAGCAAGATTAGCAAACCAGATGTAAATGGAGCAGTAAATCGTAAAATCACAAAAGATCAAGTCCATGTTGAACTGGGAAACAAGGTGAAGGTCAACGAGAATGGTTCAACGATTATCTTTGTGTATGGTAAGTTGTTTTATCCAGTTTTAATAAATGAGGCTGTACATGTCAGACTTTAAACATACACTGTATCCTTAATAATTTTTGATCTAGGCATTCAGTGCAGATAATTGTATTGATTATTTCATCAGTTTCTCTCACTTAGTCATTGCTGCTCCCTGTGCAGCCTAAGGAAACAATTATGCAGCATGTCTCCATATCCTGGGCAAGCCAACTTATTTCATGTCAGATTTTGTTGGCCTTCAGTTCTTCTTCCATGGTTCTTCTCCAAGCACCCTGCTTGTCTACCCCTCTTATGTTTCCCAGTTGGTGTCCACATTGGGTGTGGGAAGCATTTACCAGTTCTTGCCGAGAACATCACCTAGCCATCAACATCTTCTTTTCCTCATTTTGTCTGTGATGATGTTTTTTTCAGCCCTGTTACTACCTTGTTCCTGATTTGACTCTTGGAGAAGTGAGCACAAGACATTGTCCCTCACTTTCTAAATCGGGCTAATTTAGAACTTAGGAGCCTTTTTTTTCTTCAAAGTTGCTATCTGGATGTTTCAGTTATTCTAGGTACTCAAAACTGGCTTCCGTTTTTTGCGTGTTTTTAAGTTTTCGATACCTCTCGTACTAAATCGTCTAGGCAAAATGTGCCATTCATGATAGAAAGATAATTTTTTCACTTGATTGTACAGGAATAAATGGCCTTTATCACCATATGTATTTAAAATTGATTGTTTATGTTAAACATTTTTAATATTTAAATTATGTAAGAAAAATAGTTTATTTTGTAAGAAAAAAACATTTTAAAGATTTTTTATAAACATTATCAAAAAGCTGGTCCATTTTCCTGTAAAAATCTGAAAGAATAATTAGTCTATATATTATGGCACATTTTGCCCAACGCGCAAGATAAACCCTATGAAATAGTATTTTCCCGACGTAAAATATGTCTGCCGCAATCTCCGCTATTTGTAGGGTCGTTACCAATAAAGGCGTCATATCAGATTTTATCACTTTAGTAGTTAAGTAAAACTATTCAATATCATAGATTAATAATATAAAATTAATTTTATGTTAAAAATGTATGTATATATTATTATATTTATTTTATTTTAATAAATTGTTTTAGATTTACCACCTTAAATCACTTGTTCTCGAGTCTCCAAACCCCTATTAAGTTTAAGGATAAGGCTAATTTTTTTCTTGTAATAAAATAAACTAAAATTACATTAATTTTAATGTAGATATGCTAAAGATATTGAATTGATACTTTTTATTTCCAGGAAATAATATTATAATATGTAATTTGACATGCAAACTGGATCTTCCATCTGTTGTCAATGTAAACAATAGTAAATTTGACCTTATGAATATTATGAATTAAACGAATTAAATATAAAATTAAGTAATTTTACACACTTATAATAACATTTAAATTGAACCAGACAGAATTTTATTTAGTTTTTGTGGAAGCAAAGCTATTTTCAGCACATAAATGTACAAAAATATTGTCTAGCCTACACTCATAAGGCCATTCAAAATGCAATCGCTATGAGGCCTACTCCAATAAGTCTAATGTGGGTAATAAAAGACATATTTTACTCTTTAGAATAATACAATACTATTATTATATCTCCACTTTAAGAATATTTCTACCATGGCATATGTTTTATAATTCATCGGTAGGGCAAAGTCATTTTTTAAACATTGATTGAATAATGCGTAAGCATAAATAATAATAATTCTAATCAGATTATCAGATCTAGCCTGAACTTAAAAGTTTATTGTATATCCCTGATTCGTTATAGGTTTATTGACGGTTGTTATATATATTTATTATGTTTGTGTATTTCTATGTATTGCCTAGGAATAAGTCTAATAACAATCAGTCATAATCAAATAGTCTACATAGGGGGTCGTCCATTAATTATAATATGTCAACTAAATACAGAAAACTGGGTTGACAAAATTGACAGTTGTTGAAATGTGGGAGGGAATAGAGTCAATAAAGTGACTTATATAATACATTTCATTTATAAATTTACATGCGTTTATACTCATTCATTCATCAACAGCCTGTCATTAAAATCATAGATTATACTGCATTGCCAACTTCGTGGCCTATATGCATATACCAATATACCATCTGTATTCTGATCTGGACCAAATAAAACAAAATAGTAGGGTTGGGGAGGGGAACATAGGGTAGAATTGTGCCACTTTATATGTGTGGGGGAGGGGAGGGGCAAAAAGTGCATGGCAAGAGGTGGAAAAGACGGATTGTTCTGATATTAAAACAAATATATTTTTGCTAACTACTAATAGATGAAAGTTAAAATTAGGTCGATATAAGAGATATGTTTCATAATTGTTAATGTATAATTGTAAGAAAAGTGTATGGGCTAAAAATTAATTATTACTAGTGGCGTAGTGGGGGTGGAAAATGGTGAAAAGTAGGAAAGATAGGTGGACAGCGAACACAACTAGTATAAAGTGGGGGGGGGGGAGGGCAATAATGAACGAACGGGGCTAATTCTCAAATAATGCACAATATCCCCTTAAACTATTGAACCATTAATATGTTATCGAAATATCAATAGTGAAACTAAAAATGTGATACTTTAAATATTTATCTTTACAAAAAACTAAAGCTTATAATATAATGCTTGTGATAGGCGTTCTTGGTTAGTGTTAAGGACCATTAAATATCGGTCTTTATACTTTATATCAATGAAAAAAAATAGAGAAACCAAATCAAATCATATGTAAAAGTAATATATTGAACAGTTTTAAGTTTATATTGTAATAATATATTTTGTTTTTAGTTATGGGATAAAAGTGATTATTATGATTATTGTTACTACTATCAATCAATAGGATAAATGGTTTTAACCTAAACAATAGTCAATAGTTGTTATTTTAAACCTTTAATTAACATTTGAAAACTTTCTCTTTAAAATAAAACACTTATAACTGTTACCTTAAAATGGGTATTATTAAATAATGTACTAACTTGCGTTATTTAATGTTTAATGCTCGAGTCTTACACTACATAAAAACTGCTTTTGTTTGTTTTACTTTCAAGTACATGATTGTCAATCATTTTCTGTATACCTACTTATAAAGTACATTTTGTAACATTTTTTACTATAAACGTTGTGTACTTTAAAATAAAACACTTATAACTGTTACCTTAAAATGGGTATTATTAAATAATGTACTAACTTGCGTTATTTAATGTTTAATGCTCGAGTCTTACACTACATAAAAACTGCTTTTGTTTGTTTTACTTTCAAGTACATGATTGTCAATCATTTTCTGTATACCTACTTATAAAGTACATTTTGTAACATTTTTTACTATAAACGTTGTGTACTTTAAATGAACTTCAAATTAATGCATGATTTTTACAAATACAAAGATTCGTTAAATTTTCGCAAATATTTATAAATGGCCTAAAAAAGGAACATTTTTGCTAGAACACTTTGTTTCTATTAAAATATTTAAAATTTGATCATACGAAACAGTGCCAATTTACTAGGTCTCTATAGAACATTGAATTACCTTCAATTTGATATATAACATGAGCTTCTACTAAAATGAGGTAATTATTAGTGATTTTTTAAAAAATAGGTCAGATTTGCATTTTTTGTCTCCCTTGAAAAAAACTGTAAAAAGTATGAAAAATGATTTTTACATCGATATTTGTATAATTTTCAAATGCACCACATTCACAAAAAAAATTGGGTCTCTTCTCTACAAACTTTTGGTTTGTAAACAAAATAACTTAGCCATAACCAATATACTTTTTGAGATAATGACTTCTAAAAATGTGACTTTGTTAGGTGGCAAAAGGTAACCCACTTGTAAAATTTCAAAATTTAATAACTTTCTTAAAAATTAACATAGTCATAAAATTGGTATCATAGTTCTTAGAATCATTTTGTCTTTCTATTAAACATAAAAAAAGCTCAATTGCTTGGAAAATTAAAATCAGTTTTGAGTACCTAGTTATTCCTATGAACTTTAAAATAAATTGTCTTGTTTGTATTTAATTATTATACCCGGTACCAGGTATTGATTATTGTTTGAATAATCATTAATCTCAATTGTGAGTATTTAATAAGGCTTGTTGATAATCCCTAGCTTCTTGAACACTAAAGTTTTGTATTGCTTCACAATGTAATTAGTCTGACTGAACTTGCTGTGTAATAGTACCAGCTAAATATATTAAATTTACATCAATTTTTCATTTACCTTTCTTGAGTTTTTTTTTCTATGTTTATTTTTTTGTTTTTCCACAAATAACATAAACAGAACTAAAGTATGCTTGTAATCAAAATGATCACTATTGAAAGTAAATATGTCTAAAATGGATCTATTGACAACTTTCATATATATGCAACATTTTTCATCATTTAAATGAAATACATTAGATCAAATGTATTACTTAAATACAGTAGTAAAGGTAAAAAAACAAGTTGTCCAGCATTCATTCTGAATTGTCTTTCTAGAGCTGCATTTATTCTATGTCTTCAGCATCAACTCAGTTTCTCGTGTCATGGAATGTGCTGTCAGTAAGATTAAAGAGATTTTTTTTTAGTACACTTCCATGAGATTAAGTATTTGATCCTATTGCTGTCATATGTTGAACCAATTACTGTAAGAACTTTATAAAGGTGCTAAGTCACTTAATGACTTATTCATACCACCTTTAAGGAAATGAGTTCATAGATATACTCATCTTAAGCTTAACATTCAAAAAGTTCAAATTACTCTTATATAAATGAAATCAAATATGGAACATCTTTTAAAAGATGCTAAATTGCTACTTTAAAAAATTAATTTCTGTAAAAATCAGTTTCTCTTGGCTTAGCGCATTTACAAAAGAACTACTCATATATTCTTGTGGTGAAAATTAAAAGATTCCTTTTCTTTATTTCCAGGAGGGCCAGGTTCCAAGAAAGGTCGATTAGTTTCAGAACTTGCCGAAGTGTTTGACTTTACCTTTATAAATGTGGAGAAATTAATGTTACAGAAATTGACAGAACAAAAACAGGAAACAGAACATAAAAAAGAACAAGGGGACAGAAAAGAGTCTGTCCAAGAACTAAAAAAAATGTTGGAGGTAATGTTGTTTGTTTTATTGTGTACGGTAATGTAAGGGTTGTGTTTTATTGCAATGCAAGGAATATGTTTTAGTGCAATGCAAGGATTATGTTTTATTGCAATGCAAGGAATATGTTTTATTTCAATGCAAGGAATATGTTTTATTGCAATGCAAGGAATATTTTTTATTGCAAGGAATATGTTTTCTTGCAATGCAAGGAATATGTTTTTTTGCAATGCAAGGAATATGTTTTTTTGCACTGCAAGTAATATGGTTTATTGCAATGCAAGGAATATGTTTTTTTGCAATGCAAGGAATATGTTTTATTGCAATGTATTGGACATGTTTTATTGTAGTGTAAGGAATATATTTTGTTGTTCTCATGGAAAGTTTTGTTTTTTAATTTTGGATTTCATTTTGTTGCATTATCCCGGTTAAATTTGGATCATAGCAATGGTTGAACCTTGAAGTCTAATAAGTTTCAGCTCATTGGTACTTTTAATCCACTCCTCACATTTTACTAAAGTTTTCTTTGAACAATAACAGGTATTGAAAGGGTTAAGAGTATCTTCCTAGATAAAAGAGACATCTACACATACATGAACTAGCTTATACTACTTATAGCGTTTTAAAAGTAATTACACAGTCTGCTTCATGTGTATCCAATTTAAAAGTAAAGTAGCCCAATCAGCCCCTGTTGGTCCATAGTGCCATGACAGAGTGTTCCAGTGGCTGAAGCATACACAAGATGTGTGGCCAGCACAGTGCCCAGCCACCTTTTTTTTAATCCCAAACTACTGTCAGGTACCCATCAGACTAGCTTTCACCAGAATTTGAACCCGGGATGTTTGATATGCCATTCAAACTACTATCAGGTACCCTTCAGACTAGCTTTCACTAGAATTTGAACCCGGGATGTTTGATATGCCATTCAAACTACTGTCAGGTACCCTTCAGACTAGCTTTCACCAGAATTTGAACCTGGGATGTTTGATATGCCATTCAAACTACTGTCAGGTACCCTTCAGACTAGCTTTCACCAGAATTTGAACCCGGGAAGATTGATATGCCATTCAAACTACTGTCAGGTACCCTTCAGACTAGCTTTCACCAGAATTTGAACCCGGGATGTTTGATATGCCATTCAAACTACTGTCAGGTACCCTTCAGACTAGCTTTCACCAGAATTTGAACACGGGATGTTTGATATGCCATTCAAACTACTGTCAGGTACCCTTCAGACTAGCTTTCACCAGAATTTGAACCCGGGATGTTTGATATGCCATTCAAATGCACATTTGACCACTGTGTCCCATGCTTACTGTATTCTGTTTTATTCAATATTTAAGTTGAAAGCCTAATTTATCACGTACCTTGTATTGAGCATTATATAGACGACCTAATTTATCACGTACCTTGTATTGAGCATTATATAGACGACCTAATTTATCATATAACTTTTATTGTGCTTTATATAGACGACCTAATTTATCATATAACTTTTGTTGAGCATTATATAGATGAATTAATTTATCATATAACTTTTATTGCACATTATATAGACGACCTAATTTATCATATAACTTTTATTGCGCTTTATATAGACGACCTAATTTATCATATAACTTTTGTTGAGCATTATATAGACGACCTAATTTATCATATAACTTTTGTTGAGCATTATATAGATGAGATAATTTATCATATAACTTTTATTGCACATTATATAGACGACCTAATTAATCATATAACTTTTATTGATATAGACGACCTAATTTATCATATAACTTTTATTGTGCATAATGTAGACTAATTTATCTTTGTATTGATCATTATATTAATGATCTAATTAATTGAATACATGTGTTATTTCTCCAGGAGGATCCGTCCACCATATCATTGTCTTGGATATTACGTGAAGTGACATCAGTTGTGGACATGAACCCCAAAGGTCGCTACTTGGTGGATATGATGCCTAACCTGAAATATATCATAAGGACTGCCAATTTCTCACAAGACTGTTCTAGTAATATGGCTGTGTTTGAACAGAAAGTAGGTCGCTAGTCAGGGAATCAATAATTCCAGCAACACAGTATTGTTTCTTTAACATGATAACCTTTGAAGAGTTAAAGTTAAAACAAAACTGTTAATCTTTATTTTAAGGGACAATTTAATTGTTTTAGACTCTGTATTTAACAACTGTTTGAACTGTGAGGGGAGCATGTTTGGAATGCTGTACTTAAGGTCCTGTGTTTGAATCTTGTCAAAGTTAAGGTTTTTCTCAGGTTTGGAGTGTGTCCCTGATTTTATTAAGCTCTAATAAATACCTGACATTACAGCCCAGGTATTGTGCTAGCTGCACAATACTTGTGTGTGTCATGGCCAAGCTAAATGGTATAAACAACTTCACTGTCTCTGTTGGGATACTACTTTTTAACTTGGTTGTTATTATCAGCCCATACTTTATGTTATATATAAGTGTCTAATTGCCATACATTTTTTTTTTTAAACTCAACCAATTTACCAGCATACATGATATAATAAAAATATCTTTTCTTGGAGAGTAAATGAATGTACCTTTTGTTAAAAAATGTATTTAAACTACTTTTGAGTTTGCATGGAATTAGCTGATGGTACCATTGAGTACCAACTTTCATAAACTATGAGTTGATAGTTGGCTAAAGCTTCTATCAAGGACAACATACCTATGAGTTGATAGTTGGCTAAAGTTTCTACACCAGGAAATGGGTTTCTTTATTTATTAATTTTGATTTAAAAAATATTCTCTGCAGTATCCCTTCTCCTTTAGTCTGTATTTCTCAATGACTACAAATGGTAAAACAAAAGTTGATCAACATTATTTTCTCAGCAGTATCCAGTCTCCTTTAGTCTGTATTTCTCAATTACTAAAAATGGTAAAACAAAAGTAGATCAACATTATTTTCTCAGCATTATCCAGTCTCCTTTAGTCTGTATTTCTCAATGACTACAAATGGTAAAACAAAAGTTGATCAACATTATTTTCTCTGCGGTATCCAGTCTCCTTTAGTCTGTATTTCTCAATGACTAAAAATGGTAAAACAAAAGTAGATCAACATTATTTTCTCTGCAGTATCCAGTCTCCTTTAGTCTGTATTTCTCAATGACTACAAATGGCAAAACAAAAGGCGTGAAGAAGATTGAGGAGGTGGTCAAAGAGGAGAAAGAAGAAGAAAAGCCAGGCTTCCAAACAGATGAGGTGGACTTGTCACGGACAAAGGTTATTTCAGAAATATTCCATTATACCATTCACTGTAATTGAACTCATTTGCTACTAAAGTGACAGAATGTCTGCTTACCCCCATCCGTACTAATGTGCCCAAAAGCGCCTGCCACATCATGTGACTAACCTCTCATTATTTATTGCTTTCTCGCCATGCATTCTGTAGTTTTTTTTTAGTACCAGCATGGCTTTTAAAAAGTAGGAATATCGTCAGTTTTGTAAAAAAAAATTGATGTTTTCATTACGATTAGTTTTTTTCCAATGCGCTGTCAAAGTATGGGTAGTTTTCACTGGCCATCATCTTGTAATCGCCTTTTAATTTTTTAATTCATTAATCAATAGCTCTATACCCTTGAAAATAGTTCTGATAATAAGGATGATTCAGAAAAGGAGTTAGATGAATTTCCATTATAACTTGATTAACAGGCTTTATGATACTTTATCAGACTCCTTTGTTAGGGATAGTGAAAATATTGAGCCAAACCCTAGGGCCTCAACACTCAGCTTTTTTTTATGTATAAAAGTATACATTTCCAGAAAGCTCAGACATTTATCTATTTTATGATGTAGTTATTGTCAACATTGGGTGATATTTAGTCTTTAAAAAAATATTTATAAATAATTTACTAAATTTAATGAGGAGTTCCCTCCCTTTGGTTAGTACTCTAAGGGGTGTTACGGGCATCCAGGTTAGTAGCAAATGAGTTAGCCATATGATCCAACAGTACATTCTTCTTCAAAATTAAACCATGGGTGTCATTTTGCTCATTTATATTTTTTGGTCTCATGAACATATAATTATAATGTCACAACTTATACAATTCTCATCTATACAAAGAAGTATAATTTGTACTCATGTGTAAATGTCACAACAATTTATATAATGTCACAACTTATATAATTCTCATCTATACAAAGAAGTCTAATTTGTACTCATGTGTAAATGTCACAACAATTTAATAATGTCACAACTTATATAATTCTCATCTATACAAAGAAGTCTAATTTGTACTCATGTGTAAATGTCACAACAATTTAATAATGTCACAACTTATATAATTCTCATCTATACAAAGAAGTCTAATTTGTACTCATGTGTAAATGTCACAACAATTTAATAATGTCACAACTTATATAATTCTCATCTATACAAAGAAGTCTAATTTGTACTCATGTGTAAATGTCACAACAATTTAATAATGTCACAACTTATATAATTCTCATCTATACAAAGAAGTCTAATTTGTACTCATGTGTAAATGTCACAACAATTTAATAATGTCACAACTTATATAATTCTCATCTATACAAAGAAGTCTAATTTGTACTCATGTGTAAATGTCACAACAATTTAATAATGTCACAACTTATATAATTCTCATCTATACAAAGAAGTCTAATTTGTACTCATGTGTAAATGTCACAACAATTTAATAATGTCACAACTTATATAATTCTCATCTATACAAAGAAGTCTAATTTGTACTCATGTGTAAATGTCACAACAATTTAATAATGTCACAACTTATATAATTCTCATCTATACAAAGAAGTCTAATTTGTACTCATGTGTAAATGTCACAACAATTTAATAATGTCACAACTTATATAATTCTCATCTATACAAAGAAGTCTAATTTGTACTCATGTGTAAATGTCACAACAATTTAATAATGTCACAACTTATATAATTCTCATCTATACAAAGAAGTCTAATTTGTACTCATGTGTAAATGTCACAACAATTTAATAATGTCACAACTTATATAATTCTCATCTATACAAAGAAGTCTAATTTGTACTCATGTGTAAATGTCACAACAATTTAATAATGTCACAACTTATATAATTCTCATCTATACAAAGAAGTCTAATTTGTACTCATGTGTAAATGTCACAACAATTTAATAATGTCACAACTTATATAATTCTCATCTATACAAAGAAGTCTAATTTGTACTCATGTGTAAATGTCACAACAATTTAATAATGTCACAACTTATATAATTCTCATCTATACAAAGAAGTCTAATTTGTACTCATGTGTAAATGTCACAACAATTTAATAATGTCACAACTTATATAATTCTCATCTATACAAAGAAGTCTAATTTGTACTCATGTGTAAATGTCACAACAATTTAATAATGTCACAACTTATATAATTCTCATCTATACAAAGAAGTCTAATTTGTACTCATGTGTAAATGTCACAACAATTTAATAATGTCACAACTTATATAATTCTCATCTATACAAAGAAGTCTAATTTGTACTCATGTGTAAATGTCACAACAATTTAATAATGTCACAACTTATATAATTCTCATCTATACAAAGAAGTCTAATTTGTACTCATGTGTAAATGTCACAACAATTTAATAATGTCACAACTTATATAATTCTCATCTATACAAAGAAGTCTAATTTGTACTCATGTGTAAATGTCACAACAATTTAATAATGTCACAACTTATATAATTCTCATCTATACAAAGAAGTCTAATTTGTACTCATGTGTAAATGTCACAACAATTTAATAATGTCACAACTTATATAATTCTCATCTATACAAAGAAGTCTAATTTGTACTCATGTGTAAATGTCACAACAATTTAATAATGTCACAACTTATATAATTCTCATCTATACAAAGAAGTCTAATTTGTACTCATGTGTAAATGTCACAACAATTTAATAATGTCACAACTTATATAATTCTCATCTATACAAAGAAGTCTAATTTGTACTCATGTGTAAATGTCACAACAATTTAATAATGTCACAACTTATATAATTCTCATCTATACAAAGAAGTCTAATTTGTACTCATGTGTAAATGTCACAACAATTTAATAATGTCACAACTTATATAATTCTCATCTATACAAAGAAGTCTAATTTGTACTCATGTGTAAATGTCACAACAATTTAATAATGTCACAACTTATATAATTCTCATCTATACAAAGAAGTCTAATTTGTACTCATGTGTAAATGTCACAACAATTTAATAATGTCACAACTTATATAATTCTCATCTATACAAAGAAGTCTAATTTGTACTCATGTGTAAATGTCACAACAATTTAATAATGTCACAACTTATATAATTCTCATCTATACAAAGAAGTCTAATTTGTACTCATATGTAAATGTCACAACAATTTAATAATGTCACAACTTATATAATTCTCATCTATACAAAGAAGTCTAATTTGTACTCATATGTAAATGTCACAACAATTTAATAATGTCACAACTTATATAATTCTCATCTATACAAAGAAGTCTAATTTGTACTCATGTGTAAATGTCACAACAATTGAAAAGCTCCAGGGGTGTGCAACATTTTCTAATGTGGGGCCACATTGGAATTTTGGAAAGACATAGAGGGCCAGTTACCATAGGAAAATGTAATCTCATGATAACTATAGTTTAGTACATTGTAAATAAATTTGTAAAAAAATAAAAGATAATCAAATATTGTGTTATTTTATTAATTTTAAACTTGGAATTTAGTATTTTTGCACAATTTATCAATGTCTGCTCGGACTGATGTGGTATCAACTCAAAGCTGACTTGATAGATATTCATCTGTGATCTGACTTCGGTATTGACTTTTTTTTCTAGTGAATTTCATCCTTGAAATGTTTTTTACAACAATATCAAAAAGTGAGATCATTTTCCTGGCATGCTGCTCTAAATTTGGGTGTTTTCCACATGCATAGTTTTTGTAAAAAGTTACCAAGTCATTGCTATCATATGCTCTTCTCACGTCCATATCAGACTGCAAGTCTATCAGGTCCATTTGATAGCTCTCAGGACTGTAATCTGGTACAAGATCAAATGATTGAGAAAACAGCTTAAAATCATTTTCACATTTTCTGAAATCATCAAATTTGTCTGTAAATTTTGCACACAGCTTGTCAACACTTGCAGCATATTTGGAGCCATCAAAATCTGCTAGTTCTGCTTTTCTGAGAGCCATAGTAAGAAAATTAGTGAGTTTTGTTCTACTCAACTGGGTCTTAAAAAGTTGTAATTTTATTTTAAATGAAGAAATGTGTTCATACATAATGTTCACCAACTGATGTTTACCTTGTAGGTTCAGATTGAAATCTAGCATATGTTGTGTGATGTCATTTAGAAAAGCAAGGTCTTTTAACCAGTCATCATTGCTTAAATAGGCAACATCTTGTTACTTATTTATCGTGAACTGTTCAATTTCCTTTCTTAAGTTTAAAAATCTTTTCAAAGTTGCAGCTCTACTGAGCCAACAAACTGCAGTGAAATATAGAATATCAGGGTAATCAGAGTCCAGTTCTTCTAAAGAGGACTTAAACGAGCGCAAATGTAATTCACACACTGAACCACATCTTTCTGACATCAGTGTTCACAAGTTTTCCTGGTGTGCAATGCAGTGGTTAACCACAACCCTTTTGTACCAATGGTGTCCAAAATCTTTTTGGTGAATCCATTGGTTCTCCCTGTCATTGAGCCAGACAGTTTGGAAGGGTCAAGTTCAAATTTCTCCATCAGCCTCTAAACTTGTTCACTAATGTCATGGCTAGTGGTTGTTGAAGACATACTGGCCATGTCTAAAAATTCTTCAATGACTTTAAAATTGCAAGTAACTCCTCATAGCTCCTTTTCATTTGGTATGGTGTTTTCGAACACTTTAAAACTGGTTTGACGATTATGAAAAAAATTTGAAATTCATGTGCAGAATAATTTTTAAAAACACATATAGCTGGGACCACACTAACTGGTCTGGAGGGCCGGGCTGTGGCCCGTGGGCCTCCTGTTGCACACCCCTGTTCTAAATGTTTAAAAAAAAAAAATGTTACTTTTTTTTCTATTTATAAATGATCTTTCAAATATGAATTATTTTGCTCTCCAATGACATACATTTTGTTGTTCAATTATGAGTATACCATTTTTCTGTTTTCTTCAACAGAGAAGAGCACTAATGTTTGAAAATAGTGTGAAATCATTTCTAGAATATTTTGACAAATCTGACCGCTTGATGTTGGTGGATGCTTCCTGCAAAAATGCCGATGTGATATCTAGTAGAGTGTGTGAAATGTTCAGTCAGCTTGGGCTCAGAAATCTCAAATTAGTCAACACTGTCCTTATCTTTATATTTGGTAAATATCTAATCACTTAACATTTGATAAATAATCAGTAAATGATTATCAACTAATTGTCTTTATAAAATGTAATTACTAATATGTCTCTATGACTACCCAACACTACCCAACACTACCCAACACTACCCAACACTACTTTGTACCTCAGGACTTAAATCCAGGATTGGGGAGTGTAGGGTGGGGGGGCGTTCCCATGACTACCCAGCCATCTTTTATACCCATCATCAGTAAGGTAGAGTAAAGTTGTCTAGGATTGTGCTGGCCACGCTATCCCCTTGGCTACCATAGCCAAAGCAACTGTTTAATTTAC
The DNA here is from genome assembly GCA_949126835.1 of Anisus vortex. NCBI lineage: Eukaryota > Metazoa > Mollusca > Gastropoda > Planorbidae > Anisus > Anisus vortex. The sequence goes on from OX421498.1 coordinate 24,239,783, forward strand.
CTTCACTAGAACCTGTAGATGTAAATGGCATAAAAGTGGCAATGCTTTTTTTAGATTTACTCATTCATAAATGTGTAAAGATATTTTAAAATTCAATTATATCATTATAATAATCACAATTTGGAAAATTATATTTTATCCACTAAAATATTTTCACTTATAATTGAACTGATTGCTGTGTTTTATTAGTATATAATTGTATTTCATAATTTGTTAAAATTATTAATACAGGATTTATTTCTTTAATTATGGGCTCTAGTGAATGAATCAATCAGGTGGGAGAGAAGGGAAGTGTGTTGAGAGGTATTCTGAGTATAATAATATCTTGACCTCTATATACATTCTTGCTTCCTTTATAGAATAGCTTTAATGAAGCCATCAGCTTGCTTCCTTTATAGAATAGCTTTAATGAAGCCATCAGCTTGCTTCCTTTATAGAATAGCTTTAATGAAGCCATCAGCTTGCTTCCTTTATAGAATAGCTTTAATGAAGCCATCAGCTTGCTTCCTTTATAGAATAGCTTTAATGAAGCCATCAGCTTGCTTCCTTTATAGAATAGCTTTAATGAAGCCATCAGCTTGCTTCCTTTATAGAATAGCTTTAATGAAGCCATCAGCTTGCTTCCTTTATAGAATAGCTTTAATGAAGCCATCAGCTTGCTTCCTTTATAGAATAGCTTTAATGAAGCCATCAGCTTGCTTCCTTTATAGAATAGCTTTAATGAAGCCATCAGCTTCAGTAAATACAAACTTTTTTTCATTTTTACAACATAAAACTCTTCAATACACATTTCCCTTATGGTATATGAAATATCTGACATTTTATATCAATTCAACCTGTTGTCTTCCCCTCTGGTCCCCACCTCGGCTCACTGCTTTACCTCCCCTTGGTCACACCATTTCATTTCCTCCTATTATTCTGTTGTTTTTTTTCTTCGCGCAAAACTTCATAAACATTCCCTAATTTCTATCACAGTGAGTGTTGTTCACCTAATACTTACATACATTCCCTAATTTCTATCACAGTGAGTGTTGTTCACCTAATACTTACATACGTTGCAACCAGAGACAGGAAGTCCCAAAATTTTGAATAGGGTCCATGTAGTTTAAAAATGAATTTTTACCCCCCCCCTCCCCCTCCTGTTGTGAATGTCAATGTTGATGTTGAAAATATTTAAGTGAGTTTTTGATTCTCTGTAAAACATCAGATAATAATGGTGTTGATCTGCTCCATGAACATGATGTAGAACTTATTCAATTAGAACAAGCAGGATCTAAACTGTCTGTGGAAACCTTGGTACGTTAATGCCTTTTATTGTTGTACATAATGTTGTACATGTTGATCTACATATTGTTGTACATAATGTTGTACATGTTGATCTACATATTGTTGCATAGAATGTTGTGCATACTGTTCTACATATTGTTTGTATAGATTGTTGTGCATACTGTTCTACATATTGTTCTATAGATTGTTGTGCATACTGTTCTACATATTATTGTATAGAATATTGTGCATACTGTTCTACATATTGTTTGTATAGATTGTTGTGCATACTGTTCTACATATTGTTCTATAGATTGTTGTGCATACTGTTCTACATATTGTTGTATAGAATATTGTGCATACTGTTCTACATATTATTGTATAGAATATTGTGCATAGTGTTCTACACATTGTTCTATAGATTGTTGTGCATATTGTTCTACATATTGTTGTATAGATTGTTGTGCATACTGTTCTAAATATTGTTGTAAAGAATGTTGTACATACTGTTCTACATATTGTTGTATAGATTGTTGTACATATTGTTCTACATATGGTTGCATAGAATGTTGTGCATACTGTTTTACATATTGCTGTATAGATTTTTGTGCAATCTGTTCTACATATTGCTGTATAGATTTTTGTGCATACTGTTCTACATATTGTATAAATTGTTGTGCATAATGTTCTACATATTGTTGTATATATTGTTGTGCTTACTGTTCTACATATTGTATATATTGTTGTACATACTGTTCTACATATTGTTGTATATATTGTTGTACATACTGTTCTACATATTGTTGTATATATTGTTGTGCATACTGTTCTACATATTGTTGTGCATACTGTTCTACATATCGTTGTACATAATGTTCTACATATTGTTGTATAGATTGTTGTACATAATGTTCTACATATTGTTGTATATACTGTTCTACATATTGCTGTACACTGTATATATAATATATAATATATTGCTGTTTTAAAATATCTTCACTAATCTTACTACAGTTTAAAGCTTTAAAACTTATAAGTAAGCCAAATATTTAGTGAATAATTTTAAAACCAAATTGGGACAAATTATAGTTTTAAATATTGACTTCAAAAAGCATGTGGGGAGACACATTAAATTAAAAAGATGCTCCATAGATTAGATTTTCCTTATGAAGTTTATAAAGACTTTTTTGTTTGTTTGTCTTGGCATGAACATTGCAATTGTACAGGATGAAGCAATCAAATCTTTTGTGAATACTTTGAATCACAAAGAACATAAAACATTTGTCATAGACCTCAGTGCTACAGAAATTAGGAAGAACACACCTGCACAGGTAAGTGGGTTTTAAAAATGTTGTTGACTTTTTTTATTAGTAGTATGAAATTAGTCTTGTCCTACACTATATAGAGTCATGTCCTACAATCTATGGCACGTGTGCCTGACTTATCACTGTCATACAATCTATGGCACGTTTGACTGACTTATCACGCAGAGCAATTTCCAATGGCATGCAGAAGACCTCCCAAATGGCAATTTAAGTCTCTACAAGAAATTTAGTGCTTTAGGAGGACGACTTGTTGGCACGCTGAATGAATTATAAATCCTACTTTGGCACGCTGAATGAATTACAAATCCTACTTTGGCATGCTGAATGAATTATAAGTCCTACTTTGGCACGCTGAATGAATTATAAATCCTACTTTGGCACGCTGAATGAATTATAAATCATACTTTGGCACGCTGAATGAATTATAAATCCTACTTTGGCACGCTGAATGAATTATGAATCCTACTTTGGCACGCTGAATGAATTATAAATCCTACTTTGGCACGCTGAATGAATTATAAATCCTACTTTGGCACGCTGAATGAATTATAAATCCTACTTTGGCACGCTGAATGAATTATAAATCCTACTTTGGCACGCTGAATGAATTATAAATCCTACTTTGGCACACGCTTATCAAAACCTTGCTGACCCCTGTCCTGCACCATGTGGACTGTTCAGGGGGTCAGTTTACTGTTCCCATGACACTATTTGTTGGGTTTCTAGTTTAAAAAATAAAACGTGAAAAAATTCTAAAGCACACAGCTTATCTATTGACATTCTAGATGCCCAGATCAGACCTGCAGACCTTAGTTTGGTTACCTCTGGTTTATTGGTAGCTTGACATTTCTTTGAGAAATTTTAGATATTGTCTGTTGGTGCTCTTTTAACCCAAGATATTCAAGAAGATTAAATGCTATTTTCTAATCACATGCCATTATTACATTGGATTTGTCCACTACAGATTAAATTATTTTTTTCTAATCACATGCCATTATTACATTGGATTTGTCCACTACAGATTAAATTATTTTTTTCTAATCACATGCCATTATTACATTGGATTTGTCCACTACAGATTAAATTATTTTTTTCTAATCACATGCCATTATTACATTGGATTTGTCCACTACAGATTAAATTATTTTTTTCTAATCACATGCCACCATTACATTGGATTTGTCCACTACAGGTTGAAAAGACCTCCATCATATTTGTCAATGAAGCCACCATAGACCGGTACTTTGATTTGCCTGGCTGCCAAGGGATGTTCAAAACAGTTTCATCATTAGAGAACGCAGTCTGTATTTTCCCAGTGGACACAGAGCAGAGCCTGTGTAAGAAAATAGCTCTAGCTTTCAACAATGAATTTAGTGTTTCCAGGGTCAAGTGTGAAGGTGAAGGATGATTATAAACAGTTCTTTTTCCTCACGTTTTTTATTTTATACTGCTGTCATTGGCTTGTTTAGTTTCTCACTAAAACTAATTCATATACTGTAGTTAAACCAAAACATACACTGTAGTTAAACCAAAACATTTGCTATAGTGAAACCAAAATCAATGCTGCAGTTAAACCAAAACATAAAATGTAGTTAAACTAAAATTAATGCTGTAGTTAAGCCAAAACTAATGCTGTTGTTAAACCAAAATGAATGATGTAGTGAAACCAAAACATACGCTGTATTTAAACCAAATCTTATGCTGTAGTTAAACTAAAGCATACAATGTTGCTAAAGCAAAACTTTCCACTTTAGTTAAACCAAAATATTTGCTTTAAGTAAACCAAACTTACCGGTACATATAGTTAAAACAAAAACATACGCTTCAGTTAAACCAAAAAGTACACTGTGAATAAAACAAAAACATACATTCTACTAAATTCTAGTAAAACCAAAAGTAACACTGTAGTTTAACCAAAACATACATTGTCGTTAAACCATTAGAAATGAAACCTGCTGAAATGTTCACTATCACTTTGTACCCTACTGTAGAAAACATAAATGTCTTTTTATCCCATTCGATTTCCATTCTATCTGAATTCAGGCTTTTCTTAATCCTTGAGGCTTAACTCCAAACTAAAGGTTTTCCCCATTCCACCCACCCCACCCCGATTCTTCTCTTGTAACTAATGCTTATCTCCCTTTTGTTTTTATCTGTGGGTTCTATTGTTTTGAAGATGTCTATATAGTTTTCTCTATCACTTGCTCTTTACTCATGTCTATATAGTTTTCTCTATCACTTGCTCTTTACTCATGTCTATATAGTTTTCTCTATCACTTGCTCTTTACTCATGTCTATATAGTTTTCTCTATCACTTGCTGTTTACTCATGTCTATATAGTTTTCTCTATCACTTGCTCTTTACTCATGTCTATATAGTTTTCTCTATCACTTGCTCTTTACTCATGTCTATATAGTTTTTCTATCACTTGCTCTTTACTCATGTCTATATAGTTTTTCTATCACTTGCTCTTTACTCATATGCCATAGCGACATACGTAGAATACAATACTATATTTCCTGTAATGTGTCTTGATGTAAAATAGAAAACCTCTCAATTAGAACAGAAATTCGTTTAGCATGAAATTGTGGTATTTTTTTTTTTATTTAGAATATTAAAAATACTTAGCTTTTGTTACTATTCAAATTGTTTGGGTTATTAAAATATTTTTGCTGTTGTTGATTTTAATGCTTTTAAAGTATTGCAACACTAGATTCTGAAAACAGATGGCTTTTAAAAGAAATATTTGTGTATATTTGCATCTGGTTGGGGTGAGCTATAGTTTGAGCTGTGAATGTTGAACTTTTGAAAACAAATGTGATAAAATAATCAAGTGTTGAAACAGAGAGACACAATTCATTGAAAGCCTGTTGTTGTCAGTATTACTGGTGGTATAAGAATTGGAATACTCTTATCAAATCAGCAGTGCAGGCAGTTTTAGTATTGTATTATTCTATATGCAATGGACATTACTGATTGTATTAGTATTGTAATACTCTATCAAATCAGCAGTGCAGGCAGTTTTAGTATTGTATTATTCTATATGCAGTGGACATTACAGATTGTATTAGTATTGTAATACTCTATCAAATCAGCAGTGCAGGCAGTTTTAGTATTGTATTATTCTATATGCAATGGACATTACAGATTGTATTAGTATTGTAATACTCTATCAAATCAGCAGTGCAGGCAGTTTTAGTATTGTATTATTCTATATGCAGTGGACATTACAGATTGTATTAGTATTGTAATACTCTATCAAATCAGCAGTGCAGGCAGTTTTTAGTTTTAGTATTGTATTATTCTATATGCAATGGACATTACAGATTGTATTAGTATTGTAATACTCTATCAAATCAGCAGTGCAGGCAGTTTTAGTATTGTATTATTCTATATGCAGTGGACATTACAGATTGTATTAGTATTGTAATACTCTATCAAATCAGCAGTGCAGGCAGTTTTTAGTTTTAGTATTGTATTATTCTATATGCAATGGACATTACAGATTGTATTAGTATTGTATAATACTCTATCAAATCAGCAGTGCAGGCAGTTTTAGTATTGTAATATTCTATATGCAATGGACATTACAGATTGTATTATATAATACAGATTGTATTAGTATTGTAATACTCTTATCAATTCAGCAGTGCAGGCAGTTTTAGTATTGTATTATTCTATATCCAATGAACATTACAGATTGTATTAGTATTGTAATACTCTTATCAAATCAGCAGTGCAGGCAGTTTTAGTATTGTTATAATATTCTATATCCAATGAACATTACAGATTGTATTAGTATTGTAATACTCTTATCAAATCAGCAGTGCAGGCAGTTTTAGTATTGTTATAATATTCTATATCCAATGAACATTACAGATTGTATTAGTATTGTAATAGTCTATCATTACTCATTGGTATTTTACCTTCCATCCTTTTTTGTTCAGTCCTTAAGTTTTTGTTTCCCTGTTTTCACCAATAAGAGTTACCGTACTTTGTTTTTACTAAATTAACCAACACATGGCTGGACTGAGGCTGTGTACAACCACTATTATTATTTGAGTTGTATCAAAAGTAATAATTCTTCAAGTACTAACTACATTTCAAAAAGAGCCCCATACTAATTGTTTACTATGATTTATTATCCTGACAGTGACAGCTACTTTATGTCTTGAATAAAAAACAACATTTGTACAAGTCTAATGGATCATTAATTTATTCCTGGCTACCTTATCTCTTTGAGGAATTATTTTCTTACCAATATAAACTAAACAAATTAGAGAACAGAAGAAATTGATTAGGGGGTCTTATAAAGAAACATATTTCATAAAACCAAATCATTGCAAGATTTATATATACTGATTGTCAATGAAGAAAACATCTAAATATAATTCTATATATATATAAATATATATATGTATCTAATATAATATCCGGTGTCTGATATTATATATATCTAATTTAAGTCATCTTATGTCTAAATATTAATTTGTGACTAATATAAAGAAAACTGTAAGAGCCTGTACTGAATGAAACTTTAAAAAAATGTGTTTTACCATTGATATTTCTTGACCCAATTTTCTCATTTCTTCAATTACTCTATATCTTATATGTTTACAAAATAGCTTTTCAATAATTATTAAAACAGTGGAATATTGACCATAATATGATGAAATTTATAATTATATATATATATTGTTCACATTTTATGTCAAGGTGCACTATTTTTTCAATCCCGTTCAGTATTTCAGATTCCATTCCTTGTGATGTAATGAGTTTCATTAATTATTTTCCTAATTTGTGAGTGTGAATGTTATGGGTAAATTTGATTCACTTTTTTGTTTCCAGTTAACAATTTGTAAATTTATCTTTTTAACATCTCAAATACTGTGTCATTTCTAGCAGCTTTTAAATTCTTTCTTATCAGCAACAAATGTCTATACTTAATGAATGTACTTTCTGTTGGAGGTCTACAAGTTAAAACTATTATTCAAGTGTTAAATTTGGCTAAGGAAATAGTCTATAACTTAAGTCAACTTTTTAAAGAGAGTAATGTTATAAAAAATTATATTTTTATATGTCAGTGCAAAGAAGAGAAATCCCAGCTAATATTTAAAGCTGTCAGTCTCAGTTTCTGGTATAAAATAATAAATTGGACAGAGAAATAAAACTAGGGCTCATAGCAAAGAATTATCATGTTCTGACCTAACATTAACTTTCTTTCTTTGTAGGCCTACACATCATATTCCACTAAATCCTACCTACAACTCTCATTACCAAACCAATAAGATATTATCAATAATGGCATATCAAACTTCAAAATTTTCAAATACAGAATATTGATGTATATAATTTAATATAATTATACTAAATTAATTGATATTTTTATTTCTTTATTTTGTCAGTTTGCATTTTCAGAATTAATCAGATCTGCTGCTGTTTTTTTTTTTTCTTTGTTTTTTCTTTTGTATTTTTTTTTTTTACATAACAGTAATCTAAAACAATTTTTTTTAAACCTTTTTTTTAACTCTTCATGAAATTCTTAAGAATCAACTGAAATCTTTCCATATTAAATAAACAATATGAAGTCAACGATATTCTTATGTGAAATATTTTATCATTTTTTTCATCTTCTCTTTTTTATGAGGAGATAATTCTATTTTTACATTCCATTTTGTTTTGTTTGTCTGAATTCCTCAACATTATTATCAATTTATTCTGTGCTATGTTGCAATTTGACTTTTGTTTTCATTTTAATTTAATTTTTAATACTTCAGTCAAGTGTATCGTAGTTGTGTTGTTGTTGTTGTTTTTAATACTTCAGTCAAGTGTATCGTAGTTGTGTTGTTGTTGTTTTTAATACTTCAGTCAAATGTATCGTAGTTGTGTTGTTGTTGTTTTTAATACTTCAGTCAAGTGTATCGTAGTTGTGTTGTTGTTGTTTTTAATACTTCAGTCAAGTGTATCGTAGTTGTGTTGTTGTTTTTAATACTTCAGTCAAGTGTATCGTAGTTGTGTTGTTTTTAATACTTTAGTCAAGTGTATCGTAGTTGTGTTGTTTTTAATACCTCAGTCAAGTGTATCGTAGTTGTGTTGTTGTTGTTTTTAATACTTCAGTCAAGTGTATCATAGTTGTGTTGTTGTTGTTTTTAATACTTCAGTCAAGTGTATCGTAGTTGTGTTGTTTTTAATACTTCAGTCAAGTGTATCGTAGTTGTGTTGTTTTTAATACTTCAGTCAAGTGTATCATAGTTGTGTTGTTGTTGTTTTTAATACTTCAGTCAAGTGTATCGTAGTTGTGTTGTTTTTAATACTTCAGTCAAGTGTATTGTAGTTGTGTTGTTGTTTTTAATACTTCAGTCAAGTGTATCGTAGTTGTGTTGTTTTTAATACTTCAGTCAAGTGTATCGTAGTTGTGTTGTTGTTGTTTTTAATACTTCAGTCAAGTGTATTGTAGTTGTGTTGTTGTTGTTTTTTACAACTATAAACTTGGTCTGTTTCTCTTCACTATCAACTATCAACTGCAATCATGTTTTCATAAATATAATAATGTTTAAAGTCATAATTCATTCTATCTGCATACAGATACACTATATAAAAAATAAAGAAATATCAAAATGTTTGAATGGTGTTTGGCAACATGTTTATGGACCTTTTTTTTCTCTTTTTCTATTATTGTTGAAATACAATCTCAGTTTTTATGGGATGAAGTAATACTCATTAGAAGCTAATCAATTGGTGTGTAGTTTTCACAAGTTTGATTTATTCTCACATTTCATAACTACGTCTTTATGGTTGATAATTTTTTTCATTTAAATTGAACTATTTCATTTTTTCATACATTTTTTTAATGTTTCAATTTGCAATATTTTACTTGTACTGTCTTTGACTAGTCCCAAAATATTGTAATAGATTTGGCTAGCTCAAAAATTTCAATGTATTTATCTAGTAAAAAAAAATATTTTAAAATATTGCTCAATAGCTTTGACTGGTCCAAAAATGTTCAAAAGCTTTACTTTATAAGTTCAAAAATGTTTGACCTGTCCAAAAATGAACTAGTCTTAAAATGATACAATAGCTTTTTCTAGTCTAAATATTGTTAAATACATTTGCAGTTGAAAGTTGTTTTTCCCTGTTATCTCCTCACAATGATATTGTTTGTTTCAGTATTTAGATATAGAGTCTAGTCAAGACAGAAAAATGTTCCATGTTTACTTTTGAAACATAAATTATTGCTTTATGCAAAAAAGATTTTTATTCAATGTTTATACCATTGATTAAATTTGAGAAAAAAAAATTTTTCTTTTTTTTTTTGCAATTTTCCTAGACTCAAATACAAATAAGAATCTCAAATATTGTTAATGACTCTAAGACTCAAATACAAATAAGAATCTCAAATATTGATAATGACTCTAAGACTCAGATACAAATAAGAATCTCAAATATTGATAATGACTCTAAGACTCAGATACAAATAAGAATCTCAAATATTGTTAATGACTCTAAGACTCAAATACAAATAAGAATCTCAAATATTGATAATGACTCTAAGACTCAGATACAAATAAGAATCTCAAATATTGTTAATGACTCTAAGACTCAAACACAAATAAGAATCTCAAATATTGATAATGACTCTAAGACTCAGATACAAATAAGAATCTCAAATATTGTTAATGACTCTAAGACTCAAATACAAATAAGAATCTCAAATATTGTTAATGACTCTAAGACTCAAATACAAATAAGAATCTCAAATATTGATAATGACTCTAAGACTCAGATACAAATAAGAATCTCAAATATTGATAATGGTTCTAAGACTCAGATACAAATAAGAATCTCAATGCTTCTATTTATTCATTTTGTCTTTAATTGTTAAAACTTTGTGAAAACACTTTTTCAATTTCTTGAATAAAAATTTTTAATGCAGAGATTTGTTGTTTGTTTTTACTCACAGCATGCTCCTTCAATACAGAAGATTATTTATTATAAACACTGTCAATACTCTTAGTGGGTTCTTATTGTTAAACTATTTTTACAAACTACCTAACTTTCTACCAACTTTACACTAAATTCACAAAACAATTTTTACTGTCAAGTGGGAAATTTTTTACATTGTATGGACCCTGTATAAAATACTGCACTGTATAACTCTTAAATATACAAAGATACTCTAAATTAGCGGGTTGACAATCAATGTCCCAAATATTTTTTGGGTCAGCATACTGAACATTCCCATCAATATTGCACCTATGTGTACAGTACAAGTATTCTACATCCAGTGGTGAGAGGTTACAGTAATCTTTTTATAAACACAACAAAATTTAAAAAAAACATCTCCTTAAACTATACTTTTATTATATTATAGCATACATACAATAAAACTATAAGAATAGGACAAGTAATGCTGTATTCAAAGCCTTAATTAAAAGGTCAATGAAGTTTTAAACTGCCAAAACTGGAGTGCAGCTCAAGTCTACGACAACATGCACCACATGGGGAGCATACCACTTGACAAGTTCAATGTGCTTCACTTCTACGCACCAATGGCCTTCCTTGCTTGTTTCTAACAACTGTTTCATTCTACTCTGTACACCGCTGGACCAATGTCTACATGCTGACAATACACTTTTATTGCTGACCAAACACGAGCCAGCTGCCTCTGTCTGAATGTCTCCTCTGGTTCCTGTAGGACTATTTGTACAGGAGGTAGAATCAGATTGAAGATTTGTGTGCCCATTGACTGGATGACTGATACAAATGTCTGAAAGATCACTTCCTGAAACTGAAGTACTGGTTTCATCAAGGGCAGAGCTTTCTGTGCTAGCATCTTGACTAGGGCAGGTCGTAGGGTCGTAGCATTGTTCAGTATGTTTCTCAAGGGTTGTGACATTACCGTGAACATGAAGAACTCCGCCACTATCTTTGAGAACCTGAACAGCAACTGGCCAGCCATCTTCTGAGCTAGGAATAAGTCCAAGATTGACACGGTCAGCAACTGACCTCAGTTTCAACTGTAGTAAAGACAGAAATATGTTTCAGCCTATTAGAATTTCAAGTTACAACAAGAGAGTCAAATATGTATTATATATGTGTAAATTAATAGGATTCTTACTATAAAATCTTGTCAAAATTTGCTACTTTATGTTCCTAAACTTAACAAAAATCCCAATTATACCTGTATGTGGTAAATGTATTAATATTTGCCAGTAATGTATATTATATCTGAATTCAAATGAAAGGCGAATAGATTTATTACATCTTGGAACAGCCCAACAGTTCAGAATGAAGCAATGGAGATACTTTCTACTCATTTGCCAAATGCTTTGAAAGATATGATTAAGTAGGCCCCCGATTTTAAAATCAATGTAGATAACACTCAAGATATTTGATCAAATAGATGAAGTATTTTGTAATGTGACAGTTGAAACTAACCCTAAAACTGTAAAACACACTAACATTAAGATTAATCAAAGTTTTCAAAGCTTCCATAGGATTGCTGATCAAAGTGCTACAGGAATTGAAGGGCAATATTTTAACCTCTAGCTTCCCAGGGTCATGACATAAAAACCTCCATATTTTCCCAATGTAAGGCAAATAATTCTTGTCAGCTAAATAACTGAACCATAAAAAATTAAATTATTCTGCTTGAATATGTATCAATTTTTTTTAAGTTTATCTTGTACAAAAATGAATTTCCATTCTAATAATATCAAATATGTATGTGTTGGATTGTATGGTTTGTGCAGAAAAAAAACAACTAATGATAAATGGGGTCTGATATCTACTGCCATGTCCAAAACATCATTTTTTTTTACTAGTTTTACTATGGGTATATAGTGGGAGATACAGGAAGTTAGTGGTTAAGGAGCATTCAAAGTAAATGAGCAGGAGTAACTTACCTGTCTGTTGTCTCCGAAATGTACTGTACATCTGTCTGCTACTCCATTCAAAGTCAGATTATTGCGCAAAGCCGAGACAGCATCAGGATTCCACTCGCAGGCATGAACAAAGTCAGCTTGAGCATGAACCAAATAAGGAAAGGTAAAGTAGCCAATCCCTGTAGGGAGAAGTCAATCAATTTTTCTACAAAATACACAACTTTAAAGGCTGGAGTCAATTAACTTTTTTCACAAAATTGAGCACTACTTTTGAGGGCTGGCTGGTCCTCTGGTTAGTTCATCAGACTGTCAATAAAATGATCCGGGTTCTAGCCAATGACCAACTCAGAGAAATTATTCAAAAATACAAAAATTTTGTATTATAGAAAATTGTACTCATATAGATGTATCCATTACCTATCCATTGTAGATGGCAAGATACTATTTTTAAAAAAAATAACATCCCTGAAAGGGGGAATGGAAGTGAAATAATGCCAATGTTTCAAGAAGTCCTTCTAAAATTAGAAGCCAAAGTTTTAAAATAGTAAAACAATACAAATATTTAAGATATGTAATAAATGAAGATAATGACTTCCTATTAGACAAACAAAGAAATAATGTTGGCAAGCAACAAAACATAACTCAGTAACTACAACTTAATAAAAAGTAAGAACATCACTAGAACAACAAAGAAAACCATACATCAAACAATAAAACCAGTTGTGATTTATGGCAGTGAGATATGGACACATATTCAGCAAAAGCTTTGGGCCATCAAAGGATGATACTGGATGGAATATACCAATAAAGTATTAAATGCAGTATCCTCCGATCCTATAATAACTGCAGATATATTCTTAAAAGGACAGGGTGTGCAGGAGAGAATGCCAAATAACAGAGGATGAAAGGTAATATGTCACCGAAAACCTCAACTAAAAAACCAACAAAGGGCAGAACAAGATGGAGATGGATATAATGATGTGATAACTTGAGATCTAGATATTATAGAATAAAACCTTCTAATAGGTCCAAATAGAAGGAGATGGTGAGGCAGACAAAAGAAAGACTTCCTTATACTCCAGAACTGAGAACTTATCCACAGACTATTTCCCTGAGCAGTTTTTCCCTTAATAAAGTTTCATAAGTGGTGATATGTGTATCACATATAATGTATAGAGTTCAGCTATTAAAATTATTTAAACTTTCATTGAGTGGGTTGAGTGAATTATTTCCAAGTGAACCAGACCTTACAGGTTATATAACAGTGGCTTACTTTGTGAACCAGACCTTACAGGTTATATAACAGTGGCTTACTTTGTGAACCAGACCTTACAGGTTATATAACAGTGGCTTACTTTGTGAACCAGACCTTACAGGTTATATAACAGTGGCTTACTTTGTGAACCAGACCTTACAGGTTATATAACAGTGGCTTACTTTGTGAACCAGACCTTACAGGTTATATAACAGTGGCTTACTTTGTGAACCAGACCTTACAGGTTATATAACAGTGGCTTACTTTGTGAACCAGACCTTACAGGTTATATAACAGTGGCTTACTTTGTGAACCAGACCTTACAGGTTATATAACAGTGGCTTACTTTGTGAACCAGACCTTACAGGTTATAAAACAGTGGCTTTACTTTACTGGTTTTTTTCTTTTTCCCATTCCATCCAATAGTTGTGTCCCCTAACAATGGTATAGCAATAAAAATCATTCTATAAATTAAATAAGAAATAATATAAAGTAGTCTGTATAAACTGTCTTAACCTGCATAGAGGTCTACAACTACTTCTCCTTTGCAATCCAATTTGGCAAGTCGAAGCTTTTCTGTAATATTCCCAGCACTAAACATACACTTGGTTACATCATAATTGTACCTTGTGAGACAGACAAGAAATAGAATGTTTCATTAAAGAGAATAAATAAATTTTGTGTTTATACCCTAAATTTTTTGCCTTCTTCAAACTACTAATTTTTTAACCTTGTTCAATCTACTAAATCTTTAACCTTGTTCAATCTACTAAATCTTTAACCTTGTTCAATCTACTAAATTTTTAACCTTTTTCAATCTACTAAATCTTTAACCTTGTTTGATCTACAAAATGTGTAACCTTGTTCAATCTACTAAATTTTTAACCTTGTTTGTTCTACAAAATGTGTAACCTTGTTCAATCTACTAAGTTTTAAATCTTGTTCAATCTACTAAATTTTAAACCTCGTTCAATCTACTAAATTTTTAACCTTGTTTGATCTACAAAATGTGTAACCTTGTTTGATCTACAAAATGTGTAACCTTGTTCAATCTACTAAATTTTAAATCTTGTTCAATCTACTAAATTTTAAACCTTGTTCAATCTACTAAATTTTTAACCTTGTTTGATCTACAAAATGTGTAACCTTGTTCAATCTACTAAGTTTTAAATCTTGTTCAATCTACTAATTTTTAAACCTTGTTCAATCTACTAAATTTTTAACCTTGTTTGATCTACAAAATGTGTAACCTTGTTCAATCTACTAAGTTTTAAATCTTGTTCAATCTACTAATTTTTAAACCTTGTTCAATCTACTAAATTTTTAACCTTGTTTGATCTACAAAATGTGTAACCTTGTTCAATCTACTAAGTTTTAAATCTTGTTCACTCTACTAATTTTTAAACCTTGTTCAATCTAGTAAATTTTTAACCTTGTTTGATCTACAAAATGTGTAACCTTGTTCAATCTACTAAGTTTTAAATCTTGTTCAATCTACTAATTTTTAAACCTTGTTCAATCTACTAAATTTTTAACCTTGTTTGATCTACAAAATGTGTAACCTTGTTCAATCTACTAAGTTTTAAATCTTGTTCAATCTACTAATTTTTTAACCTTGTTCAAACTACTAAATTTTGAAATGATTATGATGTAAGATAAACAGCTAAGTATTAATAACACATTCAATTCTACTTTAGAAATTCAATTTTAAAAACTAAAGTTAACAGACTAATTATATGATAAAAAATTATATGTATAGGATTATTGTGTACTACATTTAAATGTGGTTAAATCTAATCTTGCATTTCTATAAAAGTATTTAATTTGCTTTAAAATGAGTTCAGTTATTGGGTTTCCTGACTAATTTAAGTAACCTATTCCATGCTAGAATATTACCTGAGCATTACAATTTTTGCTTGCATATTTAATGAGAAAAGTGTGTCTAGTTTGGTACTAATAAGTCTCTTGTAATATTCACATCTAATAGGACCTCTAAAAGGCAACACTAGTACACATTAAAATCTTTAAGAGCACAAAAGTTGTTTTTTTTAACTTTCAAAGATAAATTGGAAACATTAATACAAAAAGAAAGGCCAGCTATAATTGCAGGCTAAGAAACACTGCTAACTCTTAACTTATATAACTAAAACTATTTAAGATTGATTATGAAGTCATTTGAAAGTTAAGTCTAGGGTCCTTAAATCAACCCTGAAAGCAAAAAAAATAAATAATTAACAATATATTTGAAGATAAATAATATATATTACTTGATTCCATTGTTAGTGTGTGTGACTACTCCATCTTGACCTAACAGCATAACCACTTGAGAACTTCGGAAACCATTTTGTGCAATACTTGAATGCCGGGCTAGACGTTTACATTTGAGACAGTTGGACAAAATTTCCCATAAATTATCTATAAAAAAAAGATTTCAAGTGTTTTGTCAATTTACTTTTTTTTACCTTTATTTTTAAACCACACTAAAAATAATAATTGTTTACCTATATTTACCTATAATCACCTATATTTACCTATAATGACCTATATTTACCTATATTCACCTATATTTACCTATATTTACCTATATTCACCTAAATTTACCTATATTCACCTATATTTACCTATATTTACCTATATTTACCTATATTCACCTATATTTTTCCAATGTCCTGATGAGAAAGCTGATTCTGGCAACAAAACAAGATCCTCCTGTTTTTCCCACTTTTTAGGCACTTCTTTTATCAGGTCTTCAGCTGAAAAACAAATAAACGCTTTGTTTTATAGATCAGATACATAGAAAAGTTTCTAAGTTCTACATTTAAGGATGACTACAATTAATTGCCCTCATAGAATACAATATTAATAATGAATAAATCCATGACCCACTTTCACATGTAATCATTCCTATTTACTGTAGTCACCAAGTTAAGCTAGGTAAAAACCGATGAGTTTAGATGCAACCTTATACTTTTATCTCAACATTCACATGAAAATGCTCATCTTGCATACAGATTGATATTTAAAAAATGTACTTACACAGACAATGTTCTTTTAACAACAGTCGTATTTGCTCTCTCATTTGACAGGCTGGAGACATAGTCTTGGCTTTGGACTTTTTGGATAATGGAAGATTCATTTCTACTACAGAAAGATTAGGCCATTTGGCTTTTATTGTTTCAAATCTGTCATCAGTAGGACTGAATGGTAAGACTGGTATTGCAACTTTACTGTTGGGCAGTTGTCCAAACTGAAAATCACCATTCCACAATTGAAGCTTTTCTAGCTGCTGCCTAGTAAAAAATTGTATAATAATTTATTTAAAAAATGCCTTCTAAGTCTAAAGTGAAGATTTTGAATGATTGCTTTATGTGCTATCCTATAGGGTCTAATCTTGCATTTTGATAAAGATATTTTTATTATTAAACTAGTTGGTATAACCATCAATATGACAGGGAAAAGAATGACATGTTTTAATTACTTCTATTTTTTTTGCATTTGAATGTTTTTATTTTGAATGTTTTTATTGTGTCTCTTGTTTGTATGTATATCACAGCTGGTCCTGCAGTTAGTACACCCTGCTGTCAACATAACGGCCCAGTTTCTACCCTGCTGCCGACCAATCCCTGCCAGAGTTTTGGACCTAGAGCGTAATCATCTTTTGTCTAGAAGGAATGTCTGTAAACGTATAAGTCAATCAAATCGCCATTTATGGTTTCTATTTTCATTATATAGTTTATAGTCTTTAGGTGGATGTCTATTTGCATACTATAATTTATTTAAAGACAATAATTTAGCAGCACATGCAAAGAAAAAAAAAATTTAGAATAAATGTAATTAGCTTTAGTCACCACCATCAGTCAAACTGTCAATATTAAAAGAAAAATACAGAGATAAATTCACAAAAACCAAACAAAAATCATAACAGTTTACTCCCACACTATAGGCCTAAAGAAAACAACAGATTTCACAGCAATACACTAAGTCTTGAAAACCTGATAGAAATTTTAATACTTTGAATGGAAGCAAAGGAACAGAAAATAACTCCAGATAACTGTCTTTTCCCTGAGACAAGCTGAACTGAGGTTGATAGATAAGTAGGTCTTTCAGACACCCATAGTTATACAGTGAGTTATACAGTGGAGCTCAGGCTAGAGCTTTTTATAATCTTTTGTTATTTATTTTGTTGCCTACATAAGGGGATCGTGGTTTTAGGGTTAGAAGTTGTCACAGTTTTTTACTGTTTTGAATAGCTAGTGGTTTATCTAGGTTGAAATTATTAATGGCTGGACAGTATATGTTAGTGAGAATCATAAGAATTAAATAGAAATTTTTAAAAATGTGGCAACCCACGCTGTACCAAAAGGTGTTTTTATTTCCTAACACTAGGTAAATTGGGGTGTTTATATTATTGCAAGCAAGCAGCATGGTACCATTCGTTGCAAGTGTCAAACTAATGACTCTACTAGGGATGTTTTATTTAATATGTTTTTTTTTTCAAAAACTTTTTTGGTTATAGAAATCCAATTTTAAACCGTTTTTTTTCTATGCCCCTCTCCACCCACCCCTTTTTGTTTCTTTTATTATTATATGTGCTAAGGTGCAAGTAATAATACAAGGGAAATGACTCATGTAAATCAATTATAATATTAAGTAAGAATTATAAAACTTAGAATAACACCCATATTTGTATATTAAAATAAAATAAAAACCTAGAGTCTTGATTAATAGATAGGAAGTAGATAGTCACATGATCGACCATGCTCATTCTTTAGTCTAACTCACGATCTTGTAATGAAAGGACGTATAAATATATATATAGACTCATAGACAATTATTAAAAGGTATTATATCGCTACTATAACTACAAGTATTATTTCATGGATGTAAAGTGTAAACTGTGAGTAATAATAATTAAATGATATATGCTGCAACAAGGCGTTCTTTTATTTGATTACAAGTTAAAATATATTGTGGTGAATTCGTCTGTTCAATGTCTGATAGCTGGAGACCAATATTTTCAGCAACTATAATAAAAACACTCTGAAGAGACTGATTGCATAAATTGATGTACCAATAATAATAAGGACATCAACAATATGTATGAAATGTATGCCTATGTAAAGTATAGGCTAAGTGTATTATATGTATGAAATGTATGCCTATGTAAAGTATAGGTTAAGTGTATTATATGTATGAAATGTATGCCTATGTATAGTATAGGCTAAGTGTATTATATGTATGAAATGTATGCCTATGTCCTATGTATAGGCTAAGTGTCTGTTCAGAGTCTGCTGGAAAATCAGCATTTGAAGAAACAATAGGTCTATGAGTCACAATGGCAAAATAGTGTTTGCAAGGTATTTAATGTTAAGGAATTGTATTGTGTAAATAAAACAGGGTTTTAGTTTTAATATAGGCTCTAATATCATAATTTCATAATCATTATATTTGGAGAGAAAAATAAAATAATAAATAGTGGTAGGCCTACACCATGATAAATGAGGATATTTGAATTGAATGATTTCCTACGCCATAATATGATAATTCCCAAATTAAATTTGCCATACATTTATAAATGAAAACCAATTTTCAGTTTGAAACCGAAAACCGGATTGACTACTTATCCGACTTAACTACTATAGGCCTATGCCGTATGCCTCTATAACTCTATAGCCTACTACTATTATTATTAGTCATATTAGTATTTATAATCGGAGTGATTATTCACACAGTTCTTCATATAACGCTAAGCGTTATATGAAGATTTCTAGCTGCAGATAACGTTCGGCGTTATTCGAAGATTCGCACTGGTCTTAATATTCTATTGGCCTATATATACTGTTTATTGTTAAAGTTGAACAAGAATTCATGGCCCAATGGTTAGAGTTAGTGCTGTCAGCTGGCAACCGGGGTGTCGCAGGTTCGACCCCAGCCATCTCCACTTTTTTTTTTTTTTATTTATTATTATTATTATTCAATTTGAGTACAACGGGATACGTATATACAGTAAATACATGAATATTTTGGTCGTAAGTAACCTTTAGTCATTGTCAGCCAGAAAATACAATAGCTGACTCCTAAAGCCTAAGCCTAAATGATACTTTTTCTTACGATAAATGATGGTATGATAGGCCTAGTCACCTAGTCCTAGTGATAATAATAATAGTTCTAAAGTGTGCGCAAATGTCTATTTCAAAAGACAATTGTGCTTGAGTACAAATGGTTATTTAATATTGTTTTAAGTGTGCTGAAAGACAGAAATTATGAAATCAAGTAGCCTAAATTTCCATTTATTTGGATCAATAAAGTCCCTGATAGCACAGGGAATGCGGACCGAGCTAGATTTTGCTCGGTTCTTTTTCGGCACGCTCGGCTTCCGTCTTTCGTATGCTTTTTGCATTCGGTTTGCATTTGAGAAATTTCGGCACTTTTTTTGCGCCTCCGTGCTTTTTATAGCCTACGTATCGCATTTGGACCGATTATGTGCAGTCGAAAATGTTAAAGTTAAAAAAAAAATATTTTCAATTATTTTTAAGAAAAAAAAAACTAATGTGAATATTAAGTAACATAAGGAATTTAAAAGATAATAATTTCATTATATAATTATAATATATAATACATTTTATCGGTATTATTAGAATTTTAATTTTTTTAACAAAAATTATGGAAGATATAGGCTACAGTACTACAGTAAAAAAAGAAATTAATTTTAAACCGCTAGACACTGCCATATTGAATCGACAACGAGTTTAGTAAAATTTTCAGACAAGATGACGTCACGCTGTTGTAGTTTCAAATTGATGAAAAAATTAAGAAACAGTGGTTAGTCCGCATTAAACGTGACGAAGGGCCACTTTACAAGGTAAGCCTACAGTAAATATAGATATATATTAAATATTATAGACTGGATAATTCATACTTTACTACTGACTTTCAATAAAAGCCATGCTGCATTACTTTTAAAATTTTCACTTTCTTTGTAAACCACGCTGTCTACTAACGTCTAGACTAAATAGATATTACTATAATTAAATTAATTATTTCTATATAATAATTTATAGTAAGTTAGAAGTCTAAACAATTTAAATTAATAGTGGAGAACACGGACCCCACGAGATATTTTCGTGTGTCATATATCAAATTAAAGGTCTACTTGCCCTGATTACAAAACAGTTGGTTTCATTTAACGATTGCATTTCTGTATTTTTTTTATTTAATTTAGAAATTTTGTGTGTTTTGTGAAATTTTTTGTTGTAAATAAAACTTTGTTACGTCCCCTTGTGTTTTTGTTAATATCCCATGATGCTATACTTATCCCATGATGCTATGCTGTGCACGAGGTCCTAAAAAAAGTGAACCGCCATTTTGTGGCCAAAAAAATATTTTACGCTTTTTTTTTAAATTCTTTATTTGGCTATACTTTAGGTTTAGTAGGTTCAGTAGGAATTAGTAGGGGGTCAGTAGGGGTTAGGGATCGGGGTTAGGGGTCAGGGTTAGGGTTAGGGTCAGTAGGGGTCAGTAGTGGTTAGGGGTCAGTAGGGGTCAGTAGTGGTTAGGGATCAGGGTTAGGGGTCTCTAGATATAGGGTTTAGGGATCAGTAGGGTCAGGGTTAGTTTCTAGGTTAAGGATGGATATGTAGTATTTTTATTTTTGAAAATTTTTTTATTTTGGCTTTTTTTTGGCCAACATGGCATATTGCACGTCACATCGCAAATGCGATATTGTATCCCATAATACATCATCGAAGGCGACAAGCATGGCGACATGTCTGTATTACTGTAATGATGTAGACGTTTTTTTGTTTTATTTCATATTAAAAAGGTATGAAAGTGATCTTTTAATGCTTTTTTAGGTTTTTAAATACATTTTTATATTGGTTCTAAAGAAATTTTACTGAAAATTTTAACTGCTGGAGCTATTTTAGGTTCGATTAAAAGTGATAGTATTAAAACTTTAATGACGTCACATTAATAAAAAAACAAAATGGCGGGTGTCGTTTTAATATTTCATATAAAATCTTCGTTTTTTTTTTCGAAAATTTTTTTTTCAAAAAATTTATTGTGAAAAGTATCTTCCGTTGTTCATTAGACTATAAGCAATAGCTCCAGGCAAAAATTTTCAGTAAAATTTCTTTAGAACACTTAGTTCTTCGTGGGGCCGCTGTTCTCCACTATTACCCCTATATTAAATTATTATATTTAAATTATTATATTTAATTCAGCACTGTCAGCACAGGCTTATAGCTAGCTATTAAATCAGAATCTTAAAATGATTTTCAACCCTAGTTTACCTATCAACTAATGTCTGTTTTTTTCTTTCTAGTGTCTAGTCACATCTTTGCAGATGCTATGGCTATCAAAGAGTCACAAAGCGTAAGAGCTTCGTAGGTACTTCAAGTAGGCCTAAATGTTTATGGCCAACGTTAAGGACACTACAAGGATTACAAAAGCTGCAAAGAATCAAGCTGAGCCAGAGATGACCTGGAAGAGAATGAGTGTTCATAATTATATAAATATATTCAGGTAATTTATATTATAATCAGTTATATCTATGGAAAAGTAATTAATTGTGCAATATTTAATTAATTAAATATATTTTCTTTGCTGCTTTTTTAAATTTGAGCAAGTAATCTAAAAAAAGTATTGTTTTCATAGATTATTGTGACATGGGCAGTAAGTGACTGAGCAGCTCAGCGAGCTGGGGACAGCAGGATGAAGCAATGTGGCAAAGGAAAAGACAAAGGTATGATTTAAACAGATATTGATATAAAAATAATTTGATGTTTTATCATTTGTTTTTGTTACTTTCTTTGGTAATGAAGATAATGTATTGATTTTTTTCTTCTTAGGACAATTTGATTCCTCCACAGATGAAGATGAGACACTGACTAGAATAACCTAGTAAGTACACGCACTTAATTGCAATTATATTTTACGATTACGTATTTATTAAACTATTATTTGTTTTAAGTTTCCAATTTGTCTAAATAAAATAAAAAAATATAACATTCTTACTAGTAATAATTTGTATCCATATATTTTTTCGGATTTTGAATGTTGAATGGAAAATGTGTTTAATTATGACTGACATTCTATTTAGTTCATAATATAAACTTGCTAACTAGCATTTAATAATTTTTGGATTTTCTGCTAGGCCTGTCAATTTTTAAACTTGAAAGTTGTATTTTTATTGCTTATTAATTTATTTTAATAGATTTAAGACCACCTACTCCATCAAAGACAGCCTGTCATTCTAACCAGGTATATTTTAATTATAATGCTTAAATTCTTTTAGGATTTAATATGGAAAATTGTATAAATTAATGAATGAATTAATTAATTTTTTCAGTATGAACTGTTGATAAATGCCATTATAAATATATTTTTTTTTACTGATATATAGCTAGAACAGAGAGTGGAACATGTACTTGTGGATATGGAGTTAGAGCATCCCAGTGTATGTAATACATTTTATTCTCAAATAATAAAATATTAACCTTTCTACTAGTACCAACCTACTTTCCTGCTATGTATACCTTGTATCTTCTTCTATCCCATAACCCAAGCATTATTTTACTAATTATTCCCTATGGCCCAGACTTTATTTCAAAATGGCTTAGACATCAATAGTTGTTGTTTTTTTTGTTGTTGGTAAAAACTGATAACAACACATAGAGAGTAAATTGCTCCAAACATAATAATTGACAGTATTTGAACAATCTAATTAATAAAATAATTGTATTCATTCGTAATATTAATTCATAAGAAAAAGTTCCATCAACGTGCAAGTCCATAATAAAGGAAGGTAATTTGGTAGCGTCCATTAGGAGTGCAATTTAAATTTTGTCTCTATATTTTTTAAATATTTGTCATGTAGGCTTATATGTTTTTGTATATAGGCTACTTGTCAATCTGTTGTTTTCTCTATGCTTGTCAACGTGTCTGTTTTTTTAAATATGTGTAAATGTGTATTTCTATTCTTGATTAATCTATCGCATAGCTTTAGTAAATTTTTTTTACTCTCCCTAGATTTAGTTTTTTTCTAATCTAATAGACCTTTTAATTTGTCTAAGTGTAATTTTTTTTTTCTGTTTTGTTGAGTATTTATAGTAATCAATTTTGTAGTGTGAAATGAATTATTATATGAAATATATTTCACATAAATTTAAATTACTTTCTATTTTCTATTTTCAAAGGAAAGCTTTTAAATATTATTACATGTGATTCTAGAACTTCTTGATATTAAATTACGATCTATCAATGTGGTTTTTCTTTCTCTTTTATAGGTGAATCTTCATTGTTTCCTTGGAGTTGACATTGTAAAGGCTTTCGTTTTCAACTCTATGAAAAAAGTTTTCACCAATAGTTTTGCAGCAACAATGTGTTGGTCAGGGAGTAGGGGCAAAACAGAGTTCCGGACTTTACGTACCATATAAAAGATGTAACAGTCTGTGAGTATTTACAATTGTTTACATATCACCCTTCTGACCTTTTCTTTTATTACCTTACTCTGTAGTATTAATAGTAGTGAGGCATTGTGACAGAATAACATTTTTATGCCTATACATAGGTCCCCAGCTTTAATCCAATTAGATGCGCTGGAATTTTCCCCCCGATCAGGTGTGCCCTTGAGTCTAGTTCAGATTCAAACCTGACACGAGTTAGGGAAATGTAAATCGCATGTTTCACTATCCCCATGGATCCAAATGATCTTAAATTAAAGGTTATTTTTTAATTTTTAATAGTATTAAAGCTACATCAAAATGTCAATAAAATGGATCCACACTTTACAAAAATAGGCAAATTAATTAAATACTGTCTTAATTTAATACAATTTTGGTTTTATGTTTTCATTACCTTTTCCATTCATAATTTTACTAATTACTTGGGTAAAATAAAGATGTCCACCCATTAAATTTTGCTTGATTCCTTGAATTTATCAGCCAAGAATTACTAAGTTTGAAGATTTTAAAAGAAAAAGAAAATAAGAATCTCAATTAACATTAATTTTTATAAAGCTTTAGTACAGGGTGTATTACAAATCTTTGCATCTGCAGTAGGCCTATTAGGTAACTTATGGAAAAAAAAATTATATCAACAGTACCAGTATATCAAATGTAGTAAGATAGTATCCTAACTATTTGAAAGTTATTTTTTATGCATCTACAATTGTTTTTAGATGCAGCTAGATGTCACAAGAGTGCAGCCGAGTAGGAAATTAATAAAAGCAAACAGATGATGGTTTCACTGCAGACAGAGATGGTGGCAGACGAAGACATGCCAAAGAGGCACTTCTAAATAAAGAAATAAAAGCTTTTAATTTTCAATAAAAATTTGCTTGCAATATTTTGCTCTGACCTTTTTTCATTACTATATGTCAACGTGTCTGTATGTCTATTACTTTTATGTTTTGAAATTCTGAATGTACAATATTATGCATGCTAATTTTATGATAAATCTAATTCGGGCCACTTGTGGGTGAGTGTCGGCTATAAGCAGCTAAGGTTTGGCGAGGGGGCGGCTATAAGCAGATACGGTTCGGCAAACATTCGGTTTTGCTACTGTTGCCGATCATTTCCGATCTGTAGCCGAGCTCTGCCCGGATGCTTTCGAGTTAGCAAAATGGCATCTGGGATGGACCTCACTGCCGACATGCGCCCGAGTTTTTTGCCGAGACCTTCCCGAATTTGGCCCGAAGGTAGTGTGCTATTAGGGGTAATCTTATCTAATACCGCGGGCCACAGATGAGCGTAGGACGCAATAATCTTCTTTATAGAAGGAGCGTCTGTAATGTATAAGATAAGATAATTAATTCAAACAAAAAGGTTAGGCCTATTTAGCCTAGATGTTAGTATTAGTAGGATATTGTTAGGGTCGAAAGGCCTACTTCAAGTCAAATTCAAATAGGGTTAGGCCCTGTTCGGGCTTTATTTTTATCAATAAATACCTCCTTCTAGCTAGGAATAGGCTATGATCTTAAGTTAAATAATAGACTTTAGTTAGGCCTATCTATAGATTAGTAGGCCTATGGCCTATCTAAGCTACTATAACTATAAGATAATAAGTAATAAGTATAGGCCTAAGTTAATATAAGTCATAAAAGTTACAGTAGGCATAATTGGCATATAGCCTAACTCTCACAATTGTTCGAAAATTTGAGTCTGCCGTTAACACTCGGAGTTTTTCGAAAATTTGGGTCTTCCGATAACGCTCGGCGTTATATTATTATATGAACAGTTCTTCGAATAACGCTTCCCATTTATAATTAGTCCGACATTAGACGGCCACAAGCCACAAACCCAAACTGAAACTCAAACCAACTATACTTATATACTATACTATTTATTAGTTACTAGACTAGACCTCTATTTATAATTTAGGCCTACCATTTCTTCAACTAACCGACTAACCAACCTTATATTTTGAGCTTGTGACGCTGGTACAACAATAGCTTGAGATTTCTCCGATAAGTTCATCTGATTCATCATATTTATAACTTATTTAAAGCTGTTGTTTTATAAGTATATATGCGGGTTGTATATAGATTTTTTTCTCAGTAAGGACACGAAATAGTATCTTTTTGAAAATGTATAGGCATAGGCGCCGCATAGGCCAAGCCGCAAAGCATAGGCAGGCCTAATGATCATGTATTGTTGAGTTAGTGAGTTAGTGTTTCCTTTCGCTTTTCATTATATTTATATTGTTTCGTATTATAGTTAAGTTTTGTGTTTACCTATTTCGCGCATTCAAAATATGTCAACTTCCTACTGAGAACTACTTTATTTTTACATTCAAAATATTAAAAAATTAGTTAATTACAAATCATTAAGTGAGCACTAAAATAAATAAACAATTCACATCTTTGTTGTAATGAGTTTAGATTCATTGATTTAAATGGTCTCATATATATACTATTATTAATTTAATGAAAGAACTTTATCTCTTAAAGCGGAAGTGTCGGGTCATCTTTTGCTACACTCTACTGCCATTAGGGTTCAAGTATGGAGTCAGTATAGAGATTATGACGGAACGAAAATACTTACAATGTTACATTTTCACTCATTCGTACAAAATCAAGGATAACTAAATAAGTAGTTCAAGAAAGAAATACTGAAATCTTATAACTGTCCATCAATTAATTGCCCTGAAGATTTCGAGCTTCCATTATCTAATTGTTCAGTAGGTAAACTTTTTTTAAAAGCACTCGCCGGCGGTGAGAAATATAATCCAAGTTTAAGTTTATGTATGTTTACGGTAGTATGAGGAAGAGGTTTATCAAGTGGCACGCCCACTTGTAGGACAATGTCATTTTAGTTCTTTTTTTGTTTGTTCATTTAGTTGTATACAAATGCAACAAACTATTAATTTTTTTTTTAAATAGAAAAGTCACCTGTAGGAGTAGTACTAGATCTCTAGATCTAGATAAAGTGCTTGATTTGCCATCAACCGATTATAATAACCAAATGAATGATCAAAATCAAAGTGACCAAAATTCAAAATATTTTATTTATTTATCTACTAATCAAATCATGGAGAGTAAATATATTTGTAAATAATGCTGCATATAGAAACCTTAAATATAGAATCACAAAATGGGTCAAAGTTAAAATGTAAACAATGTTTAGGCTTACACATATCATATATTTAACTAGCCAAAAGCAAAATAATTAGAGAAACAGGAAGCTTTGAAGCTATTCAACTTACTTTATTTAGAAAGGCCAATTTAGGCCTAGTTTATTACTGACATTAGCCTTAACATTAATTAAGGGTGTGACTGTCTAGTGTAAATAGACTATAGCTGTTCTGATTATGATTTAAAATTGGTTTCACCCATAATGCCAATGCACTTTTTTAACATTTATGTCAGGGTTATTAGGCCTATCTAACTTTTTTTTAGATCGCTTTACTTTTATGATTAGTTCCATCTTTCTTTACCAACTATTAAATTTGGGCACCAATAATAGGCCATATATAGTGTGATAAAATCTAAATGCCTATTCCAAATCTATTAACTTTGGTTAGTATGAGGCAGGTTTCACAATAAGGATTTCACGAGTTCCCATTTTTTATGTTTTTTGTTTTTTTAAATAATGTTAAGCTATAGTATAGTATTATATATGTCATTTTAAATAATGTTAAGCTATAGTATAGTATTATATATGTCATTTTAAATAATGTTAAGCTATAGTATAGTATTATATATGTCATTTTAAATAATGTTAAGCTATAGTATAGTATTATATATGTCATTTTAAATAATGTTAAGCTATAGTATAGTATTATATTTGTCATTTTAAAGCCTACAAGCCCAGGAATCAAAATCTGAAATTTTTAAAGTCAGCTGATATATTCCAATATTTTATAATTAATATAATTAAAAAATTGGGAAAATCCCCCTGTCAAAAAGTTGCAGAGGCTACAAAATTAGTTAGACTAAACAACAGCAAAATAGCATTAAAACACACAATATTGTTGAAATGAATACTTTTATGACAAATAAACTCACAAAACGTAAAAATATCAGTGTTTCTGTTGTGTTTTATTAATGTTTTTTTACAATAAACCGTGATTTTGCACTCAGGTGTCTTAAAGTCGCTGCCATACTGTGAAAATGGCAGCTATCATGGATGTAAACAAAGCGTGTGTGTTAAAAGCGAAAAAAAAAGCCTTTTTTACTCTTAAACCACAGTAGTTTGCGTAAATTTAGTTTAAAACTATAAATAATAGTATTTTTTACCGTCAATAGTACACAAATAGTCGGAAATTGGAAAATAAATGTGTAAATAGTGTTTTAGAAAATACTTTTTCGAAATCGATCAAACGTTTCAAAAAAGCGTACGTTATCCACCAAATGGAGTTAAAAAATGAAAAAAACTAAAAATCCTCTTTTTATGAATTCAAAAAGTGCATCAAATGGAATTTTTAAGCTATCCAATCGGATTTACATTTTAAAATTTGCACGTGTGCATTTAAATTGACAGTAATCTCGAATCTTGTTTTGACAGCAAATATTTTATATTTCTTAGAAGTAAATGCATCACATGGAATTCTTAAGCTATCCTTCTTCTTCTTCTGCGTTCCATTTAGCTTTCTTTTGCTGTGTCAGACTGGCAGTCCTGTTGTCTGTAGGAATGGCTTTGGGCCCCAGAGCTTTTCCTTCATAGTGGCTCCCTGAGGCCAGGCCTGGTTACGGGCCTCTCTGTGGAGTGGGCACCATTGCAGGATGTGCTCTGCATTCTGGAGTCCAGTTCCACAGGGGCACTCAGAGGTGTGACTTAAGCCGATTCGGTGCTGGTGGTCTAATAGTCTGTTGTGTCCTGTCCTTAGTCGGAGTATGGTGTATGGTGGTCTGCTCATATCTGGTAAGGTTTGGCCAGTCGTCTCCTGTTGGGGATTGTGTTGTTCAGTCCATTTTCTCTTGTACATGTCTTTGATTATGTCCTTTGCCTCGCAGTAGGAGATGCAGTGTGTGTGGTTGATATCCTGTGGGGCATCTCTTCCGAGCCTGGCCAGCTCATCTGCCTCCTCGTTTCCAGGCAGTCCACAATGTGAGGGTATCCACTGGACCGCTGGGGCACTCTGTAGTGAGAGAGTACTCATTCTGTCCAGTGTCTCCCTCTCGAGGTGATCCCTTGGGGATATCAGTCCCTCTATGCAGGATTTACTGTCTGTGAGTATGACAATATGACCGGCAGGTGGGGTAAGCTTGTTGATCAGGCTCGTGGCTTCCCGAATGGCGATGAGTTCTGCTTTACGGTTGGTGGTTGGAAAGCCAGCTGGGAGGGAGTGAGAGGTGGTGTGTCCATTTGGGTGTGAGATAACTATTCCACTTCCTCCAATTTTGGTGTTAGGATTTGTAGAGCCATCGGTATAGATATGGGTCCATTTGTTTGAGCTGCATTCTCTCTCTAGCATGTCCGCTGTGAGGGATCTCTGTGTGACCTTTGATAGCCCCTCTTTGATGTCGATTCCTGGAACTTCCTTGGAGAAGAATATGTTGTGGTGTGGACTGTTCCATTCTTCTGTGAGTTGTACGGGTTCATAGATGTCAGGTGTGTTGGGGAGTTCATCTGAGTGTGCTTTGGCTAGTTGTCTTGACATGTGATTGAAGCTGGATCTTTTGAATCTGTTTTTGGTTTTTGCCTGGAGTATGTTGTGCACAGGCAAACTGGCCATTCTTTGTATTTTGGCGTGATGAGTTAGGATCTTTCCTTCCCATCTTTTGTCTATAGGGGCAAGGTTTGAGGTTGTTTCTAGTGCTGTAATGGGTGTAGTTTTTAGTCCTCCTGTGATGATGCGCATACCTGCATTTTGTACGGTGCTAAGCCTGTGTGTGTCTTCTTGGGGAATGATTTTGTTGTTAATTTTTAGCTGGAGTGTCTCTTTGTTTGTGGAGAGCGAAAAGCAAGTTGCAACAGTCTTGGAGCAGTTTATTGTCACACCCCAATCTACAGCCCATTTGCCTATTTTGTTTAGGGCTTCTTGCATCCTTATTGAGGCAGCTGGTAGAGATTCTGAGGCATTCCATAGTGTGAGGTCATCTGCATGAAGTGCTCGATTGATTTTGAGTGGTATGTTGTCTACTATATCATTAATGAAGATGTTAAAGAGGGTTGGGGAGACAACGCCTCCTTGTGGGACTCCTTCCCTAATTTTGACTAAGTGGCTCAGATTGTTTTGGAGTTTTACCCTGGCAGTTCTGTGACTGAGAAAGTTGCTTAGCCAGTCAAACATTTTACCTGTTATGCCTGCATTTAGGAGCTTAACTAGCAGCCCTTTCTTCCAGACCCTATCGAACGCCTTGGAGAGGTCTATAAATGTTGCTACCACTTTTTCTTTCATTTGGAAGGCATTTTCAATGGATTGAGTTAGGTGAATTAGCTGATCCTCTGTACTTCTGTTTTTCCTGAAGGCTGATTGTTCTTTGATGATTATGTTGTTTGATTCTAGGTGCCACATAAGCCTTTTGTTGATCATCCTTTCCAGTGTCTTTCCCAGGCAGCTCAGTAGGCTGATTGGTCTGTAGCTGTCTTTTTGTTTGGGGTCCTTTTGCTTTTTTGGGATGGGGATGATTATTGCCTCTTTCCAGGCAGTAGGAAAGCTGCCCGAATTCCACGATTGATTGTAGAGTTCTAATAGCTTTTCCCTGGCACCTGGTCCCAAGTGTTTGATCATCTCATTGCAGATGCCATCCTTTCCAGGGGATTTCTTCATTTTGAGTTTTTGTATTGCATCTCTTAGTTCTTCCAGTGTGAGCTCTGACGTCATCGTTGGAGTTTGGTTTGTTTGTTTCCTGGGCCTAGTTTGAAGTTGCTTCTCTATTTTTTTACGCCTGGTTCGCGGAACTTTGGTTGTGCTTTCGAGTTGAAAGTGGTCGGCAAGTATGTTTGCTGCCTGTTTTCCCGTTTTCAAGGAGCCCCGATGTTCAATGGCAGGTGTTCCTCTAGCTGTTGTAACATCTTCGTTTAGTGTTTTAACTAGGTGCCCAGGTTTCCCTGTGTTTTTTTTTAGACCAAGACCCTCGGTTTTGTCTTTCCAGCATTTCTGTAGCTCACAGGTTTTGGTTTCGTTGTATTCTTTTTTAATGTTGTTGTGTTTAGTTGTGGTGTCTAGCGTAGGGTTGTTTTCCATTTCCTCCCTGGCTTCTGTTAGTTCTTGATGTTTGGTTTCCAAGGGTTTGCTCCAGTAGGGTTTATATTCTTTCCTGAAACCTCGTGGAATGGATTTTTTGGCAGCATTTAGGATATGCTGCGTGAGCGTCTTTGTGTTCTTGTTTAAATCTTGTGTGAAAGTTATTTTCCTGAGATTTTCAGCTTCAGTCTTGAATTTCTGCCAGTCAGCTTTCTTGAAGTTTC
Source organism: Anisus vortex (assembly GCA_949126835.1). Classification (NCBI taxonomy): domain Eukaryota; kingdom Metazoa; phylum Mollusca; class Gastropoda; family Planorbidae; genus Anisus; species Anisus vortex. The sequence goes on from OX421498.1 coordinate 24,271,368, forward strand.
AGCTGGCCTTTCTCCTACTGTTAGCTGAGGTGGTCTTCATGTCGGAGATTAGAAGTGTTATGGGTAGGTGATCACTCCCTCCCAATTGGTCGTTGACTGTTCGAGTTGTTTTCTTCTGCACATCCTCTGAGGCCATGGCAATGTCCGGGGTCGATGTCTTTTTCCAGGCTCTGGAGAAATAAGATGGTTTGTCGTCTGGTTTGTTGATAAGTATTAGCTTGTTGTCAGTCATCCAGTCTTGGATTTCATCACCTCTGGGATCTGAAGTTTCATATCCCCAACCTGGAGAGTGGCCGTTGAAGTCTCCCACTATGAGGTGAGATTCAGTCTGAGGCTTTAGTTGATGTAGATCGAGCTTGGTTGTGGGCGGACTGTAGCAATTAGTTATGAGGAGTTCCTGGCCTTGTGTGATTATCCTGACTGTGATGAATTCTAATTGTCCAGTTTCTGTCTGTGAGGTCAGTGTGCCTGCAGTCCCATGTCTTACCAGAGTTATTACACCACCTCTCTGTCCGTTTGGTCTGTCACGTCTAAATGTGTCGTATCCTCTGATAAAAATTTTTCGTTTTTCACAAAGGTGTGTTTCCTGTAGGCAGGCGACATCGATGTTATTTTCCCTGAGGAATGTGTGGAACTCCGGTTTCTTGCAGTAGATACCTTCTGCATTCCACTGCATTATCCTCAGGGAATTTTGGCTTTGGGGTCCAGTAGCTATACTCTGTTTATCCCTGGTATCCAGATTCACAGAGCCGCCAGTCGATTGGGTGGACCCCTTCGAGGCTAGGGGCCCGGTGCCGCTCTCGCCTGGCTTTGGTCCACGGGGGCGACACCATGACGATATTTTTGTCTGCTTCATATTTCATTAGAAAGCTTTATGGTTGCGTGTATGTCCGTTTTCTGATGCTCCCACACTGTTCCCCAGTTGGAACAGTCGACATATCTCCGACTTCGTTGGGAGCTGCTCCCCTCTGGCAGGGAGAGTATGACTTCGCCTTAACCTCGTTGGTTGTCCCATCCAGCCATCCGCTGGGGTTTACCGTTTACACCCAACCTCTGGCTGGATTGCTGGGTAGAACAGGGTTCACCGGCGGGTAGGTGAGGTAGGCTTGAACAGGAGAGGCTAGTAGACATAATGAGTCTTGTTTTCGCATCACTGTCCCATTTGAACCCCTTAAGCTATCCAATCGGATTTACATTCTAAAATTCGAACGTGTGCATTTAAATTGACAGTAATCTCGAATCTTGTTTTGACAGCAAATATTATATTTCTTAGTCAGAAGCCTTTTTTGTACCAATCAATTTTCATTTATTTACTAATAAAATGAATTCTTCTGATAAATATTTAAAATAAACTTTGTTTTTATGGAAAGAAATATATTTTTGGTTAAAATTAAAAGAGTTTTACGAAATTACATAGATAAATCTTATTTTAGATATAGTTTTAGACTTAGTCTCAGCGGCAAACCTGCTGTGAGCATTGGTGCTTTCAGTTGATTCATTCAAGTGTTGTCACTGTGATTAACAATAGATTTATGATATGATTTTTAAAGTAAACTTGTAATTTAAAATCATATAGGCCTAATGATATTTCAGATAACAAATCAGTGTTCCTTCTCACCATTTAAAGTAGGTAGCCTAGAAATTTAATGGCATCGTACCTTTGCCTAGACCTACCTGATAATGGGTCATTTGAAAGCATTTTTTTATAGTACTATTCATCGTAAAATATCTAGGTAGGCTGAACTATTTTGGCGAGATTCACAATAAGGATATCAAAATTTACCTTTTTCTAAATTTACCAATTTTCTCATCTATTTCTTAATGCTTTGTTGTAAGATTTTTTCCCACCAAGACAAGATGTTAACCTTTAATTTGATGTATATTAATATAAAATTAAACTCAGTTTTTATATTACTGTAGTGTAAATATGTTTAAAAAAATAAAATTCTGATGTATACCCATTACAAATGCAATTTTTACATTGAAATGTTACTAAAATTTCAGAACTAAATGTTTTAGATCCAGGAATAGTTAAAGTATACAACTTAGGCAAAAGCTTAAATATTTAATTTTCTGACATTTAGATCAATTTTACTGCGTTCCCTATCCAAAAAAAGCTGTTTCTGCAAAACTACCACCCAATGCTGGGCCTTTTTAGTTTGACAAAATAAAAATTCTTTTAATACAGTAATTTTTTTATATTTGTTATACAAGTACTGTAAATACTCACGTATAAGCCGCACTTTTTTTTTACAAAAAATTTTGACAAAATGTAGGGGTGCGACTTTTGCACCTGACACTGTTTTTGAAAAGTTCGAAAAACATCACTACTCTGTCTTTAAGTTCCCTACATAACCTGTAAAGTTGACTGTAGTGATGTAGAATTACTAGGATATGCGTAGGCTTACATTTTATTAAGAAAACTTATGTAGGTGTAAATATACCTACTATCTTTATATAACTGAAATTGACAAATATTTTAGTTTTTTATTAGTTGCATGTAAGAGTTGAAAAAAACCCACAGCTTCTTATTGTCGGCCACACAATCACATTTGAAATCATCAATTGTCAGTTTTTCCAGTTTTCTCAAAATACTACTTTTTCTTCTTCTTTTTGTATTAACTTCCTTATTTATGAACCAATTTTAATTAAATTTTTTACATACAATTATTACATGTTAATAATCATAGTTACTGGATGAATTTTTGATATTAGTTATAGTTTTCCTTAAATTAAATTTTAATTTAAAAATTTTGCAATTACATTTTTTTTTCTATGTCCTACTAAAAAATTCATATTTATTTTATTTATCAATTTAACCAAATTTCATACACAAATTTTACAAAGATATAGCTTATAAATATATCAGCCAAATTGCAATACATTATCTTGATAAATAATCAAGGTGATACATTTTTTTGTGCGTGGTAAATCGTTACCTAAAATAGCCAAAATGGCCGCCATTTCCATCGCAACCATCATAAATCTTTTTTTTTTAGGTATGCTTACTCGGACCTGTTTGTACTATCTATATAGCAAAAATGATCATAATGCGTGCACAAATAAAAAAAAGAGCTCTCTACTGGCTCCCCAACCCTTAAATTAAAAAAATTACTTTTTAATTGGCTTAAAAAATAAAGTATAAATAGAAATATTAACAACTAGCAATAGGTATAGTATTTGTATATTTAAATGGTGCTTTCAAATTTACAAGTGTAAAATAAAAGCAAGTCATATATGTCTTTTTTTTTCCTTAAGCAGGTTATATGTACCAACATGGGAAAATTACTGTCAAAAATATTTGGTAACAAAGAGATGAGAATTCTTATGTTAGGCCTGGACGCAGCTGGAAAAACTAGTATCCTTTTGGTTAAACTAACATAAAACACTTTTCATTAGATGAATAGGCTAGCCCTAAACCTATTTTTATAGTTGTACTTCTACCTCTCTCTATTTTTATTATTAACTTCACTGAATGTGTGTAACAGCTATTTATGTTTAATTAAGCTTTAATCAATTCCATCTGCTGTATGCCTATAATTTGTATAATTATTGTTTAAATGCCTTAACTATGATAAAGCATTATTATATAAAATGAAACTTGGCCAGTCTGTGACAACTATTCCAACTGTAGGCTTTAATGTAGAAACTGTCACATACAAAAGTGTCAAGTTCAATGTTTGGGTAAGTTCTTACACACTTTTACAATGCTTTTAGAAATTAAGTTAATGTATCTTTTTACTAATTTACTAGTTCCAGTTATTGTAAAAACTGCTCAGTATCTACCTCTATTTATCCCCAGTCTTGATCTTTTCCTTAGCTCAAAATCTGGTTCTGAGTGTGATCATATTGTTCTTCTATCCCTGTAAAGACTCCCTTGCCACAAGTTTTTTTAACCTTAATCTTTGTTTTTCAAATAGGTTCCTAGTCAGGGATTCTCCTGTGATGCTAACCATCCATTTATACTTTTTACTTATTATTTTCTCCCATCCCAGTTCTTGGTAACTTTTCTTTCATGCTTTCTACATTGAAATTGAACAATGAATGCTCTGTAGTTTTTAGAAAGAGTTATTGCAGGGTCTATACTGTTAGGGAAAGTTTGAGTAAAGATTAATTTATCAGTTTTAGGAAAGTTTGGGAAAAATGAAAAAGGATTGAGAAAGTTAGTGAATGTTCGAACGTGTGCATTAAATGGACAAAACAACATGAAAAAAATATTTAAAAAGTGAATAAGTTTAGGAGGTGTTAATAAAACTGCCAACTTTTTTTTTTTTTTTTAACAAGTACTTAAAAACATCCTCAAACTTTTTTTTATTTTTTGGACTTACAGACATGCCTACCGTTCCGCTTTTGGCGTATTTGTTCCGCTTTTTTAAAAAAAAACACACTGTGTTCCGCCGTTCCACTTTCTACTAGTTTTGTTACGCCAAATTGGAAAGTTTGGGTTTTTCATGTGTTGAAAATATTCCGTGTCTAGGTTGATAAAACAAAGGCACAAATAAGGGCAGAATGCTTTAATTATCATTACTTGTGTTTTCTGGGTTTATTAAAATAGATATTCTGGGCTTTTCTGACGTTTTTTGTGCGGTATTACGCGTGTTTGGCAATGAATTTTCTTTTCCATTACTGTATTGCTTAGATTGTGAATAATATATCTAAACGTCCTGCCTCAGAAAGTTTAAAATGGCTTGTTCAAACTGTAAAAAAAAACTAATTCAGTGTTATAGTTATAGGAAGGAATATTCAGAGGAGTTTATTCAGCAAAGAAAAACATGTGAATTTAATGTTCTCTGTAGGCCTACACTAGATCTAGATCTAGATCCATTGCGAATTGTCGGTAAAACGTAGGCCTACTTACATTTTAAATAGCTAATGTTTTGTTTTTTTTTGTTATAAAAGATTGTTCCGCTTTTTTGTTGAAAAACCCTCTTTTTCATCAAGATTGTTCCTCTTTTTAGTCCTTAGGGGTAGGCATGTCTGGACTTACCTTTATACACTGGCAGTAAACATTAAGAAATGTGAAAATTGGTTTGGGAATTTTAAAATGATTTTACATCAAAATCTCTGTATTGTACCTTTTTTTATCAGGACTAAGATGAAATGTACATCTATAATCTATATGTTTATTTCAATAAATCCCTTAGTTAAAATAATTTTTTTTTTAAATATTAATATGTTTTAAAAATAAAATGTTGCTTTTATCAGATAACATTATTAAATAGAAGAGATTTTCATTCTATGTGTTTAAATTAGGATGTCGGAGGCCAAGACAAAATTCGACCTTTGTGGAGGCATTATTTTACGGGCACCCAAGGACTTATATTTGTGGTAGACTGTGCAGATAGAGACCGCATTGATGAGGCTAGGCAGGAGTTACATCGCATCATTAATGATAGAGAAATGAGAGATGCTATTATTCTTGTCTTTGCCAACAAACAGGATCTTCCAGATGGTAAAGTTTCTTTTGTTATTGACCATTTAGTTATTGTAATATGAAGAAATACACTGTCAATATTGTGTTCATTGTAGGGAATGTAATTGATTCAATGTGTTGTATTTAGGGATGATAATCAGCAATTAGACCATTTAAGACATTAAAATTAAGTTTTAACTAGCAATCTGATATAGACGACACTGTATATAAAAAAGTTGTGTGGCAATTCTTATCTGATATTTATAGGCTAGCTAGTATAATGTAAATGTAATTGGGTCACAAAGTCAAATGATACAAATAAACAATGGTAAATGATTTCAAAAGTATTTATTTTTTTACTTAGACTTCTTGGCCTATATGCACTCTTTTTGCCCATGAAACTCAGCTCTGGCTATTACTTGTTCAAGAGAAAATTGTTTTTATCTTTATTATAGAGCAAAATGTACCTTTAAAGTTACATAATTTATATGTAGAGTACACCTAGTGCTGTTCTATTAGTGATTTGCTCCAGCAGAAATTCATGCATTTGTTTTTTTTAAACAAACTGCGTTACTTTACTTTCAATATAAAAATTGGAACATTACACATCTATCTATATACAGGGTTCGTACAGCTCCTGGAAACTCCTTGAAACTTTTGGAAAACAAAAAGTTGTGTTCCAGGACCTTAAAACTCCTGGAAAAACTGCATTTAGTCATGGGAAAATAATAATACTCCTTATTTTTTTAGGGAGATTAATTATTAATTAAAAAATCGTGATCACTGCTCTTAGATTGTACTTTCACTTTTCCAGAAAGCCCTCTTTGCCACTTTTTGTTTCCCCGCGCAAACGTTGATGATACCAGTGATGCCACTCCATGGTTCTTTTTTTTTTTTTACTAGATCTTGTTTTTTTTTCGATCCAAACTTGTGATGTAGGCTATTAAAGTCCCCGTAATGTCGTAAAACAAAAAAATAGCTGTGTAACTAGGTGTCTGTTTTTTTTTAAAGAGCTCAACTTGGCTTTTCCAAAAAATTACTCCTGAAAAACTTCTGGAAAACTCCTGCAACACTCCTGGAAAACTCCTGGAATTTTGAGGCATTTTTTCTGTACGAACCCTGTAATATATCTATCTATCTATATATATATCTATCTATATATCTATCTATCTATCTATATATCTATCTCTCTCTCTCTCTCTCTCTATATATATATATATATATATATATATATCTACATATCTATCTCTCTCTCTCTCTCTCTCTCTCTCTCTATATATATATATATATATATATATATATATATATAGTAATACCTAAAGTAACAGTCCCTTTAGTCCACTATACAGAATAAAATAGTGGATGGTCTTTATTGATTATTCATTTTTTTCTTTTCTTGTAGCAATGAAACCACACGAAGTACAAGAAAAGTTGGGCTTGACAAGAATACGAGACCGTAACTGGTATGTCCAGCCATCGTGTGCCACCACAGGAGATGGTCTATTTGAAGGGTTGACATGGCTCACATCGAATCACAAGTCCTGAAGTCAATGTTCTTAGATTTAATTCTTTTTTAGTCTATTTATTCTTATACAAATATCTATACATAGGTACGTATTGTTATACAGACTTTTTGTAACGTTTCATCCTTTCTCTAAGTAGTTCAAGTGAAACAACTCCTTGCTTCATCTATTGATAGGTTTTCAAGGCTGAAACATGTTGATAGGGCTTTTCACTTGCATTGTGTGGACTTTTAATAAGGATTATTTCAGTTATGTGCAGAAAAGGCAATGTTTTAATTACCTTTTGTAAAAAAAATGTTTGTTAATTAAGAGGTTTTAATTTTTCCAGCATTGAGGATACATGTTTTATATTGAGGATGAATGTTTTATATTGAGGATGAAATGGTTACTGGTTGAATATCATTCTGTTGGTTGTATCTAAGATTTTATATTGAGGATGAAATGGTTACTGGTTGAATATCATTCTGTTGGTTGTATCTAAGATTTTATATTGAGGATGAAATGGTTACTGGTTGAATATCATTCTGTTGGTTGTATCTAAGATTAAGGTGAAAGAAAAGTAGTTGGATTTGTCTGTTTGTTTTTGTACACAACACTTGGACTTTTTTAAAATCTGAAATAAAATTGTAATAGTGATGACTGTAGAAATACACAAGTGAGATCTACAATTTTAACTGTGTTGTGTGACTGTGTATGAGATTTGTTCTTGAAATGTTGATGTGCCCTTTTATTATAAAGAGTATGTTCTTTTTACTTGAATAAGGATAAAAGAAAATTGGTATGATTGTGTTGTTTGGTATGGAGCCTACATTTGTGTGTGTTTCACTTTTGTGTTATTTTAGACCAATGCTCTTGTGAACACTTGCTTCTAATTATGCAAAGATTTTTAGTTTGCTTTTAGTTCTTTTTTTTTTTCTCTTTTTTTATTTTTTTTATTGTGGCTATTTTTTTAGCTCCTGTGCCTTAAATTTGTCCACCATCAAAATACAAGAGAAAGAAAGCATCTAAGAATGGGCCCAATCTCTGCATTGACCCACTTGTAGTCTAACCACTGGAGCTGTATACAGCTGTTTGTCAAAACATAACTTTTATATGTCTACATCAAAATGTACTATTTGTTGTTTTTATTAGCAGAATAATGTGAAATTCATTGTACCTATACTAAAGAAAGCTAATTGCTAATCTATAGTCTTTAATCCTATTACTCAGCTAATGTAATTTATATAGTGGTCATAAATGCCTTAGTTGTTTCTTTTCCCTATGGTAGTGCAGATTGAAATAGTATCTTTAGTTTCTACTTGCTACACAGAAGATTTAATGTAACTGAATCCAACATTACAGGAGCTACAACATTGACTTTAGCATGAGTGGGTCATGTAGAATCCCTGACCAACAAAACAAGTCCAGCTGTAAATATTTTCCCTATGTACTTGGACAAGAGTATTGGCTGTATGACTATCTACTGATTGAATGACACACATACATTCATTACATCTATTGATTGAATGACACACATACATTCATTACTCCATGTCTTTACTAATGTACATAAATCAAGAATGAAGAATTGCCTATTTGGGTGAGAGAGACCAAATAAAATATGTATTAAGAAAACCTGTTACAATGTTTACCTCAACATTTGAGTATTCTTTCTCTTCACTTAACTTTAACCAGCTTGTCGTTGTAGTCTGCCAAGGAAGACAGGACTTGCTAAATTATTTCCCTTATTATAGCGTTTAATGAAAATTAATGTCCATATTTGTTTATTATGAAACAGGCACAACAATATAATTTTTTTTAAACTCATTCTAACATTGCTTTTGTTGGTACTAATCTATTTTGGTCTGAATAGCTGCATCGACATTTTGAGAAAGTCTTAGTTGTATAAATATGTTATCATTTGTTCAATGTTTGATGACATAATGCCGCATTTCATGATGTTTGTTTGTACAGATTTCATTCTAGTATATTGATGAGCACTTTTCACAAAATAAAACATATACAATAGACCATTTTTTGTTGTTTTCTTATTGTGTGATCAATTTGTATTTGTGTGCGTATTTACACTCTTCAAGTAATTCACAATGTTGGCCATTGATTTAATTTATTATCCACTGTGTGAAGGTTACTTTTGTCTTTTCTTCCATTCTTTTGATTGTTGAATAAATGTTGGTTGCTAATTGACCATCTGTTGAATGGGAAATATATCACTGACCTACCTTCCCCCCTTCCCAACCCATAATTCTGACAAGTGCATGATTGCTGAATTCAAATTTATGTTTCTGTAGATATTTTATAATGTAATTGTAATAGATAAACTCAAAAGCAATAGGTTAAAGGATAGCTTTTGTCTTAGATTTGCTAGAGAATTAATAAACAGTCCACCTGGCAACTCAAAGTATTAAGTTAAACCATCTAATAATAGTTCAGTGCTGTTGTTTTTTTTAAATTGTATTATTTGTTTCAGTTATTGTTACAGGTTTGATTTGTATTAATTCAATTCTTCCAATTGTTTCACTTTATTTTGATCAATTCATGTAAGGTATAAAGATTGAACATTTAAGACATTATAAACATGTATCTCATGTTCTGAACATGAAGTACACTTATTGGCTTGTGTTTAGTATCTCATGTTCTGAACATGAAGTACATTTATTGGCTTGTGTTTAGTATCTCATGTTCTGAACATGAAGTACACTTATTGGCTTGTGTTTAGTATCTCATGTTCTGAACATGAAGTACACTTATTGGCTTGTGTTTAGTATCTCATGTTCTGAACATGAAGTACATTTATTGGCTTGTGTTTAGTATCTCATGTTCTGAACATGAAGTACATTTATTGGCTTGTGTTTAGTATCTCATGTTCTGAACATGAAGTACATTTATTGGCTTGTGTTTAGTATCTCATGTTCTGAACATGAAGTACACTTATTGGCTTGTGTTTAGTATCTCATGTTCTGAACATGAAGTACATTTATTGGCTTGTGTTTATGGCATTTTTTTTAACTTGTGCTTGTACGTGTAGTTTTTATTTTTTTATAAAAAAGACATTAGTTTTTACCACTGTATCCACCGGGATTCAAGATAAACTCAGATGACAAGACATCCCAGAAATATGTCTTTGTCCAATCTTCTTAAGTACCGGTACAATGTATATATACAACAAATGTGATGGACTTGTGTTAGGAAACTATTGGACTTGTGTTAGGAAACTATTGGACTTGTGTTAGGAAACTATTGGACTTGTGTTAGGAAACTATTGGACTTGTGTTGGGAAACTATTGGACTTGTGTTAGGAAACTATTGGACTTGTGTTAGGAAACTATTGGACTTGTGTTAGGAAATTATTGGACTTGTGTTAGGAAACTATTGGACTTGTGTTAGGAAACTATTTAACTTGTGTTAGGAAACTATTGGACTTGTGTTAGGAAACTATTTAACTTGTGTTAGGAAACTATTGGACTTGTGTTGGGAAACTATTGGACTTGTGTTAGGAAACTATTTAACTTGTGTTGGGAAACTATTGGACTTGTGTTAGGAAACTATTGGACTTGTGTTAGGAAACTATTGGACTTGTGTTAGGAAACTATTGGACTTGTGTTAGGAAACTATTGGACTTGTGTTGGGAAACTATTGGACTTGTGTTAGGAAACTATTGGACTTGTGTTAAGAAACTATTGGACCTGTGTTAGGAAACTATTGGACTTGTGTTAGGAAACTATTGGACTTGTGTTAGGAAACTATTGGACTTGAGTTGGGAAACTATTGGACTTGTGTTAGGAAACTATTGGACTTGTGTTAGGAAACTATTGGACTTGTGTTGGGAAACTATTGGACTTGTGTTAGGAAACTATTTAATTTGTGTTAGGAAACTATTGGACTTGTGTTAGGAAACTATTTAACTTGTGTTAGGAAACTATTGGACTTGTGTTGGGAAACTATTGGACTTGTGTTAGGAAACTATTTAACTTGTGTTGGGAAACTATTGGACTTGTGTTAGGAAACTATTTAACTTGTGTTAGGAAACTATTGGACTTGTGTTAGAAAACTATTGGACTTGTGTTGGGAAACTATTGGCATTGGATTTGTGTTGGGAAACTATTGGACTTGTGTTGGGAAACTATTGGACTTGTGTTGGGAAACTATTGGACTTGTGTTAGGAAACTATTGAACTTGTGTTAGTAGTTAAGAAGCTTTTTTAGAAATTGTATTTTTTTTTAGTATAGCTAAATTTCTTTTTATTTTACCCTGCAACTTGAACTCTATGCGATGTTAGTCTAAAAATTTTAGTCTATTCTTTGCTCTTATATTTTTTAATTTATTGCATAAATGACTTATGATTTAGTATCTGCTTTAAATAAAATAAGTCAATATCATTCCTTTAAGAGGTAAAATGATGATGTAGTAAATACATTTTATGGCACACACAAATTTGTCATAGTGAATATTGTGAATAAAGTTATATTTCTCTTTTCTTTTATGTATTATGCTTCTTGTAAAGGAAATGTGAAACCTACCCTGTATTTTATTCCTAATTAATCATTAAAAGAAGTAAGTAGTCAATGCTAGATTGGTTTCTTCTTTCCTATGTCCATTCACTTTTACTCTGACTTTTTGTGTGTTTTAACTTTGTGATTACAGCCGGTAAGGCTACTATGAAATTCTTTTCTCATATGTGTAAATCTGTTCACTCTCCACTTTTCCCTTGCAGAAAGTGTCATGAGTAGTGAGTACTTTCCCTCCCCCACCCCAAAAATGTTGGTACATGTATTATATTATAGACCTTATACCACTCCTGGTAAATTTGGTAATATTTATTTGTCCCTGGAGCAATTTCTGCAGATACCCCACGTTTCCTTCCATCCCTATGAGTTGTATTAATTATAGTCTTGATAGTAAAGTAGTCATGTTGGACCCAATTGATCCATAGGGCGTGTGAAGCAGCATCCATGAGTTTCTATCGTCATGGTATATTAGGGGATTGTGTGGCCTATTTTTTTATTGAATAAACTTTTTGCTTCCTGTTACTGAATGACAACTTTATATTTTCAATCACTGATGTTTCAGTTGTTACTGAATGACAACTTTATATTTTCAATCACTGATGTTTCAGTTGTTACTGAATGACAACTTTATATTTTCAATCACTGATGTTTCATTATATTGTTTCAATTGTTGATTTTTTGTTCTTGTCCTTTTTAATCTTGCTAACCAAATGCTGACATGATCAATTGTAATATCCTGGTTGCACTTGTTCAAATTGTATAAGGATGTGATTATATTTACATTTGAAATCAGTACATCTTTCAAATTGTAACATGTATCCATGAAACCATGCCCATGGATACTATTGTTCTTTCAAATTGTAACATGTATCCATGAAACCATGCCCATGGATACTGTTGTTCTTTCAAATTGTAACATGTATCCGTGAAACCATGCCCATGGATACTGTTGTTCAAATTGTAACATGTATCCATGAAACCACGCCCATGGATACTGTTGTTCTTTCAAATTGTAACATGTATCCATGAAACCATGCCCATGGATACTGTTGTTCTTTCAAATTGTAACATGTATCCGTGAAACCATGCCCATGGATACTGTTGTTCAAATTGTAACATGTATCCATGAAACCATGCCCATGGATAATGTTGTTCAAATTGTAACATGTATCCATGAAACCATGCCCATGGATACTGTTGTTCTTTCAAATTGTAACATGTATCCGTGAAACCATGTCCATGGATACTGTTGTTCAAATTGTAACATGTATCCATGAAACCATGCCCATGGATACTGTTGTTCTTTCAAATTGTAACATGTATCCATGAAACCATGCCCATGGATACTGTTGTTCTTTCAAATTGTAACATGTATCCGTGAAACCATGCCCATGGATACCGTTGTTCAAATTGTAACATGTATCCATGAAACCATTCCCATGGATAATGTTGTTCAAATTGTAACATGTATCCATGAAACCATGCCCATGTATACTGTTGTTCTTTCAAATTGTAACATGTATCCATGAAACCATGCCCATGGATACTGTTGTTCTTTCAAATTGTAACATGTATCCGTGAAACCATGCCCATGGATACTGTTGTTCAAATTGTAACATGTATCCATGAAACCATGCCCATGGATACTGTTGTTCAAATTGTAACATGTATCCATGAAATCATGCCCAAGGATACTGTTGTTCTTTCAAATTGTAACATGTATCCATGAAACCATGCCCATGGATACTATTGTTCTTTCAAATTGTAACATGTATCCATGAAACCATGCCCATGGATACTGTTGTTCTTTCAAATTGTAACATGTATCCATGAAACCATGCCCATGGATACTGTTGTTCTTTCAAATTGTAACATGTATCCGTGAAACCATGTCCATGGATACTGTTGTTCAAATTGTAACATGTATCCATGAAACCATGCCCATGGATACTGTTGTTCTTTCAAATTGTAACATGTATCCATGAAACCATGCCCATGGATACTGTTGTTCTTTCAAATTGTAACATGTATCCGTGAAACCATGCTCATGGATACTGTTGTTCAAATTGTAACATGTATCCATGAAACCATGCCCATGGATAATGTTGTTCAAATTGTAACATGTATCCATGAAACCATGCCCATGGATACTGTTGTTCTTTCAAATTGTAACATGTATCCATGAAACCATGCCCATGGATACTGTTGTTCTTTCAAATTGTAACATGTATCCATGAAACCATGCCCATGGATACTGTTGTTCAAATTGTAACATGTATCCATGAAACCATGCCCATGGATACTGTTGTTCAAATTGTAACATGTATCCCTGAAACCATGCCCAAGGATACTGTTGTTCTTTCAAATTGTAACATGTATCCATGAAACCATGCCCATGTATACTGTTGTTCAAATTGTAACATGTATCCATGAAACCATGCCCATGGATACTGTTGTTCAAATTGTACCATGTATCCATTAAACCATGCCCATGGATACTGTTGTTCAAATTGTAACATGTATCCATGAAACCATGCCCATGGATACTGTTGTTCAAATTGTAACATGTATCCATGAAACCATGCCCATGGATACTGTTGTTCAAATTGTAACATGTATCCATGAAACCGTGCCCATGGATACTGTTGTTCAACTTGTAACATGTATCCATGAAACCGTGCCCATGGATACTGTTGTTCAACTTGTAACATGTATCCATGAAACCGTACCCATGGATACTGTTGTTCAAATTGTAACATGTATCCATGAAACCATGCCCATGGATACTGTTGTTCAAATTGTAACATGTATCCATGAAACCATGCCCATGGATACTGTTGTTCAAATTGTAACATGTATCCATGAAACCATGCCCATGTATACTGTTGTTCAAATTGTAACATGTATCCATGAAACCATGCCCATGGATACTGTTGTTCAAATTGTACCATGTATCCATTAAACCATGCCCATGGATACTGTTGTTCAAATTGTAACATGTATCCATGAAACCATGCCCATGGATACTGTTGTTCAAATTGTAACATGTATCCATGAAACCATGCCCATGGATACTGTTGTTCAAATTGTAACATGTATCCATGAAACCATGCCCATGGATACTGTTGTTCAACTTGTAACATGTATCCATGAAACCGTGCCCATGGATACTGTTGTTCAACTTGTAACATGTATCCATGAAACCGTACCCATGGATACTGTTGTTCAAATTGTAACATGTATCCATGAAACCATGCCCATGGATACTGTTGTTCAAATTGTAACATGTATCCATAAAACCATGCCCATGGATACTGTTGTTCAAATTGTAACATGTATCCATGAAACCATGCCCATGGATACTGTTGTTCAAATTGTAACATGTATCCATGAAACCGTACCCATGGATACTGTTGTTCAAATTGTAACATGTATCCATGAAACCGTACCCATGGATACTGTTGTTCAAATTGTAACATGTATCCATGAATACATGCCCATGGATACTGTTGTTCAAATTGTAACATGTATCCATGAATACATGCCCATGGATACTGTTGTTTTTTATTTTCTGACAACTGCATGCTAGCTTTCTAATTGTACATTTTTCTATAACTCATTTTTTTTCCTACCTGGTGAAGGGTTAGTTTGTATCCCCATGAAAATAATAAAAAAAAATGTTTTTGTTTTTAAAGCCATAATTGTTTAATTGAAATTAAATATATAATTATCTCAGTTAATTAAGTGAAGCATTCTTAGCGTTTGAAAAGTTGCCAGAATATTGTCCGCTGTGAGAGTCTGTGTAAAATATCTGTTTATATCTGTCATGAATGTTTCCATTTTGATTCGAGCCTCGTTGAAGTGGACTTCAATGGGCTATCATGATATCTAAGACAATGCATTTGGGGGTGGGGGGCAGAATTAGGCAAAACTTCACAGATCTAGTAGTCTAGGTGTTAAATATAAATAAGCCTATGAATGAAGGTTGACTAAAGTGAGGTGTGTTAATACCAAGGAAAGGGAGGCAAATAGTGCAAAAAGTATGGTAAAGCTAAAGTGAGGTGTGTTAATACCAAGGAAAGGGAGGTAAATAGTGCAAAAAATATGGTAAAGCTAAAGTGAGGTGTGTTAATACCAAGGAAAGGGAGGTAAATAGTGCAAAAAGTATGGTAAAGCTAAAGTGAGTTGGTTTAATACCAAAGAAAGGGAGGCAAATAGTGCAAAAAGTATGGTAAAGCTAAAGTCAGGTGGGTTAATACCAAGACAAGGGAGGTAAATAGTGCAAAAAGTATGGTAAAGCGAAAGTAGGTGGGTTAATACCAAGGAAAGGGAGGCAAATAGTGCAAAAAGTATGGTAAAGCTAAAGTGAGGTGGGTTAATACCAAGGAAAGGGAGGCAAATAGTGCAAAAAGTATGGTAAAGCTAAAGTGAGGTGGGTTAATACCAAGGAAAGGGAGGTAAATAGTGCAAAAAGTATGGTAAAGCTAAAGTGAGGAGTGTTAATACCAAGGAAAGGGAGGCAAATAGTGCAAAAAGTATGGTAAAGCTAAAGTGAGGTGTGTTAATACCAAGGAAAGGGAGGCAAATAGTGCAAAAAGTATGGTAAAGCTAAAGTGAGGAGTGTTAATACCAAGGAAAGGGAGGCAAATAGTGCAAAAAGTATGGTAAAGCTAAAGTGAGGTGTGTTAATACCAAGGAAAGGGAGGCAAATAGTGCAAAAAGTATGGTAAAGCTAAAGTGAGGTGGGTTAATACCAAGGAAAGGGAGGTAAATAGTGCAAAAAGTATGGTAAAGCTAAAGTGAGGTGGGTTAATACCAAAGAAAGGGAGGCAAATAGTGAAAAAGTATGGCAAATCTAAAGTCAGGTGGGTTAATACCAAGACAAGGGAGGTAAATAGTGCAAAAAGTATGGTAAAGCTAAAGTGAGGTGGGTTAATACCAAGGAAAGGGAGGTAAATAGTGCAAAAAGTATGGTAAAGCGAAAGTCAGGTCGGTTAATACCAAGGAAAGGGAGGTAAATAGTGCAAAAAGTATAGTAAAGCGAAAGTCAGGTGGGTTAATACCAAGGAAAGGGAGTTAAATAGTGCAAAAAGTATGGTAAAGCTAAAGTGAGGTGGGTTAATACCAAGGAAAGGGAGGCAAATAGTGCAAAAAGTATGGTAAAGCTAAAGTGAGGTGGGTTAATACCAAGGAAAGGGAGGTAAATAGTGCAAAAAGTATGGTAAAGCTAAAGTGAGGTGGGTTAATACCAAGGAAAGGAAGGCCAATAGTGCAAAAAGTATGGTAAAGCTAAAGTAAGGTGGGTTAATACCAAGGAAAGGGAGGCAAATAGTGCAAAAAGTATTGTAAAGCTAAAGTGAGGTGTGTTAATACCAAGGAAAGGGAGGCCAATAGTGCAAAAAGTATGGTAAAGCTAAAGTGAGGTGGGTTAATACCAAGGAAAGGGAGGTAAATAGTGCAAAAAGTATGGTAAAGCTAAAGTGAGGTGTGTTAATACCAAGGAAAGGGAGGTAAATAGTGCAAAAAGTATGGTAAAGCTAAAGTGAGGTGTGTTAATACCAAGAAAAGGGAGGTAAATAGTGCAAAAAGTATGGTAAAGCTAAAGTGAGGTGTGTTAATACCAAAGAAAGGGAGGTAAATAGTGCAAAAAGTATGGTAAAGCTAAAGTGAGGTGTGTTAATACCAAAGAAAGGGAGGTAAATAGTGCAAAAAGTATGGTAAAGCTAAAGTGAGGTGGGTTAATACCAAGGAAAGGGAGGCAAATAGTGCAAAAAGTATGGTAAAGCTAAAGTGAGGTGGGTTAATACCAAGGAAAGGGAGGCAAATAGTGCAAAAAGTATGGTAAAGCTAAAGTGAGGTGGGTTAATACCAAGAAAAGGGAGGTAAATAGTGCAAAAAGTATGGTAAAGCTAAAGTGAGGTGTGTTAATACCAAAGAAAGGGAGGTAAATAGTGCAAAAAGTATGGTAAAGCTAAAGTGAGGTGGGTTAATACCAAGGAAAGGGAGGCAAATAGTGCAAAAAGTATGGTAAAGCTAAAGTCAGGTGGGTAAATACCAAGGAAAGGGAGGCAAATAGTGCAAAATTATGGTAAAGCTAAAGTGAGGTGGGTTAATACCAAGAAAAGGGAGGTAAATAGTGCAAAAAGTATGGTAAAGCTAAAGTGAGGTGGGTTAATACCAAGGAAAGGGAGGCAAATAGTGCAAAAAGTATGGTAAAGCTAAAGTGAGGTGGGTTAATACCAAGAAAAGGGAGGTAAATAGTGCAAAAAGTATGGTAAAGCTAAAGTGAGGTGGGTTAATACCAAGGAAAGGGAGGCAAATAGTGCAAAAAGTATGGTAAAGCTAAAGTGAGGTGGGTTAATACCAAGAAAAGGGAGGTAAATAGTGCAAAAAGTATGGTAAAGCTAAAGTGAGGTGGGTTAATACCAAGGAAAGGGAGGCAAATAGTGCAAAATTATGGTAAAGCTAAAGTGAGGTGGGTTAATACCAAGAAAAGGGAGGTAAATAGTGCAAAAAGTATGGTAAAGCTAAAGTGAGGTGGGTTAATACCAAGAAAAGGGAGGTAAATAGTGCAAAAAGTATGGTAAAGCTAAAGTGAGGTGGGTTAATACCAAGGAAAGGGAGGCAAATAGTGCAAAATTATGGTAAAGCTAAAGTGAGGTGGGTTAATACCAAGAAAAGGGAGGTAAATAGTGCAAAAAGTATGGTAAAGCTAAAGTGAGGTGGGTTAATACCAAGGAAAGGGAGGTAAATAGTGCAAAATTATGGTAAAGCTAAAGTGAGGTGGGTTAATACCAAGGAAAGGGAGGCAAATAGTGCAAAAAGTATGGTAAAGCTAAAGTGAGGTGGGTTAATACCAAGGAAAGGGAGGCCAATAGTGCAAAAAGTATGGTAAAGCTAAAGTGAGGTGGGTTAATACCAAGAAAAGGGAGGTAAATAGTGCAAAAAGTATGGTTAGGCTAAAGTCAGGTGGGTTAATATTAAGAAAAGGGAGGTAAATAGTGCAAAAAGTATGGTAAAGCTAAAGTCAGGTGGGTTAATACCAAGAAAAGGGAGGTAAATAGTGCAAAAAATATGGTAAAGCGAAAGTGAGGTGGGTTAATACCAAGGAAAGGGAGGTAAATAGTGCAAAAAGTATGGTAAAGCGAAAGTCAGGTGGGTTAATACCAAAGAAAGGGAGGTAAATATTGCAAAAAGTATGGTAAAGCTAAAGTGAGGTGTGTTAATACCAAGAAAAGGGAGGTAAATAGTGCAAAAAGTATGGTAAAGCGAAAGTCAGGTGGGTTAATACCAAGGAAAAAGAGGCAAATAGTGCAAAATTATGGTAAAGCTAAAGTGAGGTGGGTTAATACCAAGGAAAGGGAGGCATATAGTGCAAAAAGTATGGTAAAGCTAAAGTGAGTTGGTTTAATACCAAAGAAAGGGAGGCAAATAGTGCAAAAAGTATGGTAAAGCTAAAGTCAGGTGGGTTAATACCAAGACAAGGGAGGTAAATAGTGCAAAAAGTATGGTAAAGCTAAAGTAAGTTGGTTTAATACCAAAGAAAGGGAGGCAAATAGTGCAAAAAGTATGGTAAAGCTAAAGTCAGGTGGGTTAATACCAAGACAAGGGAGGTAAATAGTGCAAAAAGTATGGTAAAGCTAAAGTGAGTTGGTTTAATACCAAAGAAAGGGAGGCAAATAGTGCAAAAAGTATGGTAAAGCTAAAGTCAGGTGGGTTAATACCAAGACAAGGGAGGTAAATAGTGCAAAAAGTATGGTAAAGCGAAAGTAGGTGGGTTAATACCAAGGAAAGGGAGGTAAATAGTGCAGAAAGTATGGTAAAGCGAAAGTCAGGTGGGTTAATACCAAGGAAAGGGAGGCAAATAGTGCAAAAAGTATGGTAAAGCTAAAGTGAGGTGGGTTAATACCAAGGAAAGGGAGGTAAATAGTGCAAAAAGTATGGTAAAGCTAAAGTGAGGTGGGTTAATACCAAGGAAATGGAGGTAAATAGTGCAAAAAGTATGGTAAAGCTAAAGTGAGGTGGGTTAATACCAAGGAAAGGGAGGCAAATAGTGCAAAAAGTATGGTAAAGCTAAAGTGAGGTGTGTTAATACCAAGGAAAGGGAGGTAAATAGTGCAAAAAGTATGGTAAAGCTAAAGTGAGGTGTGTTAATACCAAGGAAAGGGAGGTAAATAGTGCAAAAAGTATGGTAAAGCTAAAGTGAGGTGTGTTAATACCAAGGAAAGGGAGGTAAATAGTGCAAAAAGTATGGTAAAGCTAAAGTGAGGTGTGTTAATACCAAGGAAAGGGAGGCAAATAGTGCAAAAAGTATGGTAAAGCTAAAGTGAGGTGTGTTAATACCAAGGAAAGGGAGGCAAATAGTGCAAAAAGTATGGTAAAGCTAAAGTGAGGTGTGTTAATACCAAGGAAAGGGAGGCAAATAGTGCAAAAAGTATGGTAAAGCTAAAGTGAGGTGGGTTAATACCAAGGAAAGGGAGGTAAATAGTGCAAAAAGTATGGTAAAGCTAAAGTGAGGTGTGTTAATACCAAAGAAAGGGAGGCAAATAGTGAAAAAGTATGGTAAAGCTAAAGTCAGGTGGGTTAATACCAAGACAAGGGAGGTAAATAGTGCAAAAAGTATGGTAAAGCGAAAGTGAGGAGTGTTAATACCAAGGAAAGGGAGGTAAATAGTGCAAATAGTATGGTAAAGCGAAAGTCAGGTGGGTTAATACCAAGGAAAGGGAGGCAAATAGTGCAAAAAGTATGGTAAAGCGAAAGTCAGGTGGGTTAATACCAAGGAAAGGGAGGTAAATAGTGCAAAAAGTATGGTAAAGCTAAAGTGAGGTGGGTTAATACCAAGGAAAGGGAGGCAAATAGTGCAAAAAGTATGGTAAAGCTAAAGTGAGGTGGGTTAATACCAAGGAAAGGAAGGCCAATAGTGCAAAAAGTATGGTAAAGCTAAAGTGAGGTGGGTTAATACCAAGGAAAGGGAGGCAAATAGTGCAAAAAGTATTGTAAAGCTAAAGTGAGGTGTGTTAATACCAAGGAAAGGGAGGCCAATAGTGCAAAAAGTATGGTAAAGCTAAAGTGAGGTGGGTTAATACCAAGGAAAGGGAGGTAAATAGTGCAAAAAGTATGGTAAAGCTAAAGTGAGGTGGGTTAATACCAAGGAAAGGGAGGCAAATAGTGCAAAATTATGGTAAAGCTAAAGTGAGGTGGGTTAATACCAAGGAAAGGGAGGCAAATAGTGCAAAAAGTATGGTAAAGCTAAAGTGAGGTGGGTTAATACCAAGGAAAGGGAGGCCAATAGTGCAAAAAGTATGGTAAAGCTAAAGTGAGGTGGGTTAATACCAAGAAAAGGGAGGTAAATAGTGCAAAAAGTATGGTTAGGCTAAAGTCAGGTGGGTTAATATTAAGAAAAGGGAGGTAAATAGTGCAAAAAGTATGGTAAAATTAAAGTCAGGTGGGTTAATACCAAGAAAAGGGAGGTAAATAGTGCAAAAAATATGGTAAAGCGAAAGTGAGGTGGGTTAATACCAAGGAAAGGGAGGTAAATAGTGCAAAAAGTATGGTAAAGCTAAAGTGAGGTGTGTTAATACCAAGAAAAGGGAGGTAAATAGTGCAAAAAGTATGGTAAAGCGAAAGTCAGGTGGGTTAATACCAAGGAAAAAGAGGCAAATAGTGCAAAATTATGGTAAAGCTAAAGTGAGGTGGGTTAATACCAAGGAAAGGGAGGCAAATAGTGCAAAAAGTATGGTAAAGCTAAAGTGAGGTGGGTTAATACCAAGGAAAGGGAGGCCAATAGTGCAAAAAGTATGGTAAAGCTAAAGTGAGGTGGGTTAATACCAAGAAAAGGGAGGTAAAAAGTTGAAAAAGTATGGTTAGGCTAAAGTGAGGTGGGTTAATACCAAAGAAAGGGAGGTAAATAGTGCAAAAAGTATGGTAAAGCTAAAGTGAGGTGGGTTAATACCAAGGAAATGGAGGTAAATAGTGCAAAAAGTATGGTAAAGCTAAAGTGAGGTGGGTTAATACCAAGGAAAGGGAGGCAAATAGTGCAAAAAGTATGGTAAAGCTAAAGTGAGGTGTGTTAATACCAAGGAAAGGGAGGTAAATAGTGCAAAAAGTATGGTAAAGCTAAAGTGAGGTGTGTTAATACCAAGGAAAGGGAGGTAAATAGTGCAAAAAGTATGGTAAAGCTAAAGTGAGGTGTGTTAATACCAAGGAAAGGGAGGTAAATAGTGCAAAAAGTATGGTAAAGCTAAAGTGAGGTGTGTTAATACCAAGGAAAGGGAGGCAAATAGTGCAAAAAGTATGGTAAAGCTAAAGTGAGGTGTGTTAATACCAAGTAAAGGGAGGCAAATAGTGCAAAAAGTATGGTAAAGCTAAAGTGAGGTGTGTTAATACCAAGGAAAGGGAGGCAAATAGTGCAAAAAGTATGGTAAAGCTAAAGTGAGGTGGGTTAATACCAAGGAAAGGGAGGTAAATAGTGCAAAAAGTATGGTAAAGCTAAAGTGAGGTGTGTTAATACCAAAGAAAGGGAGGCAAATAGTGAAAAAGTATGGTAAAGCTAAAGTCAGGTGGGTTAATACCAAGACAAGGGAGGTAAATAGTGCAAAAAGTATGGTAAAGCGAAAGTGAGGAGTGTTAATACCAAGGAAAGGGAGGTAAATAGTGCAAATAGTATGGTAAAGCGAAAGTCAGGTGGGTTAATACCAAGGAAAGGGAGGCAAATAGTGCAAAAAGTATGGTAAAGCGAAAGTCAGGTGGGTTAATACCAAGGAAAGGGAGGTAAATAGTGCAAAAAGTATGGTAAAGCTAAAGTGAGGTGGGTTAATACCAAGGAAAGGGAGGCAAATAGTGCAAAAAGTATGGTAAAGCTAAAGTGAGGTGGGTTAATACCAAGGAAAGGAAGGCCAATAGTGCAAAAAGTATGGTAAAGCTAAAGTGAGGTGGGTTAATACCAAGGAAAGGGAGGCAAATAGTGCAAAAAGTATTGTAAAGCTAAAGTGAGGTGTGTTAATACCAAGGAAAGGGAGGCCAATAGTGCAAAAAGTATGGTAAAGCTAAAGTGAGGTGGGTTAATACCAAGGAAAGGGAGGTAAATAGTGCAAAAAGTATGGTAAAGCTAAAGTGAGGTGGGTTAATACCAAGGAAAGGGAGGCAAATAGTGCAAAATTATGGTAAAGCTAAAGTGAGGTGGGTTAATACCAAGGAAAGGGAGGCAAATAGTGCAAAAAGTATGGTAAAGCTAAAGTGAGGTGGGTTAATACCAAGGAAAGGGAGGCCAATAGTGCAAAAAGTATGGTAAAGCTAAAGTGAGGTGGGTTAATACCAAGAAAAGGGAGGTAAATAGTGCAAAAAGTATGGTTAGGCTAAAGTCAGGTGGGTTAATATTAAGAAAAGGGAGGTAAATAGTGCAAAAAGTATGGTAAAATTAAAGTCAGGTGGGTTAATACCAAGAAAAGGGAGGTAAATAGTGCAAAAAATATGGTAAAGCGAAAGTGAGGTGGGTTAATACCAAGGAAAGGGAGGTAAATAGTGCAAAAAGTATGGTAAAGCTAAAGTGAGGTGTGTTAATACCAAGAAAAGGGAGGTAAATAGTGCAAAAAGTATGGTAAAGCGAAAGTCAGGTGGGTTAATACCAAGGAAAAAGAGGCAAATAGTGCAAAATTATGGTAAAGCTAAAGTGAGGTGGGTTAATACCAAGGAAAGGGAGGCAAATAGTGCAAAAAGTATGGTAAAGCTAAAGTGAGGTGGGTTAATACCAAGGAAAGGGAGGCCAATAGTGCAAAAAGTATGGTAAAGCTAAAGTGAGGTGGGTTAATACCAAGAAAAGGGAGGTAAAAAGTTGAAAAAGTATGGTTAGGCTAAAGTGAGGTGGGTTAATACCAAAGAAAGGGAGGTAAATAGTGCAAAAAGTATGGTAAAGCTAAAGTGAGGTGTGTTAATACCAAGAAAAGGGAGGTAAATAGTTCAAAAAGTATGGTAAAGCGAAAGTCAGGTGGGTTAATACCAAGGAAAGGGAGGTAAATAGTGCAAAAAGTATGGTAAAGCTAAAGTGAGGTGGGTTAATACCAAGGAAAGGGAGGTAAATAGTGCAAAAAGTATGGTAAAGCTAAAGTGAGGTGGGTTAATACCAAGGAAAGGGAGGTAAATAGTGCAAAAAGTATGGTAAAGCTAAAGTGAGGTGGGTTAATACCAAGTAAAGGGAGGTAAATAGTGCAAAAAGTATGGTAAAGCTAAAGTCAGGTGGGTTAATACCAAGGAAAGGGAGGCCAATAGTGCAAAAAGTATGGTAAAGCTAAAGTAAGGTGGGTTAATACCAAGGAAAGGGAGGTAAATAGTGCAAAAAGTATGGTAAAGCTAAAGTGAGGTGGGTTAATACCAAGGAAAGGGAGGCCAATAGTGCAAAAAGTATGGTAAAGCTAAAGTGAGGTGGGTTAATACCAAGGAAAGGGAGGCCAATAGTGCAAAAAGTATGGTAAAGCTAAAGTGAGGTGGGTTAATACCAAGGAAAGGGAGGTAAATAGTGCAAAAAGTATGGTAAAGCTAAGGTCAGGTGGGTTAATACCAAGAAAAGGGAGGGAAATAGTGCAAAAAGTATGGTAAAGCTAAAGTGAGGTGGGTTAATACCAAGGAAAGGGAGGCAAATAGTGAAAAAAGTATGGTAAAGCTAAAGTGAGGTGGGTTAATACCAAGAAAAGGGAGGGAAATAGTGCAAAAAGTATGGTAAAGCTAAAGTGAGGTGGGTTAATACCAAGGAAAGGGAGGCCAATAGTGCAAAAAGTATGGTAAAGCTAAAGTGAGGTGGGTTAATACCAAGGAAAGGGAGGTAAATAGTGCAAAAAGTATGGTAAAGCTAAAGTGAGGTGGGTTAATACCAAGGAAAGGGAGGCCAATAGTGCAAAAAGTATGGTAAAGCTAAAGTGAGGTGGGTTAATACCAAGGAAAGGGAGGTAAATAGTGCAAAAAGTATGGTAAAGCTAAAGTGAGGTGGGTTAATACCAAGAAAAGGGAGGGAAATAGTGCAAAAAGTATGGTAAAGCTAAAGTGAGGTGGGTTAATACCAAGGAAAGGGAGGCCAATAGTGCAAAAAGTATGGTAAAGCTAAAGTGAGGTGGGTTAATACCAAGAAAAGGGAGGGAAATAGTGCAAAAAGTATGGTAAAGCTAAAGTGAGGTGGGTTAATACCAAGGAAAGGGAGGTAAATAGTGCAAAAAGTATGGTAAAGCTAAAGTGAGGTGGGTTAATACCAAGGAAAGGGAGGTAAATAGTGCAAAAAGTATGGTAAAGCTAAAGTCAGGTGGGTTAATACCAAGGAAAGGGAGGTAAATAGTGCAAAAAGTATGGTAAAGCTAAAGTGAGGTGGGTTAATACCAAGGAAAGGGAGGTAAATAGTGCAAAAAGTATGGTAAAGCTAAAGTGAGGTGTGTTAATACCAAGAAAAGGGAGGTAAATAGTGCAAAAAGTATGGTAAAGCTAAAGTGAGGTGGGTTAATACCAAGGAAAGGGAGGCAAATAGTGCAAAAAGTATGGTAAAGCTAAAGTGAGGTGGTTTATTCCAAGGAAAGGGAGGTAAATAGTGCAAAAAGTATGGTAAAGCTCAAGTTAGGTGGGTTAATACCAAGGAAAGGGAGGTAAATAGTGCAAAAAGTATGGTAAAGCTAAAGTCAGGTGGGTTAATACCAAGGAAAGGGAGGCCAATAGTGCAAAAAGTATGGTAAAGCTAAAGTAAGGTGAGTTAATACCAAGGAAAAAGAGGCAAATAGTGCAAAAAGTATGGTAAAGCTAAAGTGAGGTGTGTTAATACCAAGGAAAGGGAGGCAAATAGTGCAAAAAGTATGGTAAAGCTAAAGTGAGGTGGGTTAATACCAAGGAAAGGGAGGTAAATAGTGCAAAAAGTATGGTAAAGCTAAAGTGAGGTGGGTTAATACCAAGGAAAGGGAGGTAAATAGTGCAAAAAGTATGGTAAAGCTAAAGTGAGGTGGGTTAATACCAAGGAAAGGGAGGTAAATAGTGCAAAAAGTATGGTAAAGCTAAAGTGAGGTGGGTTAATACCAAGGAAAGGGAGGCCAATAGTGCAAAAAGTATGGTAAAGCTAAAGTGAGGTGGGTTAATACCAAGGAAAGGGAGGTAAATAGTGCAAAAAGTATGGTAAAGCTAAAGTGAGGTGGGTTAATACCAAGAAAAGGGAGGGAAATAGTGCAAAAAGTATGGTAAAGCTAAAGTGAGGTGGGTTAATACCAAGGAAAGGGAGGCCAATAGTGCAAAAAGTATGGTAAAGCTAAAGTGAGGTGGGTTAATACCAAGAAAAGGGAGGGAAATAGTGCAAAAAGTATGGTAAAGCTAAAGTGAGGTGGGTTAATACCAAGGAAAGGGAGGTAAATAGTGCAAAAAGTATGGTAAAGCTAAAGTGAGGTGGGTTAATACCAAGGAAAGGGAGGTAAATAGTGCAAAAAGTATGGTAAAGCTAAAGTAAGGTGAGTTAATACCAAGGAAAAAGAGGTAAATAGTGCAAAAAGTATGGTAAAGCTAAAGTGAGGTGGGTTAATACCAAGGAAAGGGAGGCAAATAGTGCAAAAAGTATGGTAAAGCTAAAGTGAGGTGGTTTATTCCAAGGAAAGGGAGGTAAATAGTGCAAAAAGTATGGTAAAGCTCAAGTTAGGTGGGTTAATACCAAGGAAAGGGAGGTAAATAGTGCAACAAGTATGGTAAAGCTAAAGTCAGGTGGGTTAATACCAAGGAAAGGGAGGCCAATAGTGCAAAAAGTATGGTAAAGCTAAAGTAAGGTGAGTTAATACCAAGGAAAAAGAGGCAAATAGTGCAAAAAATATGGTAAAGCTAAAGTGAGGTGTGTTAATACCAAGGAAAGGGAGGCAAATAGTGCAAAAAGTATGGTAAAGCTAAAGTGAGGTGGGTTAATACCAAGGAAAGGGAGGTAAATAGTGCAAAAAGTATGGTAAAGCTAAAGTGAGGTGGGTTAATACCAAGGAAAGGGAGGTAAATAGTGCAAAAAGTATGGTAAAGCTAAAGTGAGGTGGGTTAATACCAAGGAAAGGGAGGCCAATAGTGCAAAAAGTATGGTAAAGCTAAAGTGAGGTGGGTTAATACCAAGAAAAGGGAGGGAAATAGTGCAAAAAGTATGGTAAAGCTAAAGTCAGGTGGGTTAATACCAAGAAAAGGGAGGTAAATAGTGCAAAAAGTATGGTAAAGCTAAAGTGAGGTGGGTTAATACCAAGGAAAGGGAGGTAAATAGTGCAAAAAGTATGGTAAAGCTAAAGTCAGGTGGGTTAATACCAAGGAAAGGGAGGTAAATAGTGCAAAAAGTATGGTAAAGCTAAAGTGAGGTGGGTTAATACCAAGGAAAGGGAGGTAAATAGTGCAAAAAGTATGGTAAAGCTAAAGTGAGGTGTGTTAATACCAAGAAAAGGGAGGTAAATAGTGCAAAAAGTATGGTAAAGCTAAAGTGAGGTGGGTTAATACCAAGGAAAGGGAGGCAAATAGTGCAAAAAGTATGGTAAAGCTAAAGTGAGGTGGTTTATTCCAAGGAAAGGGAGGTAAATAGTGCAAAAAGTATGGTAAAGCTCAAGTTAGGTGGGTTAATACCAAGGAAAGGGAGGTAAATAGTGCAAAAAGTATGGTAAAGCTAAAGTCAGGTGGGTTAATACCAAGGAAAGGGAGGCCAATAGTGCAAAAAGTATGGTAAAGCTAAAGTAAGGTGAGTTAATACCAAGGAAAAAGAGGCAAATAGTGCAAAAAGTATGGTAAAGCTAAAGTGAGGTGTGTTAATACCAAGGAAAGGGAGGCAAATAGTGCAAAAAGTATGGTAAAGCTAAAGTGAGGTGGGTTAATACCAAGGAAAGGGAGGTAAATAGTGCAAAAAGTATGGTAAAGCTAAAGTGAGGTGGGTTAATACCAAGGAAAGGGAGGTAAATAGTGCAAAAAGTATGGTAAAGCTAAAGTGAGGTGGGTTAATACCAAGGAAAGGGAGGTAAATAGTGCAAAAAGTATGGTAAAGCTAAAGTGAGGTGGGTTAATACCAAGGAAAGGGAGGCCAATAGTGCAAAAAGTATGGTAAAGCTAAAGTAAGGTGAGTTAATACCAAGGAAAAAGAGGCAAATAGTGCAAAAAGTATGGTAAAGCTAAAGTGAGGTGTGTTAATACCAAGGAAAGGGAGGCAAATAGTGCAAAAAGTATGGTAAAGCTAAAGTGAGGTGGGTTAATACCAAGGAAAGGGAGGTAAATAGTGCAAAAAGTATGGTAAAGCTAAAGTGAGGTGGGTTAATACCAAGGAAAGGGAGGTAAATAGTGCAAAAAGTATGGTAAAGCTAAAGTGAGGTGGGTTAATACCAAGGAAAGGGAGGCCAATAGTGCAAAAAGTATGGTAAAGCTAAAGTGAGGTGGGTTAATACCAAGGAAAGGGAGGTAAATAGTGCAAAAAGTATGGTAAAGCTAAAGTCAGGTGGGTTAATACCAAGAAAAGGGAGGTAAATAGTGCAAAAAGTATGGTAAAGCTAAAGTGAGGTGGGTTAATACCAAGGAAAGGGAGGTAAATAGTGCAAAAAGTATGGTAAAGCTAAGGTCAGGTGGGTTTATACCAAGGGAAAGGAGGTAAATAGTGCAAAAAGTATGGTAAAGCTAAAGTGAGGTGGGTTAATACCAAGGAAAGGGAGGTAAATAGTGCAAAAAGTATGGTAAAGCTAAAGTGAGGTGGGTTAATACCAAGGAAAGGGAGGCAAATAGTGCAAAAAGTATGGTAAAGCTAAAGTGAGGTGGGTTAATACCAAAGAAAGGGAGGCAAATAGTGCAAAAAATATGGTAAAGCTAAAATGAGGTGTGTTAATACCAAGGAAAGGGAGGCAAATAGTGCAAAAAGTATGGTAAAGCTAAAGTGAGGTGTGTTAATACCAAGGAAAGGGAGGTAAATAGTGCAAAAAGTATGGTAAAGCTAAAGTGAGGTGGGTTAATACCAAGGAAAGGGAGGTAAATAGTGCAAAATTATGGTAAAGCTAAAGTGAGGTGGGTTAATACCAAGGAAAGGGAGGCAAATAGTGCAAAAAGTATGGTAAAGCTAAAGTGAGGTGGGTTAATACCAAGGAAAGGGAGGCCAATAGTGCAAAAAGTATGGTAAAGCTAAAGTGAGGTGGGTTAATACCAAGAAAAGGGAGGTAAATAGTGCAAAAAGTATGGTTAGGCTAAAGTCAGGTGGGTTAATATAAAGAAAAGGGAGGTAAATAGTGCAAAAAGTATGGTAAAGCTAAAGTCAGGTGGGTTAATACCAAGAAAAGGGAGGTAAATAGTGCAAAAAATATGGTAAAGCGAAAGTGAGGTGGGTTAATACCAAGGAAAGGGAGGTAAATAGTGCAAAAAGTATGGTAAAGCGAAAGTCAGGTGGGTTAATACCAAGGAAAAAGAGGCAAATAGTGCAAAATTATGGTAAAGCTAAAGTGAGGTGGGTTAATACCAAAGAAAGGGAGGCAAATAGTGCAAAAAGTATGGTAAAGCTAAAGTGAGGTGGGTTAATACCAAGGAAAGGGAGGCCAATAGTGCAAAAAGTATGGTAAAGCTAAAGTGAGGTGGGTTAATACCAAGAAAAGGGAGGTAAAAAGTTGAAAAAGTATGGTTAGGCTAAAGTCAGGTGGGTTAATATTAAGAAAAGGGAGGTAAATAGTGCAAAAAGTATGGTAAAGCTAAAGTGAGGTGGGTTAATACCAAAGAAAGGGAGGTAAATAGTGCAAAAAGTATGGTAAAGCTAAAGTGAGGTGTGTTAATACCAAGAAAAGGGAGGTAAATAGTGCAGAAAGTATGGTAAAGCGAAAGTCAGGTGGGTTAATACCAAGGAAAGGGAGGTAAATAGTGCAAAAAGTATGGTAAAGCTAAAGTGAGGTGGGTTAATACCAAGGAAAGAGAGGCAAATAGTGCAAAAAGTATGGTAAAGCTAAAGTGAGGTGTGTTAATACCAAGGAAAGGGAGGCAAATAGTGCAAAAAGTATGGTAAAGCTAAAGTGAGGTGGGTTAATACCAAGAAAAGGGAGGCAAATAGTGCAAAAAGTATGGTAAAGCTAAAGTGAGGTGGGTTAATACCAAGAAAAGGGAGGCAAATAGTGCAAAAAGTATGGTAAAGCTAAAGTGAGGTGGTTTATTCCAAGGAAAGGGAGGTAAATAGTGCAAAAAGTATGGTAAAGCTAAAGTGAGGTGGGTTAATACCAAGGAAAGGGAGGTAAATAGTGCAAAAAGTATGGTAAAGCTAAAGTCAGGTGGGTTAATACCAAGAAAAGGGAGGTAAATAGTGCAAAAAGTATGGTAAAGCTAAAGTGAGGTGGGTTAATACCAAGAAAAGGGAGGTAAATAGTGCAAAAAGTATGGTAAAGCGAAAGTCAGGTGGGTTAATACCAAGGAAAGGGAGGCAAATAGTGCAAAAAGTATGGTAAAGCTAAAGTGAGGTGTGTTAATACCAAGGAAAGGGAGGCAAATAGTGCAAAAAGTATGGTAAAGCTAAAGTGAGGTGTGTTAATACCAAGGAAAAAGAGGCAAATAGTGCAAAAAGTATGGTAAAGCTAAAGTGAGGTGTGTTAATACCAAGGAAAGGGAGGCAAATAGTGCAAAAAGTATGGTAAAGCTAAAGTGAGGTGTGTTAATACCAAGGAAAAAGAGGCAAATAGTGCAAAAAGTATGGTAAAGCTAAAGTGAGGTGTGTTAATACCAAGGAAAGGGAGGCAAATAGTGCAAAAAGTATGGTAAAGCTAAATTGAGGTGGGTTAATACCAAGGAAAGGGAGGTAAATAGTGCAAAAAGTATGGTAAAGCTAAAGTGAGGTGTGTTAATACCAAGGAAAGGGAGGCAAATAGTGCAAAAAGTATGGTAAAGCTAAAGTGAGGTGTGTTAATACCAAGGAAAAAGAGGCAAATAGTGCAAAAAGTATGGTAAAGCTAAAGTGAGGTGTGTTAATACCAAGGAAAGGGAGGCAAATAGTGCAAAAAGTATGGTAAAGCTAAATTGAGGTGTGTTAATACCAAGGAAAGGGAGGCAAATAGTGCAAAAAGTATGGTAAAGCTAAAGTGAGGTGGGTTAATACCAAGGAAAGGGAGGTAAATAGTGCAAAAAGTATGGTAAAGCTAAAGTGAGGTGGGTTAATACCAAGGAAAGGGAGGTAAATAGTGCAAAAAGTATGGTAAAGCTAAAGTGAGGTGGGTTAATACCAAGGAAAGGGAGGCCAATAGTGCAAAAAGTATGGTAAAGCTAAAGTAAGGTGGGTTAATACCAAGGAAAAAGAGGCAAATAGTGCAAAAAGTATGGTAAAGCTAAAGTGAGGTGTGTTAATACCAAGGAAAGGGAGGCAAATAGTGCAAAAAGTATGGTAAAGCTAAATTGAGGTGGGTTAATACCAAGGAAAGGGAGGTAAATAGTGCAAAAAGTATGGTAAAGCTAAAGTGAGGTGGGTTAATACCAAGGAAAGGGAGGCCAATAGTGCAAAAAGTATGGTAAAGCTAAAGTGAGGTGGGTTAATACCAAGGAAAGGGAGGTAAATAGTGCAAAAAGTATGGTAAAGCTAAAGTGAGGTGGGTTAATACCAAGGAAAGGGAGGTAAATAGTGCAAAAAGTATGGTAAAGCTAAAGTGAGGTGGGTTAATACCAAGGAAAGGGAGGTAAATAGTGCAAAAAGTATGGTAAAGCTAAAGTGAGGTGTGTTAATACCAAGAAAAGGGAGGTAAATAGTGCAAAAAGTATGGTAAAGCGAAAGTCAGGTGGGTTAATACCAAGGAAAAAGAGGCAAATAGTGCAAAATTATGGTAAAGCTAAAGTGAGGTGGGTTAATACCAAGGAAAGGGAGGCAAATAGTGCAAAAAGTATGGTAAAGCTAAAGTGAGGTGCGTTAATACCAAGGAAAGGGAGGCCAATAGTGCAAAAAGTATGGTAAAGCTAAAGTGAGGTGGGTTAATACCAAGAAAAGGGAGGTAAAAAGTTGAAAAAGTATGGTTAGGCTAAAGTCAGGTGGGTTAATATTAAGAAAAGGGAGGTAAATAGTGCAAAAAGTATGGTAAAGCTAAAGTCAGGTGGGTTAATACCAAGAAAAGGGAGGTAAATAGTGCAAAAAGTATGGTAAAGCGAAAGTCAGGTGGGTTAATACCAAAGAAAGGGAGGTAAATAGTGCAAAACGTATGGTAAAGATAAAGTGAGGTGTGTTAATACCAAGAAAAGGGAGGTAAATAGTGCAAAAAGTATGGTAAAGCGAAAGTCAGGTGGGTTAATAATAAGGAAAGGGAGGTAAATAGTGCAAAAAGTATTGTAAAGCTAAAGTGAGGTGGTTTATTCCAAGGAAAGGGAGGTAAATAGTGCAAAAAGTATGGTAAAGCTAAAGTGAGGTGGGTTAATACCAAGGAAAGGGAGGTAAATAGTGCAAAAAGTATGGTAAAGCTAAAGTCAGGTGGGTTAATACCAGGAAAAGGGAGGTAAATAGTGCAAAAAGTATGGTAAAGCTAAAGTGAGGTGGGTTAATACCAAGGAAAGGGAGGTAAATAGTGCAAAAAGTATGGTAAAGCTAAAGTGAGGTGGGTTAATACCAAGGAAAGGGAGGTAAATAGTGCAAAAAAGTATGGTAAAGCTCAAGTGAGGTGGGTTAATACCAAGGAAAGGGAGGTAAATAGTGCAAAAAGTATGGTAAAGCTAAAGTGAGGTGGGTTAATACCAAGGAAAGGGAGGTAAATAGTGCAAAAAGTATGGTAAAGCTAAAGTCAGGTGGGTTAATACCAAGGAAAGGGAGGCCAATAGTGCAAAAAGTATGGTAAAGCTAAAGTAAGGTGAGTTAATACCAAAGAAAGGGAGGTAAATAGTGCAAAACGTATGGTAAAGATAAAGTGAGGTGTGTTAATACCAAGAAAAGGGAGGTAAATAGTGCAAAAAGTATGGTAAAGCGAAAGTCAGGTAGGTTAATACCAAGGAAAGGGAGGTAAATAGTGCAAAAAGTATGGTAAAGCTAAAGTGAGGTGGGTTAATACCAAGGAAAGGGAGGCAAATAGTGCAAAAAGTATGGTAAAGCTAAAGTGAGGTGGTTTATTCCAAGGAAAGGGAGGTAAATAGTGCAAAAAGTATGGTAAAGCTAAAGTGAGGTGGGTTAATACCAAGGAAAGGGAGGTAAATAGTGCAAAAAGTATGGTAAAGCTAAAGTCAGGTGGGTTAATACCAGGAAAAGGGAGGTAAATAGTGCAAAAAGTATGGTAAAGCTAAAGTGAGGTGGGTTAATACCAAGAAAAGGGAGGTAAATAGTGCAAAAAGTATGGTAAAGCTAAAGTGAGGTGGGTTAATACCAAGGAAAGGGAGGTAAATAGTGCAAAAAGTATGGTAAAGCTAAAGTCAGGTGGGTTAATACCAAGGAAAGGGAGGTAAATAGTGCAAAAAGTATGGTAAAGCTAAAGTCAGGTGGGTTAATACCAAGGAAAGGGAGGCAAATAGTGCAAAAAGTATGGTAAAGCTAAAGTGAGTTGGGTTAATACCAAGGAAAAAGAGGTAAATAGTGCAAAAAGTATGGTAAAGCTAAAGTGAGGTGGGTTAATACCAAAGAAAGGGAGGTAAATAGTGCAGAAAGTATGGTAAAGCTCAAGTGAGGTGGGTTAATACCAAGGAAAGGGAGGTAAATAGTGCAAAAAGTATGGTAAAGCTAAAGTGAGGTGGGTTAATACCAAGGAAAGGGAGGTAAATAGTGCAAAAAGTATGGTAAAGCTAAAGTGAGGTGGGTTAATACCAAGGAAAGGGAGGTAAATAGTGCAAAAAGTATGGTAAAGCTAAAGTGAGGTGGGTTAATACCAAGGAAAGGGAGGCAAATAGTGCAAAAAGTATGGTAAAGCTCAAGTGAGGTGGGTTAATACCAAGGAAAGGGAGGTAAATAGTGCAAAAAGTATGGTAAAGCTAAAGTCAGGTGGGTTAATACCAAGGAAAGGGAGGCCAATAGTGCAAAAAGTATGGTAAAGCTAAAGTAAGGTGAGTTAATACCAAGGAAAAAGAGGCAAATAGTGCAAAAAGTATGGTAAAGCTAAAGTGAGGTGGGTTAATACCAAGGAAAGGGAGGCAAATAGTGCAAAAAGTATGGTAAAGCTAAATTGAGGTGGGTTAATACCAAGGAAAGGGAGGTAAATAGTGCAAAAAGTATGGTAAAGCTAAAGTGAGGTGGGTTAATACCAAGGAAAGGGAGGCCAATAGTGCAAAAAGTATGGTAAAGCTAAAGTGAGGTGGGTTAATACCAAGGAAAGGGAGGCCAATAGTGCAAAAAGTATGGTAAAGCTAAAGTGAGGTGGGTTAATACCAAGGAAAGGGAGGTAAATAGTGCAAAAAGTATGGTAAAGCTAAAGTCAGGTGGGTTAAACCAAGAAAAGGGAGGGAAATAGTGCAAAAAGTATGGTAAAGCTAAAGTGAGGTGGGTTAATACCAAGGAAAGGGAGGTGTGACGAATGGAAACCTTAGCTACTTGCACTAATGAGTTAGAAACTCAGGTGACTCTGATTGATGAATCGAAAACCTCGCTTACCCCTGGGAGCCACAATGGCCCCAAAGAAACAGACACGGTTGAACTGAATGGGGAACCAGCAACTTGTCACTTTGATAGTGGTTGTCAATACGACTCCATTGTTTCCGCTTCGCGGATACGACCCGGCGACCTTACGGGTCAGTTTGTAAGCCTTCGAGGGCCATCCTTCTCTGCACCCGTCCAGAATCTTCCCATTGCGCGTATTCACATAAATTCTCCTTTTGTGCGTGGCACAATAAATGCAGCGGTCATGAAAGACCTGGTTTATGATGTTATTTTGGGATGCAAGTACGTTTTTCTAGCTATCCCACAGACCCCTATGATCCTGACCCCGGTTATCACCCAAGCCCGCCCCGAGACAGTGGACTCCACAGTAGAGCCTCCGCCCTCTCACCAAGATTTTATTAAAGCTCAGCAGGAAGACCTTTCCCTAAATTCAGTTAGAGAAAAAAACCAAACAAGCTTGCGCGATTCTAGAACAGCTTATGTTTTCTTTAAAGCAAACCTTCTCTATAGACAGCCTTGCGCTGATCAAGATGAAAAGCCCCAGGTAATAGACATAGCCCATGACTTTCATATAGGAGCCCACCAAGAACAGACGTCGACTGTTCAAAAAGTGAAACATGACTATTACTGGCCCGGTATGTCGGGTGACAGCAAAAGATTTGTATCTTCCGGTCACCAGGGCCAAGTCATGACAAAAAAACGCCTCACTCCACCTGTACCGTTAGGTGAGATCCCAGTGGGGGATATTCCCATTAAACGGGTGTCAGTAGACCTAATAGGTCCCCTCCCCCGGTCGCGGTATAAGGACGCTTATATCCTGAGTGTAGTGTGCCAATCGACTAAATGGCCAGACAGATTACCGTCCCTTCTCATTCATGGCTTCAGGCAAAATCTTAACCGCCGACTAATGGGACAGTCTCTGTCTTTGACCCTGTACATACCAGGACCCGAAAACTGCCTATCAGACTTCCTCAACCGCCACTCTATTGCAAACAAAACGGGAGAGGACTAAGAAGCCCTCCTGGTTTATTGTATCTTCTGTCATTATCATAAATCTGTAAGTATCTCAATTTATCTCTTAGTTTTTTTTTGTTATAGACTTGTAACTTTTGGGGTGTATAATCTCGCGATTGTTCTCGTAATAGCGCTTGTTAACAGTTCTTATCATAGATAAGAACTTTTGTTGGTGGGGATATTGTGACGAATGGAAACGAATCGGTCGTCACATAGGCCGAATTTTATAACTGCCAATGTTTATAACAAATGTATTAGCATCACAACCATGTATGGATTAGGAATATATGTACATTATTTTGATTAAGCGTAGGAGAGAGAGAAGGTTTAGAAATATAAATGTTGTTTGTAAATGTTAGTATATTACCTTGTTCCCATATAGCGGGGTTTCCCTGCCAAGTAAAATGATACTATACCGCCCTCTCCCCCCCCACCTTCCCGTGTCACCTTTTCCACCCGCGACGTGGTTATCCCCCCTTACCTGTTAAGATAGGAATCATCTCCCTCCAACTTTGAATGGCGTACGAATTTAACGACCAGTGTCCAGATTGCAATTAAGGGTCACATAGTCTCGTGAATATCGCGCCCTCTTGCCCCCCCCCTTTTCCACCTTCCTGGGTGACCATATATTTCCTACTTTATCTTGTCACTGTTTCAGGAAATATAATTCCAGTTGATATCATTTTTTTCTGATCGCCAACGGTGGACATTGACATTTTTATGCATAGCTCTGGCCTTCTGCAAATGGCCCATAATTGTGCGACTTTCTAAGGCCAGGGAGATCCTTCTGTTGATCTCAAAATTTAGTACCAGATGTCAAACCATTGGTATAGTTTACACTCCCCCTCTTCATGTCCGCTATATAAGTTGAAACTGTTCGCTGTAAATTGAGTCCTAGCGCCAGTCTCATAAGAAGACACACTTTCATTTTAGTTAGAAGTCAGATCTAACTATTGTAAATATTGTTCTACTCAGATTGTTTGATCCACCATTTTATATGCCAGTTAGTCACGAAGTTTTGCATTTTGTTGATGAATTGCCTGCATCTGCTAATAGTTTACCTTCATCATTGTATTATTATTGCTAGCCATTTTCCGCTACTATTGAATAAAGTCATACAGTTTTCTCTCATAAGACAACAGCGTTGGTTACTGTTTGGTTAGAACGTGACATTGTTGGTTAGACTTAGACGTTTACGAAGCCACGTCTAAGGAAAGGTGTCAAATATAAATTTGCAAACGTACAGTAGAGGCTGCCATCCGACTTCAAAAGATACCTCCCGACCAACGAAGCCAAGGGTGTGAGTTGAAACCTCCACCACACGTGTAACCGAGTCGAATCCACAACTACCGGGTTACATAATTGAGGTCTCGTCCGGTGATTCGAATCTGGGCACCAATTGAAGCGGTCCAGCTTGATTGTATTTTTGCTGGGGGCTCTTATTCACCTCTAACAGAAAAGCCACTGTCCTGACAACCCGGTGACAACCTGTATCAACCCCTACACAAACACTGCCTGTCTCCTGAAGAAAGTCAACTAGAACTACCCTGCACATTTCATTGAACATTGCTTGTTACCTGAAGAGTGTCAACTGCCAACCAGACAACCCTGTAGACAACCCTTTGCCACACGTTTATCCACCTGACACCATAGATCAGCTTCAACGCCGCCGTGAGACAACACAGCTAATAGTTACCGAAGTCCACAAGACAGAATTAAAAACATTCTAACATTCTAGTGACATTAGTGAATAGTGTATAAGTGTGTGTGTGTGTGTGTTAGTGATATGGATTTCTGTAATTCAAATTAGGAAGGCTGAAGGGTAAGTGATCCTTTTACTTTTGTTATATCATTGGCAATTTAGCATAATTTAGAAGTTAGAATATCATGGCCGATATTGTAAGCATTAAACGTGTTGCTAGAGAAGAAGCTGAGGCCGCTAACCTCACTGGTAATGAGATGTTAGAATATATTAAGCAACAGGTCGCTGAGTTTAGGGAGGCAGAAAAGTTAAAAATTGAATCAGAAAAAGAAAAGTTAAAAATTGAATCAGAAAAAGAAAAGTTAAAAATTGAATCAGAAAAAGAAAAGTTAAAAATTGAATCAGAAAAAGAAAAGTTAAAAATTGAATCAGAAAAAGAATTGCAAATTAGGTTGGCCCAAATTGAGGCTGAGAAAGTAATACAGTTAAGACAGGCAGAATTAGCGGCCCCCGGTATGTGCACTCCGAATTCCCCTTCCTCTCAAACTTCAACAGAGCACTCAAATGACTCATTCACCCCCAAATACTACTCTTTCACACTTAGATTTTTGACCCGTCATTAGAGACCATTGACGTCTACCTTAATAGGTATGAACATTTAGCTGTAAACCATAATGTCCACAAAGAACTATGGGTTAGACATTTAGTTCAGTCTCTAAGAGGCCAAGCTTATGAGGTTTACAACAAACTTCCTTCTAATGACAAAGACAGTTATGAAACATTGAAAAATGCGCTACTGATAAAGTACGAATTGACGGCTAGATCATACAATAGGAAATTTAGAGAATCACCAATAAAAGAAGGAGAGACGTATAATCAGTTTGCAGACAGGCTAAATTCATATTTAATCAAATGGGTAGAACTCGCATCGCATGAAAAAACATTTCAAGGACTAGCCGAGCTAGTCCTAACAGAACAATTGAGACATAATATGTCTTATAAAATGAAAGTGTTCCTGGACGAACGTAAGGTGGGTACCTTTAAAAAATTGGTAGAGTTAGCGGATCGCTACGCCACAGCTCACCAAGAGGAAAATCTGACAACCCATCCCCCACGCCCCCGCCTTGATAAACCCCAGGCAGGGCGCCCCAACGGGCCTATAGATAAGAAAAACTCACATCGCTATCCGCCCCAGCACGAAAATCAGCAAACGCTACGCCCCTACCATCAAACAAATGGAGGGAGCAATCGCCTAGAGCACTCAAACCCTTTTCCGAGTGATAGGAGAGACCGCCCCACACAGGCCCGCGTGTCCTCCGTTGTAGTCCGAACCGACTCTGAGGAGCCGGAAAATCCAATGACACCCATTTATAATTTGGGAACCTTAGCTACTTGCACTAATGAGTTAGAAACTCAGGTGACTCTGATTGATGAATCGAAAACCTCGCTTACCCCTGGGAGCCACAATGGCCCCAAAGAAACAGACACGGTTGAACTGAATGGGGAACCAGCAACTTGTCACTTTGATAGTGGTTGTCAATACGACTCCATTGTTTCCGCTTCGCGGATACGACCCGGCGACCTTACGGGTCAGTTTGTAAGCCTTCGAGGGCCATCCTTCTCTGCACCCGTCCAGAATCTTCCCATTGCGCGTATTCACATAAATTCTCCTTTTGTGCGTGGCACAATAAATGCAGCGGTCATGAAAGACCTGGTTTATGATGTTATTTTGGGATGCAAGTACGTTTTTCTAGCTATCCCACAGACCCCTATGATCCTGACCCCGGTTATCACCCAAGCCCGCCCCGAGACAGTGGACTCCACAGTAGAGCCTCCGCCCTCTCACCAAGATTTTATTAAAGCTCAGCAGGAAGACCTTTCCCTAAATTCAGTTAGAGAAAAAAACCAAACAAGCTTGCGCGATTCTAGAACAGCTTATGTTTTCTTTAAAGCAAACCTTCTCTATAGACAGCCTTGCGCTGATCAAGATGAAAAGCCCCAGGTAATAGACATAGCCCATGACTTTCATATAGGAGCCCACCAAGAACAGACGTCGACTGTTCAAAAAGTGAAACATGACTATTACTGGCCCGGTATGTCGGGTGACAGCAAAAGATTTGTATCTTCCGGTCACCAGGG
The DNA here is from genome assembly GCA_949126835.1 of Anisus vortex. Lineage (NCBI taxonomy): Eukaryota > Metazoa > Mollusca > Gastropoda > Planorbidae > Anisus > Anisus vortex. The sequence continues at coordinate 24,310,171 of OX421498.1, forward strand.
CCAAGTCATGACAAAAAAACGCCTCACTCCACCTGTACCGTTAGGTGAGATCCCAGTGGGGGATATTCCCATTAAACGGGTGTCAGTAGACCTAATAGGTCCCCTCCCCCGGTCGCGGTATAAGGACGCTTATATCCTGAGTGTAGTGTGCCAATCGACTAAATGGCCAGACAGATTACCGTCCCTTCTCATTCATGGCTTCAGGCAAAATCTTAACCGCCGACTAATGGGACAGTCTCTGTCTTTGACCCTGTACATACCAGGACCCGAAAACTGCCTATCAGACTTCCTCAACCGCCACTCTATTGCAAACAAAACGGGAGAGGACTAAGAAGCCCTCCTGGTTTATTGTATCTTCTGTCATTATCATAAATCTGTAAGTATCTCAATTTATCTCTTAGTTTTTTTTTGTTATAGACTTGTAACTTTTGGGGTGTATAATCTCGCGATTGTTCTCGTAATAGCGCTTGTTAACAGTTCTTATCATAGATAAGAACTTTTGTTGGTGGGGATATTGTGACGAATGGAAACGAATCGGTCGTCACATAGGCCGAATTTTATAACTGCCAATGTTTATAACAAATGTATTAGCATCACAACCATGTATGGATTAGGAATATATGTACATTATTTTGATTAAGCGTAGGAGAGAGAGAAGGTTTAGAAATATAAATGTTGTTTGTAAATGTTAGTATATTACCTTGTTCCCATATAGCGGGGTTTCCCTGCCAAGTAAAATGATACTATACCGCCCTCTCCCCCCCCCACCTTCCCGTGTCACCTTTTCCACCCGCGACGTGGTTATCCCCCCTTACCTGTTAAGATAGGAATCATCTCCCTCCAACTTTGAATGGCGTACGAATTTAACGACCAGTGTCCAGATTGCAATTAAGGGTCACATAGTCTCGTGAATATCGCGCCCTCTTGCCCCCCCCCCTTTTCCACCTTCCTGGGTGACCATATATTTCCTACTTTATCTTGTCACTGTTTCAGGAAATATAATTCCAGTTGATATCATTTTTTTCTGATCGCCAACGGTGGACATTGACATTTTTATGCATAGCTCTGGCCTTCTGCAAATGGCCCATAATTGTGCGACTTTCTAAGGCCAGGGAGATCCTTCTGTTGATCTCAAAATTTAGTACCAGATGTCAAACCATTGGTATAGTTTACACTCCCCCTCTTCATGTCCGCTATATAAGTTGAAACTGTTCGCTGTAAATTGAGTCCTAGCGCCAGTCTCATAAGAAGACACACTTTCATTTTAGTTAGAAGTCAGATCTAACTATTGTAAATATTGTTCTACTCAGATTGTTTGATCCACCATTTTATATGCCAGTTAGTCACGAAGTTTTGCATTTTGTTGATGAATTGCCTGCATCTGCTAATAGTTTACCTTCATCATTGTATTATTATTGCTAGCCATTTTCCGCTACTATTGAATAAAGTCATACAGTTTTCTCTCATAAGACAACAGCGTTGGTTACTGTTTGGTTAGAACGTGACATTGTTGGTTAGACTTAGACGTTTACGAAGCCACGTCTAAGGAAAGGTGTCAAATATAAATTTGCAAACGTACAGTAGAGGCTGCCATCCGACTTCAAAAGATACCTCCCGACCAACGAAGCCAAGGGTGTGAGTTGAAACCTCCACCACACGTGTAACCGAGTCGAATCCACAACTACCGGGTTACAGGAGGTAAATAGTGCAAAAAGTATGGTAAAGCTAAGGTCAGGTGGGTTTATACCAAGGGAAAGGAGGTAAATAGTGCAAAAAGTATGGTAAAGCTAAAGTGAGGTGGGTTAATACCAAGGAAAGGGAGGTAAATAGTGCAAAAAGTATGGTAAAGCTAAAAAGAGGTGGGTTAATACCAAGGAAAGGGAGGCAAATAGTGCAAAAAGTATGGTAAAGCTAAAGTGAGGTGTATTAATACCAAGGAAAGGGAGGCAAATAGTGCAAAAAGTATGGTAAAGCTAAAGTGAGGTGTGTTAATACCAAGGAAAGGGAGGTAAATAGTGCAAAAAGTATGGTAAAGCTAAAGTGAGGTGTGTTAATACCAAGGAAAGGGAGGTAAATAGTACAAAAAGTATGGTAAAGCTAAAGTGAGGTGGGTTAATACCAAAGAAAGGGAGGTAAATAGTGCAAAAAGTATGGTAAAGCTAAAATGAGGTGGGTTAATACTTAATACCAAGGAAAGGGAGTTACATAGTGCAAAAAGTATGGTAAAGCTAAAGTGAGGTGTGTTAATACCAAGGAAAGGGAGGTAAATAGTGCAAAAAGTATGGTAAAGCTAAAGTGAGGTGTGTTAATACCAAGGAAAGGGAGGTAAATAGTGCAAAAAGTATGGTAAAGCTAAAGTGAGGTGGGTTAATACCAAAGAAAGGGAGGTAAATAGTGCAAAAAGTATGGTAAAGCTAAAATGAGGTGGGTTAATACTTAATACCAAGGAAAGGGAGTTAAATAGTGCAAAAAGTATGGTAAAGCTAAAGTGAGGTGTGTTAATACCAAGGAAAGGGAGGTAAATAGTGCAAAAAGTATGGTAAAGCTAAAGTGAGGTGTGTTAATACCAAGGAAAGGGAGGTAAATAGTGCAAAAAGTATGGTAAAGCTAAAGTGAGGTGTGTTAATACCAAGGAAAGGGAGGTAAATAGTGCAAAAAGTATGGTAAAGCTAAAGTGAGTTGGTTTAATACCAAAGAAAGGGAGGCAAATAGTGCAAAAAGTATGGTAAAGCTAAAGTGAGGTGGGTTAATACCAAGACAAGGGAGGTAAATAGTGCAGAAAGTATGGTAAAGCTAAAGTCAGGTGGGTTAATACCAAGACAAGGGAGGTAAATAGTGCAAATAGTATGGTAAAGCGAAAGTGAGGTGGGTTAATACCAAGGAAAGGGAGGTAAATAGTGCAAAAAGTATGGTAAAGCGAAAGTCAGGTGGGTTAATACCAAGGAAAGGGAGGTAAATAGTGCAAAAAGTATAGTAAAGCGAAAGTCAGGTGTGTTAATACCAAGGAAAGGGAGGCAAATAGTGCAAAAAGTATAGTAAAGCGAAAGTCAGGTGTGTTAATACCAAGGAAAGGGAGGCAAATAGTGCAAAAAGTATAGTAAAGCGAAAGTCAGGTGGGTTAATACCAAGGAAAGGGAGGTAAATAGTGCAAAAGGTATGGTAAAGCTAAAGTGAGGTGGGTTAATACCAAGGAAAGGGAGGCAAATAGTGCAAAAAGTATGGTAAAGCTAAAGTGAGGTGGGTTAATACCAAGGAAAGGAAGGCCAATAGTGCAAAAAGTATGGTAAAGCTAAAGTGAGGTGGGTTAATACCAAGGAAAGGGAGGCAAATAGTGCAAAAAGTATTGTAAAGCTAAAGTGAGGTGTGTTAATACCAAGGAAAGGGAGGCCAATAGTGCAAAAAGTATGGTAAAGCTAAAGTGAGGTGGGTTAATACCAAGGAAAGGGAGGTAAATAGTGCAAAAAGTATGGTAAAGCTAAAGTGAGGTGGGTTAATACCAAGGAAAGGGAGGCAAATAGTGCAAAATTATGGTAAAGCTTAAGTGAGGTGGGTTAATACCAAGGAAAGGGAGGCAAATAGTGCAAAAATATGGTAAAGCTAAAGTGAGGTGGGTTAATACCAAGGAAAGGGAGGCCAATAGTGCAAAAAGTATGGTAAAGCTAAAGTGAGGTGGGTTAATACCAAGAAAAGGGAGGTAAATAGTGCAAAAAGTATGGTTAGGCTAAAGTCAGGTGGGTTAATATTAAGAAAAGGGAGGTAAATAGTGCAAAAAGTATGGTAAAGCTAAAGTCAGGTGGGTTAATACCAAGAAAAGGGAGGTAAATAGTGCAAAAAATATGGTAAAGCGAAAGTGAGGTGGGTTAATACCAAGGAAAGGGAGGTAAATAGTGCAAAATTATGGTAAAGCTAAAGTGAGGTGGGTTAATACCAAGGAAAGGGAGGCAAATAGTGCAAAAAGTATGGTAAAGCTAAAGTGAGGTGGGTTAATACCAAGGAAAGGGAGGCCAATAGTGCAAAAAGTATGGTAAAGCTAAAGTGAGGTGGGTTAATACCAAGAAACGGGAGGTAAAAAGTTGAAAAAGTATGGTTAGGCTAAAGTCAGGTGGGTTAATATTAAGAAAAGGGAGGTAAATAGTGCAAAAGTATGGTAAAGCTAAAGTCAGGTGGGTTAATACCAAGAAAAGGGAGGTAAATAGTGCAAAAAGTATGGTAAAGCGAAAGTGAGGTGGGTTAATACCAAGGAAAGGGAGGTAAATAGTGCAAAAAGTATGGTAAAGCTAAAGTGAGGTGTGTTAATACCAAGGAAAGGGAGGTAAATAGTGCAAAAAGTATGGTAAAGCGAAAGTCAGGTGGGTTAATACCAAAGAAAGGGAGGTAAATAGTGCAAAATGTATGGTAAAGCTAAAGTGAGGTGTGTTAATACCAAGAAAAGGGAGGTAAATAGTGCAAAAAGTATGGTAAAGCGAAAGTCAGGTGGGTTAATACCAAGGAAAGGGAGGTAAATAGTGCAAAAAGTATGGTAAAGCTAAAGTGAGGTGGAAGGAAAGGGAGGCAAATAGTGCAAAAAGTATGGTAAAGCTAAAGTGAGGTGGTTTATTCCAAGGAAAGGGAGGTAAATAGTGCAAAAAGTATGGTAAAGCTAAAGTGAGGTGGGTTAATACCAAGGAAAGGGAGGTAAATAGTGCAAAAAGTATGGTAAAGCTAAAGTGAGGTGGGTTAATACCAAGGAAAGGGAGGTAAATAGTGCAAAAAGTATGGTAAAGCTAAAGTGAGGTGGGTTAATACCAAGGAAAGGGAGGTAAATAGTGCAAAAAGTATGGTAAAGCTAAAGTGAGGTGTGTTAATACCAAGGAAAGGGAGGTAAATAGTGCAAAAAGTATGGTAAAGCTAAAGTCAGGTGGGTTAATACCAAGAAAAGGGAGGTAAATAGTGCAAAAAGTATGGTAAAGCTAAAATGAGGTGGGTTAATTCCAAGGAAAGGGAGGTAAATAGTGCAAAAAATTTGGTAAAGCTAAAGTGAGGTGGGTTAATACCAAGGAAAGGGAGGCCAATAGTGCAAAAAGTATGGTAAAGCTAAAATGAGGTGGGTTAATTCCAAGGAAAGGGAGGTAAATAGTGCAAAAAGTATGGTAAAGCTAAAGTGAGGTGGGTTAATACCAAGGAAAGGGAGGCAAATAGTGCAAAAAGTATGGTAAAGCTAAAGTGAGGTGTGTTAATACCAAGGAAAGGGAGGCCAATAGTGCAAAAAGTATGGTAAAGCTAAAGTGAGGTGGGTTAATACCAAAGAAAGGGAGGCAAATAGTGAAAAAGTATGGTAAAGCTAAAGTCAGGTGGGTTAATACCAAGACAAGGGAGGTAAATAGTGCAAAAAGTATGGTAAAGCGAAAGTGAGGTGGGTTAATACCAAGGAAAGGGAGGTAAATAGTGCAAAAAGTATGGTAAAGCGAAAGTCAGGTGGGTTAATACCAAGGAAAGGGAGGTAAATAGTGCAAAAAGTATAGTAAAGCGAAAGTCAGGTGTGTTAATACCAAGGAAAGGGAGGCAAATAGTGCAAAAAGTATAGTAAAGCGAAAGTCAGGTGTGTTAATACCAAGGAAAGGGAGGCAAATAGTGCAAAAAGTATAGTAAAGCGAAAGTCAGGTGGGTTAATACCAAGGAAAGGGAGGTAAATAGTGCAAAAGGTATGGTAAAGCTAAAGTGAGGTGGGTTAATACCAAGGAAAGGGAGGCAAATAGTGCAAAAAGTATGGTAAAGCTAAAGTGAGGTGGGTTAATACCAAGGAAAGGAAGGCCAATAGTGCAAAAAGTATGGTAAAGCTAAAGTGAGGTGGGTTAATACCAAGGAAAGGGAGGCAAATAGTGCAAAAAGTATTGTAAAGCTAAAGTGAGGTGTGTTAATACCAAGGAAAGGGAGGCCAATAGTGCAAAAAGTATGGTAAAGCTAAAGTGAGGTGGGTTAATACCAAGGAAAGGGAGGTAAATAGTGCAAAAAGTATGGTAAAGCTAAAGTGAGGTGGGTTAATACCAAGGAAAGGGAGGCCAATAGTGCAAAAAGTATGGTAAAGCTAAAGTGAGGTGGGTTAATACCAAGAAAAGGGAGGTAAATAGTGCAAAAAGTATGGTTAGGCTAAAGTCAGGTGGGTTAATATTAAGAAAAGGGAGGTAAATAGTGCAAAAAGTATGGTAAAGCTAAAGTCAGGTGGGTTAATACCAAGAAAAGGGAGGTAAATAGTGCAAAAAATATGGTAAAGCGAAAGTGAGGTGGGTTAATACCAAGGAAAGGGAGGTAAATAGTGCAAAATTATGGTAAAGCTTAAGTGAGGTGGGTTAATACCAAGGAAAGGGAGGCAAATAGTGCAAAAATATGGTAAAGCTAAAGTGAGGTGGGTTAATACCAAGGAAAGGGAGGCCAATAGTGCAAAAAGTATGGTAAAGCTAAAGTGAGGTGGGTTAATACCAAGAAAAGGGAGGTAAATAGTGCAAAAAGTATGGTTAGGCTAAAGTCAGGTGGGTTAATATTAAGAAAAGGGAGGTAAATAGTGCAAAAAGTATGGTAAAGCTAAAGTCAGGTGGGTTAATACCAAGAAAAGGGAGGTAAATAGTGCAAAAAATATGGTAAAGCGAAAGTGAGGTGGGTTAATACCAAGGAAAGGGAGGTAAATAGTGCAAAATTATGGTAAAGCTAAAGTGAGGTGGGTTAATACCAAGGAAAGGGAGGCAAATAGTGCAAAAAGTATGGTAAAGCTAAAGTGAGGTGGGTTAATACCAAGGAAAGGGAGGCCAATAGTGCAAAAAGTATGGTAAAGCTAAAGTGAGGTGGGTTAATACCAAGAAACGGGAGGCAAAAAGTTGAAAAAGTATGGTTAGGCTAAAGTCAGGTGGGTTAATATTAAGAAAAGGGAGGTAAATAGTGCAAAAAGTATGGTAAAGCTAAAGTCAGGTGGGTTAATACCAAGAAAAGGGAGGTAAATAGTGCAAAAAGTATGGTAAAGCGAAAGTGAGGTGGGTTAATACCAAGGAAAGGGAGGTAAATAGTGCAAAAAGTATGGTAAAGCTAAAGTGAGGTGTGTTAATACCAAGGAAAGGGAGGTAAATAGTGCAAAAAGTATGGTAAAGCGAAAGTCAGGTGGGTTAATACCAAAGAAAGGGAGGTAAATAGTGCAAAATGTATGGTAAAGCTAAAGTGAGGTGTGTTAATACCAAGAAAAGGGAGGTAAATAGTGCAAAAAATTTGGTAAAGCTAAAGTGAGGTGGGTTAATACCAAGGAAAGGGAGGCCAATAGTGCAAAAAGTATGGTAAAGCTAAAATGAGGTGGGTTAATTCCAAGGAAAGGGAGGTAAATAGTGCAAAAAGTATGGTAAAGCTAAAGTGAGGTGGGTTAATACCAAGGAAAGGGAGGCAAATAGTGCAAAAAGTATGGTAAAGCTAAAGTGAGGTGTGTTAATACCAAGGAAAGGGAGGCCAATAGTGCAAAAAGTATGGTAAAGCTAAAGTGAGGTGGGTTAATACCAAGGAAAGGGAGGTAAATAGTGCAAAAAGTATGGTAAAGCTAAAGTGAGGTGGGTTAATACCAAAGAAAGGGAGGCAAATAGTGAAAAAGTATGGTAAAGCTAAAGTCAGGTGGGTTAATACCAAGACAAGGGAGGTAAATAGTGCAAAAAGTATGGTAAAGCGAAAGTGAGGTGGGTTAATACCAAGGAAAGGGAGGTAAATAGTGCAAAAAGTATGGTAAAGCGAAAGTCAGGTGGGTTAATACCAAGGAAAGGGAGGTAAATAGTGCAAAAAGTATAGTAAAGCGAAAGTCAGGTGTGTTAATACCAAGGAAAGGGAGGCAAATAGTGCAAAAAGTATAGTAAAGCGAAAGTCAGGTGTGTTAATACCAAGGAAAGGGAGGCAAATAGTGCAAAAAGTATAGTAAAGCGAAAGTCAGGTGGGTTAATACCAAGGAAAGGGAGGTAAATAGTGCAAAAGGTATGGTAAAGCTAAAGTGAGGTGGGTTAATACCAAGGAAAGGGAGGCAAATAGTGCAAAAAGTATGGTAAAGCTAAAGTGAGGTGGGTTAATACCAAGGAAAGGAAGGCCAATAGTGCAAAAAGTATGGTAAAGCTAAAGTGAGGTGGGTTAATACCAAGGAAAGGGAGGCAAATAGTGCAAAAAGTATTGTAAAGCTAAAGTGAGGTGAGTTAATACCAAGGAAAGGGAGGCCAATAGTGCAAAAAGTATGGTAAAGCTAAAGTGAGGTGGGTTAATACCAAGGAAAGGGAGGTAAATAGTGCAAAAAGTATGGTAAAGCTAAAGTGAGGTGGGTTAATACCAAGGAAAGGGAGGCAAATAGTGCAAAATTATGGTAAAGCTTAAGTGAGGTGGGTTAATACCAAGGAAAGGGAGGCAAATAGTGCAAAAATATGGTAAAGCTAAAGTGAGGTGGGTTAATACCAAGGAAAGGGAGGCTAATAGTGCAAAAAGTATGGTAAAGCTAAAGTGAGGTGGGTTAATACCAAGAAAAGGGAGGTAAATAGTGCAAAAAGTATGGTTAGGCTAAAGTCAGGTGGGTTAATATTAAGAAAAGGGAGGTAAATAGTGCAAAAAGTATGGTAAAGCTAAAGTCAGGTGGGTTAATACCAAGAAAAGGGAGGTAAATAGTGCAAAAAATATGGTAAAGCGAAAGTGAGGTGGGTTAATACCAAGGAAAGGGAGGTAAATAGTGCAAAATTATGGTAAAGCTAAAGTGAGGTGGGTTAATACCAAGGAAAGGGAGGCAAATAGTGCAAAAAGTATGGTAAAGCTAAAGTGAGGTGGGTTAATACCAAGGAAAGGGAGGCCAATAGTGCAAAAAGTATGGTAAAGCTAAAGTGAGGTGGGTTAATACCAAGAAAAGGGAGGTAAAAAGTTGAAAAAGTATGGTTAGGCTAAAGTCAGGTGGGTTAATATTAAGAAAAGGGAGGTAAATAGTGCAAAAAGTATGGTAAAGCTAAAGTCAGGTGGGTTAATACCAAGAAAAGGGAGGTAAATAGTGCAAAAAGTATGGTAAAGCGAAAGTGAGGTGGGTTAATACCAAGGAAAGGGAGGTAAATAGTGCAAAAAGTATGGTAAAGCTAAAGTGAGGTGTGTTAATACCAAGGAAAGGGAGGTAAATAGTGCAAAAAGTATGGTAAAGCGAAAGTCAGGTGGGTTAATACCAAAGAAAGGGAGGTAAATAGTGCAAAATGTATGGTAAAGCTAAAGTGAGGTGTGTTAATACCAAGAAAAGGGAGGTAAATAGTGCAAAAAGTATGGTAAAGCGAAAGTCAGGTGGGTTAATACCAAGGAAAGGGAGGTAAATAGTGCAAAAAGTATGGTAAAGCTAAAGTGAGGTGAAAGGAAAGGGAGGCAAATAGTGCAAAAAGTATGGTAAAGCTAAAGTGAGGTGGTTTATTCCAAGGAAAGGGAGGTAAATAGTGCAAAAAGTATGGTAAAGCTAAAGTGAGGTGGGTTAATACCAAGGAAAGGGAGGTAAATAGTGCAAAAAGTATGGTAAAGCTAAAGTGAGGTGGGTTAATACCAAGGAAAGGGAGGTAAATAGTGCAAAAAGTATGGTAAAGCTAAAGTGAGGTGGGTTAATACCAAGGAAAGGGAGGTAAATAGTGCAAAAAGTATGGTAAAGCTAAAGTGAGGTGTGTTAATACCAAGGAAAGGGAGGTAAATAGTGCAAAAAGTATGGTAAAGCTAAAGTCAGGTGGGTTAATACCAAGAAAAGGGAGGTAAATAGTGCAAAAAGTATGGTAAAGCTAAAATGAGGTGGGTTAATTCCAAGGAAAGGGAGGTAAATAGTGCAAAAAATTTGGTAAAGCTAAAGTGAGGTGGGTTAATACCAAGGAAAGGGAGGCCAATAGTGCAAAAAGTATGGTAAAGCTAAAATGAGGTGGGTTAATTCCAAGGAAAGGGAGGTAAATAGTGCAAAAAGTATGGTAAAGCTAAAGTGAGGTGGGTTAATACCAAGGAAAGGGAGGTAAATAGTGCAAAAAGTATGGTAAAGCTAAAGTGAGGTGGGTTAATACCAAAGAAAGGGAGGCAAATAGTGAAAAAGTATGGTAAAGCTAAAGTCAGGTGGGTTAATACCAAGACAAGGGAGGTAAATAGTGCAAAAAGTATGGTAAAGCGAAAGTGAGGTGGGTTAATACCAAGGAAAGGGAGGTAAATAGTGCAAAAAGTATGGTAAAGCGAAAGTCAGGTGGGTTAATACCAAGGAAAGGGAGGTAAATAGTGCAAAAAGTATAGTAAAGCGAAAGTCAGGTGTGTTAATACCAAGGAAAGGGAGGCAAATAGTGCAAAAAGTATAGTAAAGCGAAAGTCAGGTGTGTTAATACCAAGGAAAGGGAGGCAAATAGTGCAAAAAGTATAGTAAAGCGAAAGTCAGGTGGGTTAATACCAAGGAAAGGGAGGTAAATAGTGCAAAAGGTATGGTAAAGCTAAAGTGAGGTGGGTTAATACCAAGGAAAGGGAGGCAAATAGTGCAAAAAGTATGGTAAAGCTAAAGTGAGGTGGGTTAATACCAAGGAAAGGAAGGCCAATAGTGCAAAAAGTATGGTAAAGCTAAAGTGAGGTGGGTTAATACCAAGGAAAGGGAGGCAAATAGTGCAAAAAGTATTGTAAAGCTAAAGTGAGGTGTGTTAATACCAAGGAAAGGGAGGCCAATAGTGCAAAAAGTATGGTAAAGCTAAAGTGAGGTGGGTTAATACCAAGGAAAGGGAGGTAAATAGTGCAAAAAGTATGGTAAAGCTAAAGTGAGGTGGGTTAATACCAAGGAAAGGGAGGCAAATAGTGCAAAATTATGGTAAAGCTTAAGTGAGGTGGGTTAATACCAAGGAAAGGGAGGCAAATAGTGCAAAAATATGGTAAAGCTAAAGTGAGGTGGGTTAATACCAAGGAAAGGGAGGCCAATAGTGCAAAAAGTATGGTAAAGCTAAAGTGAGGTGGGTTAATACCAAGAAAAGGGAGGTAAATAGTGCAAAAAGTATGGTTAGGCTAAAGTCAGGTGGGTTAATATTAAGAAAAGGGAGGTAAATAGTGCAAAAAGTATGGTAAAGCTAAAGTCAGGTGGGTTAATACCAAGAAAAGGGAGGTAAATAGTGCAAAAAGTATGGTAAAGCGAAAGTGAGGTGGGTTAATACCAAGGAAAGGGAGGTAAATAGTGCAAAAAGTATGGTAAAGCTAAAGTGAGGTGTGTTAATACCAAGGAAAGGGAGGTAAATAGTGCAAAAAGTATGGTAAAGCGAAAGTCAGGTGGGTTAATACCAAAGAAAGGGAGGTAAATAGTGCAAAATGTATGGTAAAGCTAAAGTGAGGTGTGTTAATACCAAGAAAAGGGAGGTAAATAGTGCAAAAAATTTGGTAAAGCTAAAGTGAGGTGGGTTAATACCAAGGAAAGGGAGGCCAATAGTGCAAAAAGTATGGTAAAGCTAAAATGAGGTGGGTTAATTCCAAGGAAAGGGAGGTAAATAGTGCAAAAAGTATGGTAAAGCTAAAGTGAGGTGGGTTAATACCAAGGAAAGGGAGGCAAATAGTGCAAAAAGTATGGTAAAGCTAAAGTGAGGTGTGTTAATACCAAGGAAAGGGAGGCCAATAGTGCAAAAAGTATGGTAAAGCTAAAGTGAGGTGGGTTAATACCAAGGAAAGGGAGGTAAATAGTGCAAAAAGTATGGTAAAGCTAAAGTGAGGTGGGTTAATACCAAAGAAAGGGAGGCAAATAGTGAAAAAGTATGGTAAAGCTAAAGTCAGGTGGGTTAATACCAAGACAAGGGAGGTAAATAGTGCAAAAAGTATGGTAAAGCGAAAGTGAGGTGGGTTAATACCAAGGAAAGGGAGGTAAATAGTGCAAAAAGTATGGTAAAGCGAAAGTCAGGTGGGTTAATACCAAGGAAAGGGAGGTAAATAGTGCAAAAAGTATAGTAAAGCGAAAGTCAGGTGTGTTAATACCAAGGAAAGGGAGGCAAATAGTGCAAAAAGTATAGTAAAGCGAAAGTCAGGTGTGTTAATACCAAGGAAAGGGAGGCAAATAGTGCAAAAAGTATAGTAAAGCGAAAGTCAGGTGGGTTAATACCAAGGAAAGGGTGGTAAATAGTGCAAAAGGTATGGTAAAGCTAAAGTGAGGTGGGTTAATACCAAGGAAAGGGAGGCAAATAGTGCAAAAAGTATGGTAAAGCTAAAGTGAGGTGGGTTAATACCAAGGAAAGGAAGGCCAATAGTGCAAAAAGTATGGTAAAGCTAAAGTGAGGTGGGTTAATACCAAGGAAAGGGAGGCAAATAGTGCAAAAAGTATTGTAAAGCTAAAGTGAGGTGTGTTAATACCAAGGAAAGGGAGGCCAATAGTGCAAAAAGTATGGTAAAGCTAAAGTGAGGTGGGTTAATACCAAGGAAAGGGAGGTAAATAGTGCAAAAAGTATGGTAAAGCTAAAGTGAGGTGGGTTAATACCAAGGAAAGGGAGGCAAATAGTGCAAAATTATGGTAAAGCTTAAGTGAGGTGGGTTGATACCAAGGAAAGGGAGGCAAATAGTGCAAAAATATGGTAAAGCTAAAGTGAGGTGTGTTAATACCAAGGAAAGGGAGGCCAATAGTGCAAAAAGTATGGTAAAGCTAAAGTGAGGTGGGTTAATACCAAGGAAAGGGAGGTAAATAGTGCAAAAAATATGGTAAAGCGAAAGTGAGGTGGGTTAATACCAAGGAAAGGGAGGTAAATAGTGCAAAATTATGGTAAAGCTAAAGTGAGGTGGGTTAATACCAAGGAAAGGGAGGCAAATAGTGCAAAAAGTATGGTAAAGCTAAAGTGAGGTGGGTTAATACCAAGGAAAGGGAGGCCAATAGTGCAAAAAGTATGGTAAAGCTAAAGTGAGGTGGGTTAATACCAAGAAACGGGAGGTAAAAAGTTGAAAAAGTATGGTTAGGCTAAAGTCAGGTGGGTTAATATTAAGAAAAGGGAGGTAAATAGTGCAAAAAGTATGGTAAAGCTAAAGTCAGGTGGGTTAATACCAAGAAAAGGGAGGTAAATAGTGCAAAAAGTATGGTAAAGCGAAAGTGAGGTGGGTTAATACCAAGGAAAGGGAGGTAAATAGTGCAAAAAGTATGGTAAAGCTAAAGTGAGGTGTGTTAATACCAAGGAAAGGGAGGTAAATAGTGCAAAAAGTATGGTAAAGCGAAAGTCAGGTGGGTTAATACCAAAGAAAGGGAGGTAAATAGTGCAAAATGTATGGTAAAGCTAAAGTGAGGTGTGTTAATACCAAGAAAAGGGAGGTAAATAGTGCAAAAAATTTGGTAAAGCTAAAGTGAGGTGGGTTAATACCAAGGAAAGGGAGGCCAATAGTGCAAAAAGTATGGTAAAGCTAAAATGAGGTGGGTTAATTCCAAGGAAAGGGAGGTAAATAGTGCAAAAAGTATGGTAAAGCTAAAGTGAGGTGGGTTAATACCAAGGAAAGGGAGGCAAATAGTGCAAAAAGTATGGTAAAGCTAAAGTGAGGTGTGTTAATACCAAGGAAAGGGAGGCCAATAGTGCAAAAAGTATGGTAAAGCTAAAGTGAGGTGGGTTAATACCAAGGAAAGGGAGGTAAATAGTGCAAAAAGTATGGTAAAGCTAAAGTGAGGTGGGTTAATACCAAAGAAAGGGAGGCAAATAGTGAAAAAGTATGGTAAAGCTAAAGTCAGGTGGGTTAATACCAAGACAAGGGAGGTAAATAGTGCAAAAAGTATGGTAAAGCGAAAGTGAGGTGGGTTAATACCAAGGAAAGGGAGGTAAATAGTGCAAAAAGTATGGTAAAGCGAAAGTCAGGTGGGTTAATACCAAGGAAAGGGAGGTAAATAGTGCAAAAAGTATAGTAAAGCGAAAGTCAGGTGTGTTAATACCAAGGAAAGGGAGGCAAATAGTGCAAAAAGTATAGTAAAGCGAAAGTCAGGTGTGTTAATACCAAGGAAAGGGAGGCAAATAGTGCAAAAAGTATAGTAAAGCGAAAGTCAGGTGGGTTAATACCAAGGAAAGGGAGGTAAATAGTGCAAAAGGTATGGTAAAGCTAAAGTGAGGTGGGTTAATACCAAGGAAAGGGAGGCAAATAGTGCAAAAAGTATAGTAAAGCGAAAGTCAGGTGGGTTAATACCAAGGAAAGGGAGGTAAATAGTGCAAAAGGTATGGTAAAGCTAAAGTGAGGTGGGTTAATACCAAGGAAAGGGAGGCAAATAGTGCAAAAAGTATGGTAAAGCTAAAGTGAGGTGGGTTAATACCAAGGAAAGGAAGGCCAATAGTGCAAAAAGTATGGTAAAGCTAAAGTGAGGTGGGTTAATACCAAGGAAAGGGAGGCAAATAGTGCAAAAAGTATTGTAAAGCTAAAGTGAGGTGTGTTAATACCAAGGAAAGGGAGGCCAATAGTGCAAAAAGTATGGTAAAGCTAAAGTGAGGTGGGTTAATACCAAGGAAAGGGAGGTAAATAGTGCAAAAAGTATGGTAAAGCTAAAGTGAGGTGGGTTAATACCAAGGAAAGGGAGGCAAATAGTGCAAAATTATGGTAAAGCTTAAGTGAGGTGGGTTAATACCAAGGAAAGGGAGGCAAATAGTGCAAAAATATGGTAAAGCTAAAGTGAGGTGTGTTAATACCAAGGAAAGGGAGGCCAATAGTGCAAAAAGTATGGTAAAGCTAAAGTGAGGTGGGTTAATACCAAGGAAAGGGAGGTAAATAGTGCAAAAAATATGGTAAAGCGAAAGTGAGGTGGGTTAATACCAAGGAAAGGGAGGTAAATAGTGCAAAATTATGGTAAAGCTAAAGTGAGGTGGGTTAATACCAAGGAAAGGGAGGCAAATAGTGCAAAAAGTATGGTAAAGCTAAAGTGAGGTGGGTTAATACCAAGGAAAGGGAGGCCAATAGTGCAAAAAGTATGGTAAAGCTAAAGTGAGGTGGGTTAATACCAAGAAACGGGAGGTAAAAAGTTGAAAAAGTATGGTTAGGCTAAAGTCAGGTGGGTTAATATTAAGAAAAGGGAGGTAAATAGTGCAAAAAGTATGGTAAAGCTAAAGTCAGGTGGGTTAATACCAAGAAAAGGGAGGTAAATAGTGCAAAAAGTATGGTAAAGCGAAAGTGAGGTGGGTTAATACCAAGGAAAGGGAGGTAAATAGTGCAAAAAGTATGGTAAAGCTAAAGTGAGGTGTGTTAATACCAAGGAAAGGGAGGTAAATAGTGCAAAAAGTATGGTAAAGCGAAAGTCAGGTGGGTTAATACCAAAGAAAGGGAGGTAAATAGTGCAAAATGTATGGTAAAGCTAAAGTGAGGTGTGTTAATACCAAGAAAAGGGAGGTAAATAGTGCAAAAAATTTGGTAAAGCTAAAGTGAGGTGGGTTAATACCAAGGAAAGGGAGGCCAATAGTGCAAAAAGTATGGTAAAGCTAAAATGAGGTGGGTTAATTCCAAGGAAAGGGAGGTAAATAGTGCAAAAAGTATGGTAAAGCTAAAGTGAGGTGGGTTAATACCAAGGAAAGGGAGGCAAATAGTGCAAAAAGTATGGTAAAGCTAAAGTGAGGTGTGTTAATACCAAGGAAAGGGAGGCCAATAGTGCAAAAAGTATGGTAAAGCTAAAGTGAGGTGGGTTAATACCAAGGAAAGGGAGGTAAATAGTGCAAAAAGTATGGTAAAGCTAAAGTGAGGTGGGTTAATACCAAAGAAAGGGAGGCAAATAGTGAAAAAGTATGGTAAAGCTAAAGTCAGGTGGGTTAATACCAAGACAAGGGAGGTAAATAGTGCAAAAAGTATGGTAAAGCGAAAGTGAGGTGGGTTAATACCAAGGAAAGGGAGGTAAATAGTGCAAAAAGTATGGTAAAGCGAAAGTCAGGTGGGTTAATACCAAGGAAAGGGAGGTAAATAGTGCAAAAAGTATAGTAAAGCGAAAGTCAGGTGTGTTAATACCAAGGAAAGGGAGGCAAATAGTGCAAAAAGTATAGTAAAGCGAAAGTCAGGTGTGTTAATACCAAGGAAAGGGAGGCAAATAGTGCAAAAAGTATAGTAAAGCGAAAGTCAGGTGGGTTAATACCAAGGAAAGGGAGGTAAATAGTGCAAAAGGTATGGTAAAGCTAAAGTGAGGTGGGTTAATACCAAGGAAAGGGAGGCAAATAGTGCAAAAAGTATGGTAAAGCTAAAGTGAGGTGGGTTAATACCAAGGAAAGGAAGGCCAATAGTGCAAAAAGTATGGTAAAGCTAAAGTGAGGTGGGTTAATACCAAGGAAAGGGAGGCAAATAGTGCAAAAAGTATTGTAAAGCTAAAGTGAGGTGTGTTAATACCAAGGAAAGGGAGGCCAATAGTGCAAAAAGTATGGTAAAGCTAAAGTGAGGTGGGTTAATACCAAGGAAAGGGAGGTAAATAGTGCAAAAAGTATGGTAAAGCTAAAGTGAGGTGGGTTAATACCAAGGAAAGGGAGGCAAATAGTGCAAAATTATGGTAAAGCTTAAGTGAGGTGGGTTAATACCAAGGAAAGGGAGGCAAATAGTGCAAAAATATGGTAAAGCTAAAGTGAGGTGGGTTAATACCAAGGAAAGGGAGGCCAAAAGTGCAAAAAGTATGGTAAAGCTAAAGTGAGGTGGGTTAATACCAAGAAAAGGGAGGTAAATAGTGCAAAAAGTATGGTTAGGCTAAAGTCAGGTGGGTTAATATTAAGAAAAGGGAGGTAAATAGTGCAAAAAGTATGGTAAAGCTAAAGTCAGGTGGGTTAATACCAAGAAAAGGGAGGTAAATAGTGCAAAAAATATGGTAAAGCGAAAGTGAGGTGGGTTAATACCAAGGAAAGGGAGGTAAATAGTGCAAAATTATGGTAAAGCTAAAGTGAGGTGGGTTAATACCAAGGAAAGGGAGGCAAATAGTGCAAAAAGTATGGTAAAGCTAAAGTGAGGTGGGTTAATACCAAGGAAAGGGAGGCCAATAGTGCAAAAAGTATGGTAAAGCTAAAGTGAGGTGGGTTAATACCAAGAAAAGGGAGGTAAAAAGTTGAAAAAGTATGGTTAGGCTAAAGTCAGGTGGGTTAATATTAAGAAAAGGGAGGTAAATAGTGCAAAAAGTATGGTAAAGCTAAAGTCAGGTGGGTTAATACCAAGAAAAGGGAGGTAAATAGTGCAAAAAGTATGGTAAAGCGAAAGTCAGGTGGGTTAATACCAAGGAAAGGGAGGTAAATAGTGCAAAAAGTATGGTAAAGCTAAAGTGAGGTGTGTTAATACCAAGGAAAGGGAGGTAAATAGTGCAAAAAGTATGGTAAAGCGAAAGTCAGGTGGGTTAATACCAAAGAAAGGGAGGTAAATAGTGCAAAATGTATGGTAAAGCTAAAGTGAGGTGTGTTAATACCAAGAAAAGGGAGGTAAATAGTGCAAAAAGTATGGTAAAGCGAAAGTCAGGTGGGTTAATACCAAGGAAAGGGAGGTAAATAGTGCAAAAAGTATGGTAAAGCTAAAGTGAGGTGGAAGGAAAGGGAGGCAAATAGTGCAAAAAGTATGGTAAAGCTAAAGTGAGGTGGTTTATTCCAAGGAAAGGGAGGTAAATAGTGCAAAAAGTATGGTAAAGCTAAAGTGAGGTGGGTTAATACCAAGGAAAGGGAGGTAAATAGTGCAAAAAGTATGGTAAAGCTAAAGTGAGGTGGGTTAATACCAAGGAAAGGGAGGTAAATAGTGCAAAAAGTATGGTAAAGCTAAAGTGAGGTGGGTTAATACCAAGGAAAGGGAGGTAAATAGTGCAAAAAGTATGGTAAAGCTAAAGTGAGGTGTGTTAATACCAAGGAAAGGGAGGTAAATAGTGCAAAAAGTATGGTAAAGCTAAAGTCAGGTGGGTTAATACCAAGAAAAGGGAGGTAAATAGTGCAAAAAGTATGGTAAAGCTAAAATGAGGTGGGTTAATTCCAAGGAAAGGGAGGTAAATAGTGCAAAAAATTTGGTAAAGCTAAAGTGAGGTGGGTTAATACCAAGGAAAGGGAGGCCAATAGTGCAAAAAGTATGGTAAAGCTAAAATGAGGTGGGTTAATTCCAAGGAAAGGGAGGTAAATAGTGCAAAAAGTATGGTAAAGCTAAAGTGAGGTGGGTTAATTCCAAGGAAAGGGAGGCAAATAGTGCAAAAAGTATGGTAAAGCTAAAATGAGGTGGGTTAATTTAGTTAATTCCAAGGAAAGGGAGATAAATAGTGCAAAAAGTATGGTAAAGCTAAAATGAGGTGGGTTAATACCAAGGAAAGGGAGGCAAATAGTGCAAAAAGTATGATAAAGCTAAAATGAGGTGGGTTAATACCAAGGAAAGGGAGGCAAATACTGCAAAAAGTATAGTAAAGCGAAAGTCAGGTGTGTTAATACCAAGGAAAGGGAGGCAAATAGTGCAAAAAGTATAGTAAAGCGAAAGTCAGGTGGGTTAATACCAAGGAAAGGGAGGTAAATAGTGCAAAAAGTATGGTAAAGCTAAAGTGAGGTGGGTTAATACCAAGGAAAGGAAGGCCAATAGTGCAAAAAGTATGGTAAAGCTAAAGTGAGGTGGGTTAATACCAAGGAAAGGGAGGCAAATAGTGCAAAAAGTATTGTAAAGCTAAAGTGAGGTGTGTTAATACCAAGGAAAGGGAGGTAAATAGTGCAAAAAGTATGGTAAAGCTAAAATGAGGTGGGTTAATACCAAGGAAAGGGAGGCAAATACTGCAAAAAGTATAGTAAAGCGAAAGTCAGGTGTGTTAATACCAAGGAAAGGGAGGCAAATAGTGCAAAAAGTATGGTAAAGCTAAAGTCAGGTGGGTTAATACCAAGGAAAGGGAGGCAAATAGTGCAAAAAGTATAGTAAAGCGAAAGTCAGGTGGGTTAATACCAAGGAAAGGGAGGCAAATAGTGCAAAAAGTATAGTAAAGCGAAAGTCAGGTGGGTTAATACCAAGGAAAGGGAGGTAAATAGTGCAAAAAGTATGGTAAAGCTAAAGTGAGGTGGGTTAATACCAAGGAAAGGGAGGTAAATAGTGCAAAAAGTATGGTAAAGCTAAAGTGAGGTGGGTTAATACCAAGGAAAGGGAGGCCAATAGTGCAAAAAGTATGGTAAAGCTAAAGTGAGGTGGGTTAATACCAAGGAAAGGGAGGCAAATAGTGCAAAAAGTATTGTAAAGCTAAAGTGAGGTGTGTTAATACCAAGGAAAGGGAGGTAAATAGTGCAAAAAGTATGGTAAAGCTAAAGTGAGGTGGGTTAATACCAAGACAAGGGAGGTAAATAGTGCAAAAAGTATGGTAAAGCTAAAGTAAGGTGAGTTAATACCAAGGAAAAAGAGGCAAATAGTGCAAAAAGTATGGTAAAGCTAAAATGAGGTTTGTTAATACCAAGGAAAGGGAGGTAAATAGTGCAAAAAGTATGGTAAAGCTAAAGTGAGGTGGGTTAATACCAAGGAAAGGGAGGTAAATAGTGCAAAAAGTATGGTAAAGCTAAAGTGAGGTGGGTTAATACCAAGGAAAGGGAGGCAAATAGTGCAAAAAGTATGGTAAAGCTAAAGTGAGGTGGGTTAATACCAAGGAAAGGGAGGTAAATAGTGCAAAAAGTATGGTAAAGCTAAAGTGAGGTGGGTTAATACCAAGGAAAGGGAGGCAAATAGTGCAAAAAGTATTGTAAAGCTAAAGTGAGGTGTGTTAATACCAAGGAAAGGGAGGCCAATAGTGCAAAAAGTATGGTAAAGCTAAAGTGAGGTGTGTTAATACCAAGGAAAGGAAGGCCAATAGTGCAAAAAGTATGGTAAAGCTAAATTGAGGTGGGTTAATACCAAGGAAAGGGAGGCAAATAGTGCAAAATTATGGTAAAGCTAAAGTGAGGTGGGTTAATACCAAGGAAAGGGAGGCAAATAGTGCAAAAAGTATGGTAAAGCTAAAGTGAGGTGGGTTAATACCAAGGAAAGGGAGGCCAATAGTGCAAAAAGTATGGTAAAGCTAAAGTGAGGTGGGTTAATACCAAAAAAAGGGAGGTAAATAGTGCAAAAAGTATGGTAAAGCTAAAGTCAGGTGGGTTAATACCAAGAAAAGGGAGGTAAAAAGTGCAAAAAATATGGTAAAGCGAAAGTGAGGTGGGTTAATACCAAGGAAAGGGAGGTAAATAGTGCAAAAAGTATGGTAAAGCGAAAGTCAGGTGGGTTAATACCAAAGAAAGGGAGGTAAATAGTGCAAAAAGTATGGTAAAGCTAAAGTGAGGTGTGTTAATACCAAGAAAAGGGAGGTAAATAGTGCAAAAAGTATGGTAAAGCGAAAGTCAGGTGGGTTAATACCAAGGAAAAAGAGGCAAATAGTGCAAAATTATGGTAAAGCTAAAGTGAGGTGGGTTAATACCAAGGAAAGGGAGGCAAATAGTGCAAAAAGTATGGTAAAGCTAAAGTGAGGTGGGTTAATACCAAGGAAAGGGAGGCCAATAGTGCAAAAAGTATGGTAAAGCTAAAGTGAGGTGGGTTAATACCAAGAAAAGGGAGGTAAAAAGTTGAAAAAGTATGGTTAGGCTAAAGTCAGGTGGGTTAATATTAAGAAAAGGGAGGTAAATAGTGCAAAAAGTATGGTAAAGCTAAAGTCAGGTGGGTTAATACCAAGAAAAGGGAGGTAAATAGTGCAAAAAGTATGGTAAAGCGAAAGTGAGGTGGGTTAATACCAAGGAAAGGGAGGTAAATAGTGCAAAAAGTATGGTAAAGCTAAAGTGAGGTGGGTTAATACCAAGGAAAGGGAGGCCAATAGTGCAAAAAGTATGGTAAAGCTAAAGTGAGGTGGGTTAATACCAAGAAAAGGGAGGTAAAAAGTTGAAAAAGTATGGTTAGGCTAAAGTCAGGTGGGTTAATATTAAGAAAAGGGAGGTAAATAGTGCAAAAAGTATGGTAAAGCTAAAGTCAGGTGGGTTAATACCAAGAAAAGGGAGGTAAATAGTGCAAAAAGTATGGTAAAGCGAAAGTCAGGTGGGTTAATACCAAGGAAAAAGAGGCAAATAGTGCAAAATTATGGTAAAGCTAAAGTGAGGTGGGTTAATACCAAGGAAAGGGAGGCAAATAGTGCAAAAAGTATGGTAAAGCTAAAGTGAGGTGGGTTAATACCAAGAAAAGGGAGGTAAAAAGTTGAAAAAGTATGGTTAGGCTAAAGTCAGGTGGGTTAATATTAAGAAAAGGGAGGTAAATAGTGCAAAAAGTATGGTAAAGCGAAAGTGAGGTGGGTTAATACCAAGGAAAGGGAGGTAAATAGTGCAAAAAGTATGGTAAAGCGAAAGTCAGGTGGGTTAATACCAAGAAAAGGGAGGCAAATAGTGCAAAAAGTATGGTAAAGCTAAAGTCAGGTGGGTTAATACCAAGAAAAGGGAGGTAAATAGTGCAAAAAGTATGGTAAAGCTAAAGTGAGGTGGGTTAATACCAAGGAAAGGGAGGTAAATAGTGCAAAAAGTATGGTAAAGCGAAAGTGAGGTGGGTTAATACCAAGGAAAGGGAGGTAAATAGTGCAAAAAGTATGGTAAAGCGAAAGTGAGGTGGGTTAATACCAAGGAAAGGGAGGTAAATAGTGCAAAAAGTATGGTAAAGCTAAAGTGAGGTGGGTTAATTCCAAGGAAAGGGAGGTAAATAGTGCAAAAAATTTGGTAAAGCTAAAGTGAGGTGGGTTAATACCAAGGAAAGGGAGGCCAATAGTGCAAAAAGTATGGTAAAGCTAAAATGAGGTGGGTTAATTCCAAGGAAAGGGAGGTAAATAGTGCAAAAAATTTGGTAAAGCTAAAGTGAGGTGGGTTAATACCAAGGAAAGGGAGGCCAATAGTGCAAAAAGTATGGTAAAGCTAAAATGAGGTGGGTTAATTTAGTTAATTCCAAGGAAAGGGAGGCAAATAGTGCAAAAAGTATGGTAAAGCTAAAGTGAGGTGTGTTAATACCAAGGAAAGGGAGGTAAATAGTGCAAAAAGTATGGTAAAGCTAAAGTGAGGTGGGTTAATACCAAGAAAAGGGAGGCAAATAGTGCAAAAAGTATAGTAAAGCGAAAGTCAGGTGTGTTAATACCAAGGAAAGGGAGGTAAATAGTGCAAAAAGTATGGTAAAGCGAAAGTCAGGTGGGTTAATACCAAGGAAAGGGAGGTAAATAGTGCAAAAAGTATGATAAAGCTAAAGTGAGGTGGGTTAATACCAAGGAAAGGGAGGCAAATAGTGCAAAAAGTATAGTAAAGCGAAAGTCAGGTGGGTTAATACCAAGGAAATGGAGGCAAATAGTGCAAAAAGTATAGTAAAGCGAAAGTCAGGTGGGTTAATACCAAGGAAAGGGAGGTAAATAGTGCAAAAAGTATGATAAAGCTAAAGTGAGGTGGGTTAATACCAAGGAAAGGGAGGCAAATAGTGCAAAAAGTATGGTAAATCTAAAGAGAGTTGGGTTAATAGCAAGGAAAGGGAGGCAAATACTGCAAAAAGTATAGTAAAGCGAAAGTCAGGTGTGTTAATACCAAGGAAAGGGAGGCAAATAGTGCAAAAAGTATAGTAAAGCGAAAGTCAGGTGTGTTAATACCAAGGAAAGGGAGGTAAATAGTGCAAAAAGTATGGTAAAGCTAAAGTCAGGTGGGTTAATACCAAGGAAAGGGAGGTAAATAGTGCAAAAAGTATGGTAAAGCTAAAGTGAGGTGGGTTAATACCAAGGAAAGGGAGGCAAATAGTGCAAAAAGTATGGTAAAGCTAAAGTGAGGTGGGTTAATACCAAGGAAAGGGAGGCAAATAGTGCAAAAAGTATGGTAAAGCTAAAGTGAGGTGGGTTAATACCAAGGAAAGGGAGGCAAATAGTGCAAAAAGTATGGTAAAGCTAAAGTGAGGTGTGTTAATACCAAGGAAAGGGAGGCAAATAGTGCAAAAAGTATGGTAAAGCTAAAGTGAGGTGGGTTAATACCAAGGAAAGGGAGGCCAATAGTGCAAAAAGTATGGTAAAGCTAAAGTGAGGTGGGTTAATACCAAGGAAAGGGAGGCAAATAGTGCAAAAAGTATTGTAAAGCTAAAGTGAGGTGTGTTAATACCAAGGAAAGGGAGGTAAAAAGTTGAAAAAGTATGGTTAGGCTAAAGTCAGGTGGGTTAATATTAAGAAAAGGGAGGTAAATAGTGCAAAAAGTATGGTAAAGCTAAAGTGAGGTGTGTTAATACCAAGGAAAGGGAGGTAAAAAGTTGAAAAAGTATGGTTAGGCTAAAGTCAGGTGGGTTAATATTAAGAAAAGGGAGGTAAATAGTGCAAAAAGTATGGTAAAGCTAAAGTGAGGTGGGTTAATACCAAGAAAAGGGAGGTAAATAGTGCAAAAAGTATGGTAAAGCTAAAGTCAGGTGGGTTAATACCAAAGAAAGGGAGGTAAATAGTGCAAAAAGTATGGTAAAGCTAAAGTCAGGTGGGTTAATACCAAGGAAAGGGAGGCAAATAGTGCAAAACGTATGGTAAAGCTAAAGTGAGGTGTGTTAATACCAAGAAAAGGGAGGTAAATAGTGCAAAAAGTATGGTAAAGCGAAAGTCAGGTGGGTTAATACCAAGGAAAAAGAGGCAAATAGTGCAAAATTATGGTAAAGCTAAAGTGAGGTGGGTTAATACCAAGGAAAGGGAGGCAAATAGTGCAAAAAGTATGGTAAAGCTAAAGTGAGGTGGGTTAATACCAAGGAAAGGGAGGTAAAAAGTTGAAAAAGTATGGTTAGGCTAAAGTCAGGTGGGTTAATATTAAGAAAAGGGAGGTAAATAGTGCAAAAAGTATGGTAAAGCTAAAGTCAGGTGGGTTAATACCAAGGAAAGGGAGGCAAATAGTGCAAAAAGTATGGTAAAGCGAAAGTCAGGTGGGTTAATACCAAGAAAAGGGAGGTAAAAAGTTGAAAAAGTATGGTAAAGCTAAAGTCAGGTGGGTTAATACCAAGGAAAGGGAGGCAAATAGTGCAAAAAGTATGGTAAAGCGAAAGTCAGGTGGGTTAATACCAAGAAAAGGGAGGTAAAAAGTTGAAAAAGTATGGTAAAGCTAAAGTCAGGTGGGTTAATACCAAGGAAAGGGAGGCAAATAGTGCAAATAGTATGGTAAAGCTAAAGTCAGGTGGGTTAATATTAAGAAAAGGGAGGTAAATAGTGCAAAAAGTATGGTAAAGCTAAAGTGAGGTGGGTTAATACCAAGGAAAGGGAGGCAAATAGTGCAAAAAGTATGGTAAAGCGAAAGTCAGGTGGGTTAATACCAAGGAAAGGGAGGCAAATAGTGCAAAAAGTATGGTAAAGCTAAAGTGAGGTGGGTTAATACCAAGGAAAGGGAGGTAAATAGTGCAAAAAGTATGGTAAAGCTAAAGTGAGGTGGGTTAATACCAAGGAAAGGGAGGTAAATAGTGCAAAAAGTATGGTAAAGCTAAAGTGAGGTGGGTTAATACCAAGGAAAGGGAGGTAAATAGTGCAAAAAGTATGGTAAAGCTAAAGTCAGGTGGGTTAATACCAAGAAAAGGGAGGTAAATAGTGCAAAAAGTATGGTAAAGCTAAAATGAGGTGGGTTAATTCCAAGGAAAGGGAGGTAAATAGTGCAAAAAATTTGGTAAAGCTAAAGTGAGGTGGGTTAATACCAAGAAAAGGGAGGCCAATAGTGCAAAAAGTATGGTAAAGCTAAAATGAGGTGGGTTAATTCCAAGGAAAGGGAGGTAAATAGTGCAAAAAGTATGGTAAAGCTAAAATGAGGTGGGTTAATTTAGTTAATTCCAAGGAAAGGGAGATAAATAGTGCAAAAAGTATGGTAAAGCTAAAATGAGGTGGGTTAATACCAAGGAAAGGGAGGCAAATAGTGCAAAAAGTATGGTAAAGCTAAAGTGAGGTGGGTTAATACCAAGAAAAGGGAGGTAAATAGTGCAAAAAGTATGGTAAAGTTAAAGTGAGGTGGGTTAATAGCACGGAAAGGGAGGTAAATAGTGCAAAAAGTATGGTAAATCTAAAGAGAGTTGGGTTAATAGCAAGGAAAGGGAGGCAAATACTGCAAGGTATGGTGGAGAAGTGGGTTAATAGTAAATAATAGCACGAAAGGGGAGGCAAAACTTAAAATAGTGCCAAGTATTGTAAAGCTAAAGGGAGGTGCAGTGACATTGCTTGGGCTTTGGGGGCCCGGAGGCTTTCGACATAATGACATGAGAAAAATACAATTCGGACATTCCTTTGGGGGGCCCCCCTCAAGAAGAGGCCCGGGGGACTTTCGAATTTGGACCACCTCCCCGTCACCTAGCTACGCCACTGGGGAGGTGGGTTAATAGCAAGAAAGGGGAGAGAAATATTGTGCAAAGTTTGGTGGAGCGGTGGGTTAATAGCAAGAAAGGGGAGGCAAATACTGCAAGGTATGGTGGAGAAGTGGGTTAATTGCAAGGAAGTGAGGCAAAAAGTACTAGTTTTGGTGATAGATGGGTTGATATCAAGGAAGTGAGGCAAAAAGTACTAGTTTTGGTGATAGATGGGTTGATATCAAGGAAGTGAGGCAAAAAGTACTAGTTATGGTGATAGATGGGTTGATATCAAGTATCAAGGAAGTGAGGCAAAAAGTACTAGTTTTGGTGATAGATGGGTTGATATCAAGGAAGTGAGGCAAAAAGTACTAGTTTTGGTGATAGATGGGTTGATATCAAGGAAGTGAGGCAAAAAGTACTAGTTTTGGTGATAGATGGGTTGATATCAAGGAAGTGAGGCAAAAAGTACTAGTTTTGGTGATAGATGGGTTGATATCAAGGAAGTGAGGCAAAAAGTACTAGTTATGGTGATAGATGGGTTGATATCAAGGAAGTGAGGCAAAAAGTACTAGTTTTGGTGATAGATGGGTTGATATCAAGTATCAAGGAAGTGAGGCAAAAAGTACTAGTTTTGGTGATAGATGGGTTGATATCAAGGAAGTGAGGCAAAAAGTACTAGTTATGGTGATAGATGGGTTGATATCAAGGAAGTGAGGCAAAAAGTACTAGTTTTTGGTGATAGATGGGTTGATATCAAGTATCAAGGAAGTGAGGCAAAAAGTACTAGTTTTGGTGATAGATGGGTTGATATCAAGGAAGTGAGGCAAAAAGTACTAGTTATGGTGATAGATGGGTTGATATCAAGGAAGTGAGGCAAAAAGTACTAGTTATGGTGATAGATGGGTTGATATCAAGGAAGTGAGGCAAAAAGTACTAGTTATGGTGATAGATGGGTTGATATCAAGGAAGTGAGGC
Organism: Anisus vortex; assembly: GCA_949126835.1. NCBI lineage: Eukaryota > Metazoa > Mollusca > Gastropoda > Planorbidae > Anisus > Anisus vortex. The sequence goes on from OX421498.1 coordinate 24,336,322, forward strand.
AAAAAGTACTAGTTATGGTGATAGATGGGTTGATATCAAGGAAGTGAGGCAAAAAGTACTAGTTATGGTGATAGATGGGTTGATATCAAGGAAGTGAGGCAAAAAGTACTAGTTTTGGTGATAGATGGGTTGATATCAAGGAAGTGAGGCAAAAAGTACTAGGTATGGTGATAGATGGGTTGATATCAAGGAAGTGAGGCAAAAAGTACTAGTTATGGTGATAGATGGGTTGATATCAAGGAAGGTGAGGCAAAAATTACTAGTTATTGTTTTATGGTGATAGCTGGGTTGATAGCAAGGAAGGTGAGGCAATTAGTAGGCCTTCAAGGTATGGTGAAGCTAAGAGAGGTGTGTTAATAGCAAGGAAGGGGTCTCAATTTCTGATGAAGGCATTTGCCATTTTATGAATGTGTCAAGGGCGCCGAAACCCCCCCCCCCCCCCCTTCTCTCAACAATCCGACCCTAGTAAACAAAAAATGCTTCATACATCTTAACTCCTTTTACTAGCCTACTTATAACTAATTATAGGTATGTTACGTATAAGCTTATATAATTAACAAAACAATTTGATGTGTGGGCCTATCGGTAGGCCTACAAGCTGTCTAAATTTCGCGAATAGTAGGCCTACATTTTTTTAGCTTACTGGCGCGCCACAAATATTCCACTTGGTGGGTCGCATCGCATGTGGCCCGCGGGTTGCGTGTTTGAGACCCCTGGTTTAGCCTATAAATATCGTAGTGAAAAAAATTATCCGAATTTAATGTCACGATCCTTGAGTAGCCTAACTCATGGAAAACACAATCACAAGATTGAGTACTGCCATGTGGTGTCCGTTTCAAAGCCTTTCGAAATCTGTTCGTCCAGAAATTATTGGTCGATGCCCAGAAGTCAAACGTATATTTAATATTAAAATTATAGGCCCATCTTAAACAAAAGAGCTGGATCTGTCCTGTCAAGTTTACGGCGTGGATATATATAGCCTAGGTCTTATTCTGCCTTCTTCAGATATGGACCCCCCCCCCCCCCCCCAAAAAAAAAAATAATAATAATAATAATAACGTACCGGTAGCTGCTTTGAAATTGGGATAGCCTAAGCTAGTAGTAGTGGTAGAAAAATGAATGGATGAAGAAGGATTGGCTGATGCAAAGCTGGTATTTGATGCTGAGTTGGAATGGAAAATGTTAGGCCTATCTGCCATATAGACAAGCTGGTTGAAGAAATATATTGCAACAATAGCCAACGCATTATCCCGAGACCGTAAAGTCCATTTTGACGATAATACTTAGGATTATGACTGTCAGCGTGGCGAAGTATACAGATAAAGATAAAAGAATTATTTTTCCGAAATGAAGCTTATTGATCTAGTTGCTGTGAGGTATTTTGAAAAAGCTTCAGGAAACGAAAAAATCGATGGGCCTTTTCTATTTTTTACTTCTTCATTTAGAAATATGGAAATTATGTGCCTAATATTGCGATGTTACCTTACGACTGATTAGAACATTAATTTCAGATTCATCAAAATGAATAATGAAAAATGAACTTATAAAATCAATGCATGGCTATGCATGGCTATAGAGAAAATCGTAGCAAAAATCTTAATAATGTTCAAGTTCATATTTATTATAATGCTAATATAAAATTTAACATGTTTTTATGAAAATACCTGGCAATATGGCTGAATTACTTACTACGTCATCAATTAGTGTGTATGACTTCATGAATAATTTTTTTTTAAGGCTCAGAAGGAGGCAGTGGATTTGCTTAGGAGGGTTGTACCATGTCGGATCGAGAGAGTGGCGATGAGCAACAGCAGCCGCAGGCCCAAGGTATGGGTCTCTTTGAAAGAATTAGGCATTTCCAATGCTAGGCTAAATGACAAACTTAATTTTTAATATGCACAAACATAAATACCTTACTAGGTCAACGTTAGATTGGCCAAGATGGACGCAACGAGGTCAATTTCGCGGTCGCTAATTCACAACAGGAAAGCTCCAAAATAAAATGCATTTGCAATATGCACATTTGAAAAATAAAGCAACGCGCTTATTACTTATGCTTTTCAATGCATAGCATAATGTAACTTAGGTTACACCTGTTAGTTAGAGGTCCTAACCTAATTTCAAGTGTTGTTGACAAAACGTTTGTTTATATGTCCACCTCATAACAACAACATGGCGCTTTCACGTCTCACTCTCAAGTCTTTCCATTTATCCCATCCCATATTGGCATATTTTTATAATTTAAAAAAAAAAACTTTTATTAATATTGGTTAATCGTATATTGCTGAACGGATGGTATAATTAAATTATCCGTTTCGGCATTTGGTATGAAGTATGACTTTTTAGTATGAGCAACAAAAATATGTCAACATACATGACATAGTAACATACTACTACTACTAATTACTAACTACTACTACTAACTTACTCAAACTCAAGTTACTGATTAGGCTGTCTTTACTAAACTTTTATAACTTAGACCCAGCCATAAAAAAAATTTAAGAGTAATTTAATTTACATTGAACAGACCTTCTTTTCCTAGAGTCTGCCATGGCTAAATAGTTAGCTTCTACAAGTCAATAATATAGTTAAATATACACAGGCAAAGGTAGGCCTAGTTAAAAGAAACAAGTAGGCCTAAGCTTAAGGTCTCTAGGCGGCACTCTAGGCCCCTAGTCTAGCTAGACCTGGCAAAGTGTATTGTTATTGTACTGTAGCGACTGGCAAATGAATGACCTGGGTTCCTTTTTAGCCGAGGACTTAAACAATTCTGTAACTTGCTAAAAATTAAACTAAATCACCCAGCCATTCTGGGGAAACAATTACATACATTGTATGGGACTGTAGCATATGTATTAGTATTAGCAAGAAAATACTGGATTTCGATGCACCATTATATTATATATAGTAGTTTAACACAAGCTTTTATTTCTGTATAGGACAAGACACGAAAAGTAATGGAGGAGATCAACACAGCCACACTGGGGAATTCTTGGGTAACAACATAGGGGGCCATCACCTATCAAGTTCAGCAAGGGAAACAACGCAACAAATAATTATCACAATTGCAACATAAGCTTTTATCTACAGATACAATTTTTACAAACTACAGTTAAAATGAAGAGAAAGCTCAAATAATTTTAAATAATTTTAAAATCAATATCATCTAACTTAAATTACAATTAACATGTAACAAAACTTTGGCATCTTCAATTTTAATATTAAATATTATGATGAACTAATTATTGATTTAAATACTATAGATTGAGGCACATTGGTATTTTTTAAATAACACATTTTTAGTCTTATAATGCTTTATATTATTTTGAACCTAAAAATTAAGCTATAATTGATTTTTAGTGAACAATTTACTAATCTTTATTAAATGTTTTAGCCTCAATTTGCTTTTACTTTTGAATAAAATAAATGCAACCTCACATCATTTACTGCAATACACAACCTTGCAATATTTATTGTAATATACCGGTAATGTATAATGCACCACTGCAGAACATATTGCAATGTAAAGTTAGTCTTAACCTTAGACCTTCTCCACAGAGTATTAAATATAAGTAGGCTTTTTTGCTAAGCTGTGCCGAATAGTAGCATGACCCCTAGAGTCAAATTAAATGCAAAGTCTCTGTGAATATAACATTTTCTTGGTAATTGATCTTAACACCCCCCCCTGCCAACGTCCTGGAGTAAATAATATAGGACTTTGGTTCTAGCAAAACTAATCATGTCCAGATTCTGCGTTAAAAAGTTTAATGTTTATTGAAAGTTTTTCAAAATTGTAACATGTAGGCTTACATATATTATTTGCCAAGGCTCAACCTACATTAAACTGGCAGCATTTATTGCAAATTGCAACACACAAGTAGTTTAGTTAGGGATGCTTTTGTTTAAAAACATGTTAATTATAACTTTGCACATGGTTGTGTTGTTTCTTCTTCATATTACTATGGAGACCCCGTTAGCCCAGAAAAAAGTCCACAATTTAACTGGTACATATACAATTTTATAACATACAAACAAGAATTACAAACAGGCGATAGAGGTTCATTTGAAGTATTTAATCCAACCCTATATCCCACGCGAACGCCAGGATTGGTAAAAAAAAAAATACTTTACATGGTTATTTAAAAATATTTCCTTCAGACCAAAGACATCTGTAAATGATTAGTGTTTTTAATCAGTCTGGAAATAAAAAATCAAAATATCTCATAGCCTTGTTTTATTAAAAAAGATGCTTTGCAAGTCAAAATTATACTCCTAGAAAAAGTTTCTATTATTTTTTTATATTCTCTTTTTTAGAATGAATTTTAGTTTCAGTGCAATTTTTTTAAAGCATTATAAATTTGTTGTGATTGTAGACATGTTCTTTGTGTAATGTATTTTTTCTATTCTTTTGCATATTCTTACAATACAACTAGAAGCTTCAGATCCAGGTAAGCTATACAGTTTACTTGATAGTTATTATTTTTATTTACTTCAAATTTCTTTTCAGCAGTTAATAATATCTATCATGAATGTTATTCAGTTATAAATAATGTCTTAGAAAGGCTTAATTTCTTTTTTTTTTTCAGGTGGGTCTGCGGAGCAAGAGCTGGCCACACGCACGCTTCACATCCAATCAAAAAGGTTTTACTTAGATGTGAAACAAAACAAGCGGGGTCGATTCATTAAGGTGGCTGAGGTCAGCAGAAATGTTCTTACTCATTGTTAATGTCTGGCTTATTTCTTCTTTTGCAGGATGAATTTCTTCTTCTTTCAACCAATGCTACACAGCTGTTTGCTCTCTTGTAGTCAATGTCAGATAAACATATATATTGATGTCTCTCTTAGCTGTTCTTTTTTTGTTGTTTTATCATTTAACGATGCTAATGAACTTGTAATATCTAGCAAACATGATTGTTTCACAGGTTGGTGCCGGAGGTAAGAAAAGTCGTCTACTTCTCGCAATGTCTTCTGCAGCTGAGTTTAGGGACTTCTTATCTGATTTTTCAGATCACTACGCATCGTTAGGTGAGCACAGTGAGTCAGCCATTGATTCTTTTCTTTCCTGTGAAATTAAGTTGATAATTATAATATGCTTCAGTTTCATTTAATTTTTTTGTTTTCAAAACTTTTCAAGCCATTATTAATATAACAGATGTAATGAATTAATTTAGACTGCTGATAATGAGTTTTTCTTAATATTGTTTCAGTTTACTCTTCCAAAACAAATATTTGTTGTTGTTTTTTTACTTAAAAGTATATGCATTTGTTTTATTTAATGTTCCAATTATTACAAGGCAATTTATTCACCATAATAAATTATGGATGAGACCTTCTATTTATCACACAAGTATAATTATAATTTATAATGTTATTACGGCTAGAGCCCCCATTCAATTTATGAAAATGATAGTTATAGTATTGTTATTGTTAGTGTGAGTATCCTTGTATTAGTGAAGATCTTATTATATCATTCTGAAGTTTATTTGTAGTTGTCTAGAGTATTCCTGGTTCTTATAATCCCCTGGCAATTCACATAGCGTAGTTTTAGAGTTTACAGTTGATTTACTTCATGTATAATTATTTATGTGGCTCATATTATACAGCAAGAACCTTGATGTTGAGTGGTAGTGTAGATTATTAATATAGTTGAATAAACATTACACATACACACATGTATATAACTTTGAAATATTGACGTTAACCAAGTTGTGTAGAAAGCAACGATAAATTTGGTTTAATTTACAACATCAATCCAGTAGGAATCCAAATAATATTATATACACAATCAAGAAATACACATATTCCAATTAGTAATGAATATCCTCAATGAACATATAGCATTGTAGTTAATAGTAGAATAATAAATTTTCCATAATACAACTCAAATAGAAACGATTCTCAGAGACTTAATATTAGATGTTATCCGAACGGCTGTACGCCAAGAACTGACTAAAAGTGTCGAATCGCGTAGAAATATATTACGGGTCAATCGTTGGAAAAACCAGACAGTCTAGTGACACGAATATTTTAATCAAGCCTGCATGTTGACTGCGTGATCAGATACTTTTTATTAAGAACAAGCAATAATGCTCTAACAAAATAAGGAGAGACCGATCGACCTTGACATGCTGTACTCGCGTGAACAGTTCATGTTTTTATCGAGGTTAATAAAAAAACAATAATGCTCAAATTAGGTTAGGAAAAACCCGGGGGAAACTTTGAGCTGAGAAATATTTATATCGTTTAAACGCAATTCGCTTAAATGATTTAGTTGGTTTATTAACATTACAATGTAGGGAATTTACGTTTCGTAACAGTCGCCCATACCAAAAGGAAAAGAACATTGCATACTAAACAATAGAAGTGTGCAATTTCTTTTAGAACCGCCTGCACTTAACTTTAGTTCTAAACAATATACAAAAAAAAAAAACTGACTCCACCTGGGTAGTCCGTTAAATAAGACAAGTAAGGGAAATAATTTATTCTATTAAACCCCTCATCATATAGGATCTCAAGTTATCCTTAGACCATAACACATGTTCGCGTTATTCTAAAAAAAATTATACTCTCTGAGATATCATTCCTTATAAACATCATCATCTTATTTATAAGGTAAAAATCAGCATAACTAATGTTATCATATTAAACAATTCAATCATTAATTAATTCAACTTAAATGAAATTAATATTTAAATAAACTTAAGAGTAAGAATTTAATCTTAAGTGTGTAAGCATGTGAAGTGTATGCACATTACTCTATTTTGGTTTTTACATAATCACAACTATAGTTTGATTGTTTCAAAATAAGGATGTACATTTCTGTTCATTCATTATCTTACTAATAAAGAAAATTTATGTTCATAAATCCATAATATTTATAAGTAACTTATTAGGTTCTTTTTTTTTTTTTCTACAACAATAATAATATTTGTTTTAGCAAATGGAAATATTCATGGCATAAAATAAGCCATAAGATATTGCATAAAATAATCACAACATATTCATATATTCATGCATTTATTTTTAAATGATCCAATTCTCTTAGTTAGGATTATCAGAATATATACATGAAGTTATCCCTTTATACATTTGTTACATGTGCGATAGGGTGTCCGCGACGATGTGATCTTTTACCAATACGTAAGTTATTCTTAAGTTGTATGGTATTAACCCTATACGGATGTTGTTTGACAGGTTTAACATTATCATCTTTTAAAACTACATCATGGGTAACCAAAGTTGTTTTGTTAGGAACATCACTAAACAAATTTACATGATCATAGATTAAACCCTTGATAGAAGTCTGTTCACCTGAGTCTAGATGTGCCAGTTTATCATTGAGGTTTTTAAGTGCTTCAGTGTTCTGAAGTTTACTTTCTATGATTGTCTTTTTAAATTTAGGCGGGGGTGTTTCAACAGTTTTGATAGCACTCACTGGCCTAATGTCAGTTTGTTCTTCCCTAACAACATAAGGTTTTAGCATGTTTATATGGCACAGTCTCTGTGTTTTCCTTCTATCAGGGGTTTTTACAAGGTATGTTACATCACTGATTTTATCTAAAACCTGATATGGTCCTGTATATTTTGCACTCAGGGGTTGTCCAGACAATTGGGTCAACATGAGGACTTTATCACCAGGATGGAAACATCGGGATCTGGCCTTGACATCATAGTACCCTTTCATTCTTTTCTGAGCCTGCAAAAGATTATCTTTAACATGATTAAAAGCATGATAGATTCTATTGCTAAATTGTTCCACATAAGCTACGAGTCCAGTCTCTTCATCAGAATTTAACAAGGTTTCCTGCAACAGTTTTAGAGGTCCTCGAACTGAATGTCCAAACACTAACTCGAACGGACTGAATCCAAGAGATTCCTGCACAGTTTCTCTAGTCGCGAAAAGAGCGAATGGAATACCGCGATCCCAGTCTTCAGTGTTCTCAAAACAGTATGTGCGGAGCATGGTTTTCAGAGTCTGATGATATCTTTCTAGGGCACCTTGGCTTTGCGGATGGTACGCAGTTGAAGTTGCATGTTGGATGCCTAGTTTCTTTAAGACCTTGTTAAACAGCTTTGATGTAAAGTTAGATCCTTGGTCTGACTGTATAGTCTTTGGAAGACCGTATCTTGAACAAAATGCAATCAGTGCGTCAGATATCTTATCTGCGTTAATGGTGCGTAGCGGAATAGCTTCAGGATATCTCGTGGCAGTGCACATTATAGTGAATAAGTACTGGTGTCCTGTCTTTGTTTTAGGCAGAGGACCTACACAGTCTATTAGCAAGTGGCTAAATGGTTCTGCAAAGGCAGGTATTGGCTTTAGAGGTGCTACCGGTATAGTCTGGTTAGGTTTACCAACTATCTGGCATGTATTGCATGACTTGCAGTATTTTGTGACGTCACGATGTAGTCCAGGCCAATAGAAGTACGGAAGAATTCAACGGTAAGTCTTGTTCACTCCTAGATGACCAGCATATTGTGTGTCATGAGCCATGTGTAAGATGTCATTGCGATATATGGCTGGTACCACAATCTGACTTCCTTCTCTGCAATTGTCATTATCACATTTCACATCTCTCCATTTTTGCATTAATATTCCCTCCTTCAGAAAAAATCCATTTCCTTTAATTTCTGCATCCTGTTCAGTTATCACCTTTTTCTTCAGGTGTTTAATTCCTGAATCTCTATTCTGTTCTAATAGGAGTAATTGTCGAGGTGACAAATTACTTTCAGTAGTCTTGACTGAGGGACCACTCAAGATGTCAGCCAGGAAAGTTGCCTGTAGGTCAATTTCTGGTTCTATTTTTGACTTTGACATGGTTTCGACAGACTTTTGTTGTTGGGCCATACCTCTAGTGACGATGCATATAGGTTTGATAAAGCTCTCACTTTTATTAAGGCATTGTTTTTTCTTGGATATGGAATGCACCACATCTCCAGCAATATCATTTCCCAGTATTAAAGAAACACCTTTAAACGGAAGTGATTTGTATACACCCACAACTACATTTCCAGTGAAGTACGCACTCTTCAGCTGTATTTGATGCAAAGGAACTTGTACATTTTTCCTTGATACACCTTGAATAGTGAGATCCTGTCCTGTATATGTCGATTGTGACGTAGGAACAGTATTCTCTAAAAGTAGTGAAACCTCAGCCCCTGTATCACGGAGTATTCTGATGTTCTTTTCACTAGTGACACCATTTATTATGGATGACACGGTACCTTCTTCAATGAATGGTAAACAATTGCTTGGTATCTCAGTATCGATGAGATCGGTATCCAAGTTATTTTTGTAAGAGGTATGTTTAGTACTCATGGTGGTTCTATCTGATATAGACTCCTTGGAGCTCAGATTAGCATTGGAATTATTGAAAACCATTGTCTCTATTTCAGGAACTATTTCTGGTTTCAAGTTTCCTAGATACGTGTGTTTTGTCAGGTTATCTGCATTAGCACTAGGTATCTCTGTTTGAGTTCTAACATCCTTCTTTACATTTACATGAGTTCTTTGTTTTGGCATTGCTACATACGATAAGACAACATTCTTTTTATTCGGGTTCCCATTCAATATCCAGCACTTTTCCTTAGTATGTCCAATTCGTTTACAATGGCTACAGGTTGGCTTGGAATTTGTTGGACCTTCATTGCTCTGCTGATGTCTCTTTGATTGATAGGATTCATTTGGATTTATGGTTTTCTTTTCTACCTTCATATCTCGATTCTGGAATTTTGATTTATCAACTGTTGTAAATTTATTGCTGGAATGGATAATAACGTATTCGTCTGCCATTACCGCTGCTGTTTCTACTTGTTCTACACCTTTGTCTGCTAAATGTATTCTTACGTCACCTCTGATGTTATTGTTAAAGTCTTCCATTAGCATAAGATTAGCTAATTTATCAAAGTCTTTGTTTACACCTTTGGATCGAATCCATCTTTCAAAATATTTCTTTTTCTGTCTTAGAAAATCAACATGGGATTGTTCCTGTTCTTTCTTAGACTCGCGAAAAACTTTTCTATATTTTTCAGGTGTTAATGCATAACTTAGCAGTACTCTATTCTTGATCAGTTCATAATCATACAATTCCTCTTCAGTAAGACTTAATACAACATCAAGTGCCTTTCCTTTGATCAGAGCTGAGCGTAGAAGTATAGCTTTCTTGCCCTCGGGAAATTGATAGTCTCTAGCGTTTCTCTCGAAAATCATGAAGAACTCTTCCACCGAATTATCTTCAAAAACTGGAATATGTTTCTTAAACTTATACAGTTCTGTATCTGCTTCAGAGCTTGCATTCGAATGATTTGACGTACGAGACCTTGCTAGCTCAATTCTTTCTTGGCTTGCTATTTTCTCTCTTGCTATTTCTCTTTCCATCTCAATTTTCTTGTTTTCTCTTTCCATCTCTAATTCCATCTTTCTTAACTCAAGTTTAAATTTCAATTCTTCACTTAAGTCACCAGTTGTATGCTTTACTCTTTGTTTTATAGGAAAAGGTAATTCATCATCTGATTCATCATTAATGTTATCATTAGCAGTAGTTTCTTCAATAATTAGTGTACCTTGTTTTCTTAAACACTCAGTTACCTCTTGAAGTAATTTAGTTTTTGATGGCCTAGTTTCTGTGATAGAAATGCCCAATGATTTAGCCAATTCTTTTAATTGTATCATTGACATTTTATTAGGCTGTTCTGAGGTTAGATCAAATATCTCTGGATCCAATGTAAGATTATTTGTGGCTTCCATTTTATATATTAAAAGTTACTATAAATCTTGTTAATAATACAATAAAGAGTCCAACTTACTTTCTGTCCTTTGAATAATTCACTACACCACACAGTTCAGATTTGTCACAACAAGGTCATAAAAATAATACTTTCTTAGAGTTACTTTGTTTGATAAGGTAATACACAAGATAATTTTCCAGGCTGAATAGTTAAGTTTTCCGATTCTCAATAGCAATGTTCAATTCAATCACAATCTTTAGTATATTGTATATTGTTCATATTTTCCAACACAATCCATCCAAGTTACGAGTATGTATTACGGCAGTTGTAAATAGTTTGTGTAAATAGTATAACGATTCTTGAAGTTGAAGTAAATCCTCTAAACGTTTGTTAGTAAATCACTGACGAGCAAAACCCATTTTATTACAAGGCAATTTATTCACCATAATAAATTATGGATGAGACCTTCTATTTATCACACAAGTATAATTATAATTTATAATGTTATTACGGCTAGAGCCCCCATTCAATTTATGAAAATGATAGTTATAGTATTGTTATTGTTAGTGTGAGTATCCTTGTATTAGTGAAGATCTTATTATATCATTCTGAAGTTTATTTGTAGTTGTCTAGAGTATTCCTGGTTCTTATAATCCCCTGGCAATTCACATAGCGTAGTTTTAGAGTTTACAGTTGATTTACTTCATGTATAATTATTTATGTGGCTCATATTATACAGCAAGAACCTTGATGTTGAGTGGTAGTGTAGATTATTAATATAGTTGAATAAACATTACACATACACACATGTATATAACTTTGAAATATTGACGTTAACCAAGTTGTGTAGAAAGCAACGATAAATTTGGTTTAATTTACAACATCAATCCAGTAGGAATCCAAATAATATTATATACACAATCAAGAAATACACATATTCCAATTAGTAATGAATATCCTCAATGAACATATAGCATTGTAGTTAATAGTAGAATAATAAATTTTCCATAATACAACTCAAATAGAAACGATTCTCAGAGACTTAATATTAGATGTTATCCGAACGGCTGTACGCCAAGAACTGACTAAAAGTGTCGAATCGCGTAGAAATATATTACGGGTCAATCGTTGGAAAAACCAGACAGTCTAGTGACACGAATATTTTAATCAAGCCTGCATGTTGACTGCGTGATCAGATACTTTTTATTAAGAACAAGCAATAATGCTCTAACAAAATAAGGAGAGACCGATCGACCTTGACATGCTGTACTCGCGTGAACAGTTCATGTTTTTATCGAGGTTAATAAAAAAACAATAATGCTCAAATTAGGTTAGGAAAAACCCGGGGGAAACTTTGAGCTGAGAAATATTTATATCGTTTAAACGCAATTCGCTTAAATGATTTAGTTGGTTTATTAACATTACAATGTAGGGAATTTACGTTTCGTAACACAATACACCTCAAATGACTATATATATTTTATTTCCTAGAGCTAGCAGTATCAACGTTATAATTTTGTAAAGCAATTCAAATTGAAATATACTTTTAGGACCCACTAACTCAGAAACACCACCAGAAGATGGCAAATTAAAAAGTGAGATGATAGTCAAAGATAATCGTCGTTACTATTTGGATTTGAAAGAAAATCAACGGGGCAGATTCCTTAGGGTAACAATTTATCATTTAGTTTGATAGCACACTTTGAATTATTATTGTTGCTAATAATAAATCTACATCATGAAACATATTTTTGTCCTGCCTTTTATAAATTGATCCTTTTCTTTCCACACCTCCATCTGTTCCATTACATAGCATATACTCATCTGTTTTGTTAACTGTTTTAATGATAATATTGAACAAAGTTTTTGAGAGTCCTATAATGAGCCATACTTAAGGGCCCATCTGGTACATCATATAGAGCGTTTGCAATGGGCGGAACTTAAGTTTTTTGGTGACGTCATTTTTTAAATATAGAAGCCACTTGAGGTGCAAATGTAACGTGGTGGAGTTGTTCTTTATCATGCCAAATTCACATCTGAATATTGGCTATCCTACTCACAAATTAGGAGGTAAATAGTCGTAGATCATCTTCCTAGTCCAAGAGAAAGCCTGACATGGTATTTTTTCAACATTTTACGCCCATTTTATCATCTTCATATCCGACCGGTAAGTGTTGCAATTGAATTGATTTTATTAATGTTATAATGAGGTCTGTGCAGAATGATTTTCCGGTCACGTGATGTTGGGTAAATACACTTGTAAACATTAACAATGGCTTACTGCGCTGCTGTTGGGTGCGCAAATTATGCCGCTAAATTATCATGTAAAGAATCTAAAATCTTTTCATCGATTTCCTTTGAAAGATCAACAAATAGGTGTTGTCCTTTAATAATTGTATGTCTATAAACATTGTTCCTTCCGTGAGTATCATTTATAATTTCACAATATTCAAGGATTTTTAACAAGCATAGGTGCCATTAAGATCAATGTAAAATCAGCCTTTTTTTTTTAGTTTCATCACGTGATCGATTTTCTGTCTCTAAGGAATTGTGCATAGACCTCATTATTGATGTCATTGCGAATAATTGTAGGCCTAATCATTCGGTACAACATTAATTATATGTATTCCCCTATTTTAAAATTTAAATACTACAGATTAATTGATTAATGTGATTAGGCTAGGGCTGGCTAGACCTATTTACGTAAATAAAAACAAGCTTGAGCCTATATGTCACTTTATTGATACAGCGGCCATTATGTACACCTTTACACAAAGTAAACAAAAAACACTTGCTTTTTGTCACATGATTGCAAACGCCCTATAGGAGAAAACTCAATTTTGAATTTAATGTTATTTTGATCAGTTTTTTTAATGAATTTTATATAAAAATGGGAAAATAATTTTTTTTGCCGTAAACTAGGACACGTAGGACCAAAAGAAGATGGTAAACAGACAAAAAAATTACACATTTAAAAATAAATATCTCTAAAATCAATGCATGAAATGCTTTTAATATTGACATTATTAAAGATACACATCTTATTTATACTTCTGAGCATTGAAAGGTTAAAGACATAATTAGTTTTTAAACTATGTAATACAAAGTGGACCATATAAAAAAATGCAGGCAAATTTAGGGGGCAGGGTTACACAAACTTAAGTATCAAAGATAAACATTTACGGATGTATAGAAGTGTTGTAATATAAATATAGAACAAGTCCTGAAAGTTTGAAATAAATTGATAAAGTAGTTTTTGAGAAATATGAAAAATAATGACATTAATTAACCAAAAATTTCATTTTGAGAAAAATGCATTTAAAGTTGAATTTGGCTAAAAAAAAGCGTCATTTTTTAAATCTTTCATTCCCTTTGCCTAGTGCTTTTGAAATAAGCAGTAATTAGATTTTATTTTATAACTTTAGGCTTACCGGCCTATGTATTATTATGGTACTGTAGTCCTAAATCTTATTGATGATTCACTTTTTATTCCTTCGACTCGGTGGGCGTAGGCCTAATGTTACCGATTTCAATATCGCCGGTACTAATATTATGACCTGGTATTACATCTTGAGCCTTTTGCCATCTTTTCAATGCTGCTGACTGATTTAAACTTTAATTTGCTCTTTTCCCACTTTTTTCCCCACTTACAGTGGTTTCCATAATAAATATATTATCATCTTTTTCTTTCTAACGCTATAAAAATTCAAGAAATTTGTTTAAATATGGCTGCTTTGAGTGAGATTTCCGCTCCACGTTGCTGCCAAAGGTTGTGTAAATTCTGATTGGTCGGAAGCTTCAGGAGACATAAACATATGATACTTCGGCATTTTCCGTAGCGTTTTCTTCATTGGAATGAGGTCATATTGTAGGATGTTTTTTATAGCTGATTTTTGCAACTTGTCTAGAACAGTTAGTTATTTTTTGCTCTAAATTTCAATACCAAATACTTAGTGATAGTGCAAAGTGTAATTCTTGTTGCTATGGTTAGAAATAGTGTAAATGCAGCAATAAAAAAATTAAAATATAGCAAAAAAACAATCCAGTGACCTTACAAAACATTTTTTAAATCATCTTATACTGCACATTTTATAATTCTGTTGCTGTTATGGTATTCTAAGATGGTTAAGGTAGCCATTTTTGATAAAAACAAAAGGATACTTTTACGCCAAATTGGCTTCTGAGACCTAGATGGTCCAATAAATATTTCTTCATCAACAAACTATTGCCTTGAACTATCACATTTTTTACTTGTTGTTTGTTTTGGCCCTTTTCTTTGATAAAGACTAACTTTTCTTTACTGAGATACACAGTGGCTTTATTTCATTAAAGTTTTTCAAATGAAGAAGCTTTTTGATAGAGCATAACCGGAAATCACCTCACCTGAATATCCTGTATTTCTGAACTATTTTGTCTAACTTTTGAATACATAATCCCGACTTGATCTGCTTTGCCAAAATCCAAACCTCTGCTTTTGTTGCAAGTAAAGGCATAACGGTACCAAGAGGTGTCTGGAGGGGTTAGGAATAGATCAGACATGCCTACTGTTCCGCTTTTGGCGTATTTGTTCCGCTTTTTTATTAAAAAACACACTTTGTTACGCCGTTACGCTTTTTACTAGTTTTGTTACGCCAAATTGAAAGTTTGGGTTTTTCATGGGTTGAAATATAGTCCGTGTCTAGGTTGATAAAACAAGGGCACAAAAAAGTCGCAATGCTATAATTATCATTACTTGGGTTTTCTGGGTTTATTAAAAGAGATATTGTGGGCTTTTCTAACGTTTTTTGCGGTATTACTCGTGTTTGGCAATTAATATTCTTTTCCATTACTGTATTGCTAAGATTGTGAAAATGTCTAAACGTCCTGGCTCAGAAAGTTTAAATATGACTTGTTCAAATTGTAAAATAACTAATTCAGTGTTATTGGAAGGAATATTCAGAGGAGTTAATTCAGCAAATGTGAATTTAATGTTCTTTGTAGGCCTACTAGATCTAGATCCATTGCGAATTGTCTGTGAAACGTAAGCCTACCTACATTTTAAATCTAATAATAGGCCTAGATTTTAGCTTGCTTGCTTGTTTTTTTTTTTTGTTTTTTTTTTCTTTTTTTTTCTTGTTTTTTTTTTTATTTATTTATAAAAGATTGTCAGATAAGTAGTGTTCCGCTTTTTTGATGAAAAATCCTCTTTTTCATCAAGATTGTTCCTCTTTTTAGTCCTTAGGGGTAGGCATGTCTGATAGATATTAGAGACTAAACCTCACGTGATGCATATGATACGGAAACTCTGGAGTTGTCGCTACTGCTAAGTTCGTAGAAGGATTTGGCAAATATGAGTGTTCGAACAATCTTCTATTTGGTTAGGCCCTACTTTTAATGCTCTAAATAATTTTCATTTGATATACATTTTTAAACACAAAGGAATTTCTAATTAAATTTAGTACACATGTAACTTGTAAAACAAGAAAGCATGTCTACAATGCTCTTGCCTAAAAACTTTGTTCATTTGTCTTGCATGTCTTGTTTTTGATGTCCATTCACAATGACCATCTTTCATCTCACATTTGCCTCATACATTGGCTGACGGTCAGGTTTCTGAACAGGTGTCTCAAACCATACCCAGGGGAGGTCCTCGTTCTCAAATAGCAATACCCGCGCAGGGTATGATTGAGTTTAGAGATGCACTCACTGAACTGTTAGAAGAGTTTGGCACCGATGACCAAGGCAAGTACGGTACATTTTTAACAGGTTACTTGTAAAATATTATGTTAATTTTGGCCCAATGTCTTTATCTAGGGCATGCTGTAATACTTTGACTTTGTCTACTCTCACAGAACCACAGAATGAACTCCCAGAAAGTCGTTCTATGAGGGTTGAAAACAAAATGTTTTATTTTGATGTGGGTTCCAACAGGAGAGGTGTATATCTTCGCGTCTCGGAGGTGAGTGTAAGTACTCAAACTGTTTATTGCTTCCCTCATTTTTAACTGTCTGCTTTATTGTTTTTTCACTTAACAAAGTATCATGGACATTTCTTTCAAGTGGCTTTAAACCTAAAGTCTGTGTGTAGTGTTATCATTTAATTCTTTGTGGTTGTGACCGTTTCACAACTCCGTGTAGGCTATTACTTATATATTAGGCTAGGCCTAACAATATAATATGACAGGTTATTGTCTTTTGAATGGAAAGATTATAACAGTTTTTTTTCCTCCATTAAAAATGCGTTTTTTATCAGCCCGCTAAAATGAGGGCGACGAAATATGAATAAGTTAATCTATTGGAGCAATGTCACAGTTAGGCCTACTGTTTAATATTTAGAGTCTACAGTGCCGTCATATTTATTAGGCCAAATGAATGGAGTAAATCAGTCGGTGTAGAACTAGTGACTTCATGACTGCATTAAATTTTAATTGTAAGGTGGCTCGGCGACCTCTTATCAACTGTCCTGAATTACAGCCATCCTATTTGTAAAGAACATATTTTTTAGTTTGCTTGGAACGGTTTCAGACTTAAGTAAAAAAAAGAAAAAGCTAGATTTAGTTTCGTACAAGTCTGCAACCTTAGGCCTATATAGATCTACCAAATCTGGTGTTGGTGGAAATCTCAATTTTTTCTGACATTTTTCTTTTATGCCGGCGCATATTTTTTTATAACAATATCGGACATAATAAAAAATAAAATAAGACAATAAAAAAAAAATGTTGATTTAAAATTAATTTCCAAACGAAGTTTTAAATTCTTTGTGTCGCGCATTCGCGAATTTCCTCATTTTCATAATAAATAAAAATACGTCAGATCATTGAACTTTATAAAAAAAATGTGTATTAATCCTTAAGTTTCTATTTTTCCCCGCTATTAAGTTATTAGGCATTTGAAGTTACAGACTATCAATAGTTTACTAGTTAACATTTTATCCTAAATTAACTAAGATATCATTTGCCTAAGAGTTAAAGTCACTAGGATTAGGATACAATATTTAAATTACATTTATTGGTAACTGACCTAGAAGATACAGAACAAAGAAAATGGGTAATAATAGGTACTCCAAACCAATTTTTCAAACCAAGAAAACAGCATTTTTGTGTGTTTGAAATGAAAGAACTAAGAATTCTAAGCATGTGGACATTAAATTTATGACTGTATGTCGTATGTCAATTATTAAGAAAGTTTGAAATTTTTTATTTTTTTTTAAGCTTTTACTTTTTACTGCAAGCTAAAGACCCATATTTAGAGGTCATTATTTTTAAAAGTACATTACATGCAGTCATTTCCTTTTAAATATACACAAAATACTATATGGAAAACAAACACAATTTTTTTCAGGAGTGTAACAAATCAAAATTTTGATATTATTTGTCGTAAAAATGGTGCTTCATCAATTTGTCATGTTTTACCGAAGGAGCTAAATAAACATAAAAATTGCTTCCTTTTGAAAATTCACAAAAAATTATCTAATTTACCCATGAACTTAATTTATATATCAATTTAAAAGAGAATCAAAGATCTACACAAAAATGCAAAATAATAAGCTCTATAGATCAATACATATTTTAGAAATAGCCCAGTAGTGAAGAGGCAAATGATTTTTTTAACAATTTGTACTTTTTTTTTAATTTACAAAAAATAATAAATAACATCCTACATGTTCCAAGTTTTTTTTAAAATGAAGATAATTGTATACTTTATATAAAATAAGTTAACCTAATATTAAAACATAGCACAGAATATTAGAAAGATTGTTTAGAGTAGACACATAAAATGAAGTTTGGTACTAATTTTTTTTTTTCGGATTCACTAATTCTAAAATCTTTAAGAGGATGCAACACAGAAAACACACCATCAGAGATAATTAACATTCTACAACAAGTTTGGCTCAGAAAAATTGTTACGTCCAAATCTGTATGACAGTATGGTCATTCAATTTCCTTGGAACTTTTTCAACTACGGCTGGACTTTGAAGCCTTCTTTAGGTCTTTACTAAGGGAAAACCAGAATTCCTTTTCCACTTTCCAGGAATGTTTTTTTATGGCAGCTTACTGTTCACCAGTCACCATCTGTTGATTTTCAATAGAGAATAGACACAATTTACCACTAGTTACTAACAATAACATATACATAGTGACAAGTAACATTAACATAGACATAGTGAATAGTGGTAGGAGTCATAGTTTTCTTCATTGTTATTATAACATTGCTAGGCCAAGTGCTGCTAGTGGAACATTACATACTAGGCCTATTTCAAATCAACTTAACCATGTCAAATTTCTTTTATATTTAAACATGTACTACACATGTTTTTAATATACATAGCTTTTAAAAACAGTAAAATCATAACAAACTACCATCATTGATTAGACTTAGGGCAGAACCACTCTGATTTTCAGTTTTGTTTACATTATCAACACAAACCTCGGTCACGTGACTCTTTTTAAAACTTTAATTGCATGTAGTAACATACTTTTTATATCAAATATGAGCAAAAAGAATAATAATTAAAAGTATCATTTAAAGTCAAAACTATCATATTATGGGATTAAATAAACAGGGAAAAATAGATTTATGTCTAAAGATGGGAGGGGTAGAGATTCAGTCTTGACTTCGTAATGCTAATGGCGCCGTAAATCGGCAATATCGAAGTGCACTAAAAAAGTAATCTAATTTCAAACATATACTATAAAGCATCTAAACTTATCTATAAACTAATAATTCACAATATTATTATGTTTTTACATACCTGATAAGCGTACAAGATCCGATAAAGCTTAAAAACTGCATCGCCGGCATATGACTAAGTCGGCCATTTTCCCTTGCTATAAGCCGTTCAGTGAAAGATTGGAAAATGAAAATATATGGGTTCTCAATAGGCGCTCGCGCTACCTCGCCATTCTTTATATTTAAGCCCATATAATTTAAAAAGCCGATTTTGCCTTATATCCCATTGAAATCTCAATATTTCTCCGATAATTTACTTTTTTACATATTTAAAGTGTAGCTATTAAAATGTAGAAAACACGAGTTGAAAGATCATTCACTTCTGCATGCAATGGACACATTTCTAAGGGTCATTCTATAAATAGCGCGATTGCGCCACGCGATAGAGGGAGAAGGGGGTAAAAACGATCTATTTAAATGCCGCTAAAACTCGCTGCGGTGATGTTTTTCCAACCACAAAAACTTTTATTTTAGTAACACCAATTGAAAAACTAACCTCATATTGTTATAGTGCTTGAATTGATCTTTTTAATGGTACCATTTTTATTAGTATACATGTTAGATTTGTAAGAAAAATGTTTACTAGAAAATTATGAAAAATGCTAAAAATCATGGCTTTTCAGCGGTTTGGAGTACCTAGTAATAAAGAAACACATAATTATATTTTTAAAGTAGGCTAGCCTAATTGTTTTTCCAATTCCCTAAACTATAAGCTTTAATAAAATATATAGGTTTAGAGGCCTATATTTAATGTAAAATTATATCATAAAAGAATACACAATAAAAGCAGAATCCTCTTCATTATTGTATATATATTGAAATAGTGTTTAGTGACTTTTGCATAAGTCTGTCAACCTAGTTAGTAGTAGAATCCTCTTCATCATTATATACAGGGGTGTAAATCTTTCAGATTTTCTCTGAAATCAGATTTTTTGTGTTGATGTGATTTTTTGTGTGTTTTACATCTCTAGTACTTTTACATCTTTTTTTTTTTTTTTTTTAAAGTCTGAAAAAAAATAATTATATAGTTTTGAGTCCAGATAAGCAAAAAGTCGAAGCATATAAAGTACTAACAATCACACTATATTGCTTACACAATTAAAATGTCTTATTTACACTCTGAAACATAGTTTGCTATTCCCACAACTCATTGTCAGA
This sequence comes from Anisus vortex, assembly GCA_949126835.1. NCBI lineage: Eukaryota > Metazoa > Mollusca > Gastropoda > Planorbidae > Anisus > Anisus vortex. The sequence goes on from OX421498.1 coordinate 24,356,916, forward strand.
GGAAAAAAATCTGAAAATCTGATTGTGTATGGAGCTTGCCATTCAGATTATTTCAGAGAGTTCAGATTTGTCAGAGGGAAAATTAGGTAAATAGCCTTACAAAAGTGTGAAAATAAGATTAAGGGAAATAACTCTAATAATCTAATCAAACAAATTTACTTTTGAAAAGTTGATAAAATGGCTGCCAATGCTATGAGAGGAATTGTGTTTGTTGAGCGTAATTCTGATATTGACAGCATTGATTTTACACCTAGAAACAAATTCAAATGGGAGTGGTTGGTATTAAAGGATGAAAATGAAGATTTTTTGTGTGTTTTATGTTAGAATTATTATACTGTATTTTCTATAAAATCATATAAGAAAAAGAGAGACTAGCTAGCGTCACAGTCACTAGCTTGACTTGGGCTTGTGGCTTTAGAACATATATTTTCATGTAAAATGAAGATCTGTATACTGTATTTATAATGTTTACCAATCACTGTCAGACATTGGTTCCATATTTGATACAATAATGAAAATGTGGAGGACAATATATATATATACACATTGACATTATGTAGGGTAGGCCTGATTCAGTAAACAGTTGAAGGTTAGTTGTTTTTTTATTTACTATCACTGTTAATCTTCTTTCATTCTGTTATTTTACGGGGTTGCATTTCCCATGGAATATTATCTACTGATGTTATAGTTGAGTGAAAATGCTTTAATAAAAAGATATTAATTTTCAAGTGTTAAAACACAAAAATCATTTTCGTCCAGGGGGGCTTGGCCCCCCTTTGCCCCCCACAGGGGCGCTGCCCCTTGACCCTGCCAGGGACCATGATGGCCCCTGGACCCCGGCATTTTCAGATTTTTTTTCAGACTGCCATTTACACCCCTGTATATATATTGAAATATTGTTCAGTGACTTTGAATATGTATGGCATAAGCTGGGATTGGTTGAGTTGTCAAAAAAATCTTGAGTTATTTCTTTTTAATTATAGTTTTCAAATGTATGTTTATGAAGATAAATTTATGTTTAACTGAACTGGTACAGACCAATATCTTAAAAAAAAATCTGATTAAAGATTTATTTTCTGTGGTCTGAATTATAATTGAATTTGACCTTTTAAATGCACCAGCACCATTTTAAATCCAGCTCCAAACAAAATTTTTTGGGGGAATGCTTCCGGAATGCTTCGCGTTGTCAATTTGGCGCTTCACAAAAAAATCCAGTTTTTCCCCATCAAGAAAGTTGGCAGCTATGCAACTGTTTAATTAGTTCTCCTACATGGATAAGAGACATAGAAAGTATTATAAACTGCCTACACCAGAATACAAATTTTCATAGTCAGGTGCCTAAGACAAATACTGAATATCCAATCGATTAAGAAGATAGAATATTACTATTAATAATAGCTAAAGTGCAACCTAAAACAATAGGCTGCCAAATCCTACACAGGCCGTAAATTAAAAAAATATAAATTGAGTTTAGATAATTTTAAAATTAAATTTTATTCAAAACTTATTTTTTAAGTGTTTAACATATTCATAACATTAATCTTCTGTACGGAAGAAGAATGTGCAACAAGTATAAGTAATAATTTTGAGATTGGTGTAATATTTTAATTTTATTTTAGAACAATATTCTTTTTTAATTTTAGGTCAGAAATAATTTCCGGACAGCAATCACCATTCCAGAGAGATCATGGGGAAGATTCCGCGATATCATCTCCGAGTTTGTAGACAAATCTAGTGCAAAGCCGGAGACTGAATAAATTAGCCCCTGCGTTTTGCCTGTGATATCTCGCCCAAACTTTGCTACAGATGGCCTGCAGAGGAAATGTGCTTTGTGATTGGATGGCTTGTGTTTGTGTGATGTGCCTCAACGTGTAGATTGTCTGTGTTGGTACACTGGTGGCCATAACTAGAAAAAAAATGGCCTTGTACCACTTGAAAGAAATGTTTTCACCAGTCTTTTTGTTGTCATTGTATCAGACTGATATATTGGGACTTGAACATCTCTGTGCTGTAAACAAGGGGTGTCAAGTTAGATCTGCAGATATATTCATAGATATATATATATATATATGAATTTATTGATGATATTAATAATGCCACAGGACTTCCCTTCCTCCAGTCTGTTTGGGGTTACATTTTTGTTTGGATAACTAGTCTAGTGTTTTGTGAAAGTAAAGAGGAAACAAAAAAGTAGGTTAATGTCCTCCCTCAGGCAGTGAATCACTCCCAGCACACACTGTAAAGTGATTCTTGCCATCAGTGTTTTTACTCAATGCTTCAAGTGTTCAGGGGGATTCCTTAATAAAACACATCTTTTTTTTTCTCATTTCAAAAGTAGGAAAAAGGGTCTTAAAAATTATTTGAATATGGACTTTGTTTTACTGACATAAGGGCATATACTGAACAATTGACTTTAAAATATTTTAATTTATAAGAAATATTGCACAATGCATTTATGAACACTGTATGTAGGGATACCATTGTGTGTTGTATGTAGGGACACCATTGCGTGTTGTATGTACCGTAGGGACACCATTGTGTGCTGTATGTAGGGACACCATTGTGTGTTGTATGTAGTGACACCATTGTGTGTTGTATGTAGGGACACCATTGTGTGTTGTATGTAGGGACACCATTGTGTGTTGTATGTAGGGACACCATTGTGTGTTGTATGTAGGGACACCATTGTGTGTTGTATGTAGGGACACCATTGTGTGTTGTATGTAGGGACACCATTGTGTGTTGTATGTAGGGACACCATTGTGTGTTGTATGTAGGGACACCATTGTGTGTTGTATGTAGGGACACCATTGTGTGTTCTATTGATCCTACTTTAAGTTTTAAGACCTGTATTTGCGTTGTTGTTTGAAACAAATTTTTTTTCAAGGAAATGTCAACAGCAGTGTTTTTATAAATTCTCTTGTCTTTGTTTTTTATTCTTTGCTATCATACCCATAATGTTCTAAATGATGAGGTGTGTGTGCTATATGATGAGCTAATGCGTCAAAATGACTGCTTAAAGTCCTATGTCATGTTCAATTCTTCATATTAGTCCATAAATCATTTCTGCTATTAGACATGTCACCAACACAGTAAAAATAATCCCACCCATCAACCACATATTTGGATTGTTTGACAATAGTTTTTTAAGCTAGAAAATTTGAGATGGGGGGGAGGGGGTAGTTGTTTCTAGAAACATTTTGAAAAGAAACAATGAAGTTTCTTTATAAGATACTTTTATTTTTTTACTTTTCTATTAATGAGTATGGTTGGTATATCGTATGGCTAGAAAAACTAACCATGTATAGTTTTTTTATTACATTATGTAGAACTGTTGTCCAAAGCAGTAAGTCATAAGAATCCACAGCAACTATAACTATAACAATCATTTTCTTTTTTGTCCTTGTGTAAGGTGAAACTATAAACATGATTTGCAGTAAATGTATATAAAAGTGTATTGTTCATAAATTTAGTTTAACAATAAATAGCAAGTACAGTTTAACAAAACTTTACTTGATATATTGATTCATCAATGCCATTGGTATTGAAAGTAAAAAAATTGAAACCTGTAGTATGTTGATGGGATATTGACAGAGCGTCTACAAAACCTGTTGTATGTTGATGGAATACTGATGGAGCGTCTATGAAGCCTGTTGTATGTTGATGGAATACTGATGGAGTGTCTATGAAACCTGTTGTATGTTGATGGAATACTGATGGAGCGTCTATGAAACCTGTTGTATGTTGATGGAATACTGATGGAGCGTCTATGAAACCTGTTGTATGTTGATGGAATACTGATGGAGCGTCTATGAAACCTGTTGTATGTTGATGGAATACTGATGGAGCGTCTATGAAACCTGTTGTATGTTGATGGAGTACTGACGGAGCATCTATGCAGCCTGTTGTATGTTGATGGAGTACTGACGGAGCATCTATGAAGCCTATTGTATGTTGATAGAATATTGACGGAGCGTCTATGAAATCTGTTGTATTGTAGAGTACTGACGGAGCATCTATGAAACCTGTTGTGTTGATAAAGTTGTTTGAGTACTGACGGAGCGTCTATGAAAGAAGCACATTTCCACTGCCCGCAAGCCTGTGGCAAGCCCAGAAGATTAATGAAACAAGAAATTGTTGTGTACAGGAACTGGTCTGTGTTTTGGTTCAACTTTTTTTCAAATCTCTAGTGTTGTGGTGTTCCAGTCTAGGGAAGTGATTGGTGGACTCAAGAAATCTTTGGGGTTTGGGTCAAACACTGTTTAGGAAATGCTCTTTGCCACCAAAATCTTCCCTTGTACAAGTTTTTATTGTAAAGAGAGAGAAAAGAAAAATCCGAAAGCGCCATGTAGCTTAATAATGTTATTTTTTGTATATTTTGGAGACGGCAGTTTTGTGGTACAGGTTTGTGCTAAATTGATTTGAATTATTCCATTGTTTAGTTAAGTATTTGTTTGAGAAGTACATTACTATTATTTTCTGTACAGTTTGAAATAATTTTCTTTGTAGACAGCTACTTGATAAATGTATTAGACTTAAGTGTGTAATCAAAACTGTTTCATTCAGTTGTGTAGGAAGAGGAGAAAGACTCTAAATGACTTTAGTTATTAAACATTTTTCTTGTCTCATTTTCTACTCAAGTTTTTTTTCTCTCTGCAATTCATGATTTTATTCTTGCTTAAAAGTTAATAGAAGAGTTCAATGATTTGCTTTATTTGTTGGGATGTATTTCAATGATTCATTGTGTTCTAAACACTGTTTCATTTCAAACTTCATGGCACCTGAAATTGGTTTCAGTTTTTTCTTTATTATTTGTTTTGTATTTTCAGATTATATTACATTGGACAATTATCATGAACTAATTGTGTTTTTTTTTTCTTCTTCTCTTTCTTTTTTCAAATTTAAAGATACATTTGTGCTACCAGTACATTAATTTGTGTATTTTTTAACCATTAGAGAAACTGTGAAATTATAGAAAAAGTTTTTATTATTCTGTTGAGCATATTAGATAATCTTGCTACACCCAGTGCAGGCTGGCCACACCCAGTGCAGGCTGGCTACTACAAGTGTTAGCTTATTTCAAGCAAGTAGTATGCACTTAACACAAGTAGCTGTATTTTCCCATCTCATGCTTTTTGACAACTTTGTACTGTACATGTAAATGTAATGTAAAATAAACTTCTGATTTTATCCTCTTTGCAGAGTTTTTTTCTACAATAGTTGTGCAGCATATCAGTGTGGCATGGGGAATACTAAAAAGAATGAGCATAAAATGTTGCTGTTGGCAAAACAATAGTTAAACCAAGGGTTGTGTAACAGCAAAGCTCCAAGGACATTTAAATTACCCGTACATTACATATAAAAAATTCAAATAGTAATTATATCATTTAATATAAAAGATAGACTCTAATTGCTTTGTTAAAGTTACGACTAATGAGCATCAAAGCTTAGATTTAGATTTGACAAAGAAAATTATACTTCCAATTCCAATGTTTCTATAAAAATCAAATTGTCCAATAATAATAAAATTTAAAAATGTCTAGTCTATAACTATAAAAAATGAAGCCGGTTGGTCCAGCGGTTAGATCACCCAATAAAACCGAGTGACAGGTCGCGGGTTCTATCGAATCTATCCCTGCCACCGACGGATCCCTGTCGCCCTGCAGGAGTGGGGCTAGTGGACGTAACAATCTTCTATCTAGAAGGAACGTCTGTAAACTTATAAGAACTAATATAATATTAATAAATGAAAGCCTGTTCGATCTCCTTGAACAGCACATTAGTGGCGTACTAAACTACAAATATTAGTTATTGCCTTTGTATAGCACAACCACTGAGCTATATTATATTAAATAGTGCTCTAGCAATTAAAATGGGGGAGAAAAAGCGGACTTTTAAATATAGATAAGTGCACTGTATGGCACTGAGCTATATATACATGGAAGTACCAAAAAAGTAAAAACGTTTCGTAATTGCGTCATTGAAATACTAAATTACTAAAGCAAGCGGTCCATGTATATTATAGTCTATCAAGTCTATGGTATTTCTGCTATACTATAATATGATGACTCGAAACAATGATTTTCGGAATTTCCGATTCGTTGTTTCTTTTGAACTTCCGTTTTATTGAATCGCTTCGATTTTCTCAATGAAAAATTAAAATCGAAAGTTGTATAAAGCGGAAACATTTAAAAAACAACCAGGAGCGCAGAAGTAATTTAAGTAATTTTAAGACAGCCTTATTGGTTGCGCACGGAAAAAAAGTTGATATAAGCTCTAAAAATAGAGCAAGCGGTCCATCTTATTATAGTCCTATACTGTAATGCGAGCAAAAATTGTATGTATGTATGTATATATATATATGTATGTCTGGAAATTTTCTTCAAAAGCGCTCTAACGATTATCTTCATGTTTTAATGCACGACTTGTTTCACCTAAAAAAAAATCTACAGCTTTTCGGCCACACAAATAAAAATCGGAAACTAACGTTAGACAAAAATACCCATTAGATTTATCGTAGATAATGAGGTCTATGCACAATTCGTTAGAGACAGAAAATATATCACGTGATGTCTAAACTTAAAAAAATGGCTGATCTTACATTGATCTTATCGGCACCTATGATTATAAAAAAAATTAATTTCCCACATATCCTTGAATAGTGTGATATTATAAATGATGCTTACGGAAGCAACAATGATTATAGACATTCAATTATTAAAGAATAACACCTTTTTGTTGATCTTTCAAAGGAAATCGATGAAAAGATATTTTGTATTTTTATATTCTTTACATAATAATTTAGCGGTAGAATTTGCGCACCCAACAAGCAGCGCATTAAAACATTGTTAATGTTTCTAAGTATAATATCTAGTCAACATCACGTGACCGGGATATCATTCTGCATAGACCTCATTGATTTTGGCCGTGAAAACATGCCATTGCACGATCCACGTGTAGTGCGGCTTTCAAGGGCGGTGATTTGTTGCGTCGCAATTATGACGTTTCGGGAATACCCGTAGGCCTACTACAGCAGAAAGAAGTTTAATTTCTTGTTTAGACTACTGTTGCGCACCGATGATAGATATAATTTAAAACAAGACTAAGTGTAATTTGAGGATTCGCACCAAGATGGCGGTGATGTTATGACTTTAATGTTACGTCCTTGAGAGTTTTATTGGAAAATACTTACTTATTTAAAGTTTTAAAACTTATTAGGAAGTATTTTTGTGATTGTAATTATTATTAATTCTTTTGTAAATATAACTAAACAGTAAACAAACTAAAACTAAATACTAAAATTTAGAAAGCGGCTAAAGCCGCGGGTGTATACAAATCCAAACACTTGAAAAATGGAGAGCAGAGAGACAAAAAGAAAAAGAGGTGAGGATTCGATCACCTACGAAAATTCAGAAATATGTCCAAGATTTATTTGGTAAAATTTGGTCATTTGAAAAAACACTGCAAAAGAAATGCTGTCTGCCCACGTTGCGGTAATGAAGGACACAGCATGGAAACATGCAGTGCAGAAATGAAATGTATAAACTGCGAAGGACATTTGTCATTCTCAAAAATATGTCCAAGATGATAAATGCAATAATATGCACTAAAGAAAAATCAACACAATCAAATATAGAAGAAATGCTTCCAAGGAAAGTAAATTCGGAGAACAAACCAAATAAGGATTATAGGAAAAACAAAATGAAAGAAATATATCACGGTAAGGACTTGAAATCTAATGAAATTAGAACTATGGACATTTTAGAACAAGCATGCGAAAAGGGTGATTCAATAACGGACTTACAAATACAAAAGGAAACACTGTCTCAACCTTTAAATTCAAAAACCAGGACACAACAAGAAACAGATAGTAGTACACGGGAGAACGACATGGAAATTATAGAAGAAAATGAAATAGAAGATGTCATAACTTCAAAAAACAGAAATCGAAAAAAAAAACAAGTCTCCACATCAATCACAATCTAATATTATTATAAAAACCCTCCAGAAACCAAAAAAAAAATAAAGAACAAAAATATAAAGAAATTAATATTACAAATATACACTCTTGGATATGAATTCACAATATAAGAATATTCTGCAATGGAACAGCAGAGGACTAAAACATAATATTCCAGAACTACAACTTATTATAACTGAGACAAATCCTATAGTAATTTGTCTACAAGAAATAAAATTAAATACAGAATCATTTGAATTGCGTAATTATACCGCTTATCATCATATACATTCTAAAAAAATTGCATGTGGAGGTACTTCTATTTTTATAGCAACTAATATTCTACATAGAAAAATTAATATAAATACCTGCATGCAAGCCGTGGCTATAAGATTTACATTAGGAAGACCTTTAACTATATGTTCAATTTATATCCCACCAAATAATAACATATTCACAATTAGATGATCTCATTAAACAGCTGCCACCTCCAATAATACTTATGCGAGACTTTAATGCCCACAACCCTATATGGAGAAGTCATAATACAAACCTAAGAGGTAAAGAAATTGAAAGATTACTCGATGAAAGAAATATATGCATTTTTAATGATGGTACTCCGACTTTTCATAGTTCTACAAATGTATCTCCATCTTATCTTGATTTAACAATGGCAGATTCAACTCTATTTACAGAATTTACTTCGAGCGTTTTGGAAAATAATTATGTGTCAGATCACCAGCCTATCCTGCTTACTACAAACTCCAAAATACCAGCCCATAACCCATCAACATGGAACTTTAAAAGAGCAGATTGGAATACTTTTAAATTGGAATGCGACATAATACTCTCTCAAATAAATATACATTCTAGTGCTCAAGAAGAATATTCAACCTTTTTACAATCATTATATCAAATCTGTGAACGATCTATACCGAAAACAACATCCAAAATAACAAAGAATAAACCATGGTTCACAAACATTTGTAAAGAAAACATAAAAACTAGAAACAAACAGCTTAGAGTTTTCAAGACAAATCCATCTCCAGAAAACCTGAAAGCCTTTAAAATTGCACGAGCGAAAACTCGACAAGTAATTAGGGAACAGAAACGACTTGCATGGCAAAATTATATAAACAAAATAAATTCAAACACACCCATAAATAATATTTGGAAAATGATTCGAAAAATTAAAGGAAATACCAAAAATAGTCCAATTAAACAAATCAAACTGGCTGATGGCACTTATGCAGAAACTACACAAGATATTGCAAATGAAATTGAAAAGACCTTTTCGAAAAATTCATCGTCTGAAAACTATACAGACTCTTTTAAAAAAGTAAAAAGAGAAATAGAAAAAGAATCTATAAATTTTGAAAAAAATATATTTGAATACTACAACTCCCCAATATCAATAAATGAGCTTACGCAATGTATTAAAGAAACCAAAAATACTGCACCAGGTCCAGATTCAATTCATAATGAGATTATAAGACAACTGCCAACGTTAACACTGAAAACTCTATTAAAATTTTTTAATGATCTTTGGCAACAAAATACATTTCCTAAGGAATGGAACAAAGCAATTACCATTCCAATACCTAAAGAGAAAAAAGATCACACAGTCACAGATCCAATAAATTACAGACTAATAGCCCTCACAAATTGTTTCTGTAAAATTATGGAAAAAATTGTTAATAAACGCTTAATATATTTTCTGGAAAGTAATAACTTAATATCAAAGACTCAATGTGGATTTAGAATGAATCATTCAACAATAGATCATCTCATTAGATTAGAAACATTTATTAGGGAAGCTTTTGTTAGGAAAGAACATGTGGTAGCTGTTTTTTTCGATTTAGAAAAGGCATTTGACACTACATGGAAATATGGAATTTTGAAAGATCTATATTCCTTCGGTTTAAAAGGAAACTTACCAAAATTTATATCAAACTTTCTAAGCAACCGAACATTCCAAGTAAGAATTGGAGACTATTTATCAGATACATTTATTCAAGAAGAAGGTGTCCCTCAAGGAAGCGTATTATCGCCTACACTATTTAATATAAAAATAAACAAGATCACTGAATGCTTATTACGGAATACAAAGTGTTCTCTATACGTCGATGACTTTGTGATCTATTATAGAGCTAACTGTATGATAGAAATAAAGAATCATCTACAACTTCAAATCAATAAAATACAAGAATGGACCGAAAAGAAGGGATTTAAATTTTCTGCAAAAAAATCAAATATTGTACATTTCTGTCAGATACATCAAAAAACACCCTGACCCTGAACTATACCTTTATAAAAAAAAGATTCCTATAGCTAATAACGTCAAATTTCTTGGAGTAACATTTGATAGTAAATTAAATTTCCTGCTACATATAAAAGAACTAAAATCCAAGTGTCAAAAATCCACAAATCTACTGAAAACTTTAGCAAATACAGATTGGGGAGGAGAGAAAAAAAGTCTACTGAAAATATATAGATCACACATTAGATCAAAATTAGATTACGGATGTTTAGTATACGGATCAGCAAGAACATCATATCTAAAAATGCTTGATCCTGTACAGAATCAATGCATACGTCTATGCCTAGGAGCATTTAGAACTACTCCATGTAACAGTTTACAAATAGAAGCAAATGAACCACCACTACAAAATAGAAGACTCAAGCTATCATTACAATATGCACTAAAACTGAAATCCTTACAGAATAATCCAGCGTATTTATGTGTTTTTTACCCACAAGAAAAAAACAGCTTTACTAAAAACTTAAAATGTATACCAACTTTTGGACTTAGAATTGAAAAAGAAATGATCGAAACTGAAATCGACTTTAGATTGATAAAAAGATATTATATACCAAAAACTCCACCATTTTTTTTTTTTTGAAATCCCGCCTATAAACTTAGAATTAAACCATAGAAAGAAAAAGGATTCTTGCGTGAATATGTTTCAAGAAGTGATACAAAAATACCCAAATTATGTACAAATATACACAGATGGATCGAAAAATCTTGAGGGAGCTATCATCTCTTACCAAGCGCGTCCCCAGGTGGCGGATAGGGGAATGACCTTTAGATATAAGGGTTAGCCGTGAATACTGAATAAGCGGCCGCGGACCAACTGGTTTGCTGTCATGGAGGGTGAGGTGGGGTATCCCGTGGTAAGGATACTCTTTAAAAAATGCCTTATAAATCCAAAGAAATGACTGCAAAAAGCGAACATAGAGCGCTCAAACTCTAAACCCGGACAGATGAGGCCGTTAGCTAGGGATAGCAATCATCTAGGAGAGAAAACTCCAAAAATAAATCAACTGCTGCCTTGCAGACGATCTTGGTTGATCAAAGGCTATGGAAGCACATCCAGAAAGAAAAGCAGGCTGAAGTCGGAGTCCACGGGCCAACTGGCGCAAAACACGTCGGCACGCAAACCTCTAAATGATGGAGGAAACAGATAATAGTACATATAGTTGTGGCGTCCTGCCTGTGGAATCCCGCCGTGCAGGTAGGGGGCCGGGCTCTCCGCCTCGAAGGAGCCCACCCAAGCGAACTGGTGGTTCTTCCTCCTCTGCTTGTGAAGTCAGGAGCAGAGAAAAGGAAGTAAACCCTACTGACAAGAACATTAAGGGGAAAACAAAACACAATTTAGTCTCTCTCCAATGGAATGCAGAGGGCATCCAAAAGAAAAAAGAAGCCTTAAAGATCTTCCTCCATGAAAATGAAGTAGATGTGGCATGCATCCAAGAAACTCACCTCAACAGCAATCTGCGTTTCTCAATTAAAGGCTACACATGCTTAAGACAAGACAGGGAAAACAGATCTAAAGGGGGAATACTTACTCTCGTTAAAAACAACATACCTACCTCAGATATCATCATACCAAGCTCCACGCAATCTGAAATAATAGGGACCAAGCTGATCCTACAAGGGGGAAACCTAAACATAATCAATTGCTACTGCCCACCAGACAAAGAGCTAGAACTTGGCAGAATTCAAATCCCAATAAATGAAGAGTGTCTAATACTAGGTGATATGAACAGCCACTCCCAGAGCTGGGGATATCCAGACCTCAATGCCAGGGGAGAAGAAATTGAGGAGTGGCAAGCCGAAAACAGTCTGATTCTCCTAAACCAGCCAGAAGACCCACCCACCTTTTACTCCAGATCATGGATGACTTCATCAACTCCAGACTTAGCCTTTGCTACCAATACAATATCCATAGGAAGTAAAAGAGTAGTTGCTGACCAACTAGCCACCAGTGACCACAGACCCATTCTCATCCAAATAGAAACCACTCACCTACCCATAGAAAACCCCACCCTTCCCAGATGGAACTACAAGAAAGCAAATTGGAACCTCTTTGCACGCTTAACAGATGTCCATGTGACACACATCAATGGCAAAACAAATCAGATAAACAAATCCTACACTGAATTCTCTAGAGCTCTCCTTAAAGCAGCTAAGGAATCTATCCCAAGAGGAGCCAGGAAAAATTATATACCAAACTGGTCTCAACACTTGGAACTCCTCCACAATGAAACCATCAAAGCAAGATACCTATCAGAAGAATCCCCAACGATAGAAAATAATATACAACTAAAAGCTGCAAACGCAATCTTCAGAAAGGAATATCTCTCGTCAATTAGGAAGAGCTGGCATGAAAAGACAGAAAAACTAAATGCAGACAGAGATGGACATAAGCTGTGGAAAATCGCCAAAAGTCTGAACCAAGAGGAGAACAAATCTTCGCCAATAGTCCTAGACGCAGACAAAGAAAAGCTCACAGGCCGCGAAGCTGCTCAAAAATTTATAAAACACTTAAGCAGCGTAGGAAATATTAGTATCACCGAAAAAAGAGCCAGAGAAGTCAATGTCCACATAGAGAAAGCTCCAAAAATGTCCACACCACACTCTCATGGAATGACAGCAAATCTCAGCATGAAAGAGTTTGATGACTCACTGAAACTCCTCAAACCCAAACAAGCTCCAGGATCAGACAAGATCTCAAATGATATGCTTATTCACTTAGGACCTCTGGCAAAGAAAAAACTACTGCAAATATTCAATGCTAGCTGGAAGTCAGGAAAAATTCCAACTGTCTGGAAAAAAGCTATCATGATCCCTGTACTAAAGCATGGTAAACCAAGAAACCAAGTTGACAGCTACCGCCCAATAAGTTTAACCAGTTGCGTCTGCAAACTAATGGAAAGAATGGTCAACAATAGGCTCACATGGCTTCTTGAATCTGAAAATATACTAGCAGATGAACAGGCAGGTTTCAGAAAATGTCGATCAACAGAAGACCAAATAGCTTATATAGCCCAAGAAATAGAAGATGGATTCCAGGAAAAGAAACCAACGACCATTGTCTGGGTCGACCTAGAAAAAGCATTCGATAAGGTCTGGAAAGAAGGTCTAATCCTAAAGCTATTAATTAAACAACCATATATCCCACAAAATGTTAAACTGGATTACAGAATACCTAACAAATCGAAAAGCTATAGTCAACTTGCAAGGAAAAAGGAGCAACATAGCAACAATACAAAATGGAGTTCCCCAGGGAGGTGTACTGTCACCCACACTATTTCTCATTTTCATAAATGACCTAATTCAACATATTCCTAGAAAAGTAAAAAGCAGCATGTACGCAGACGATCTTGCTCTAATAAGCACAGAAGAATATATAGGCATCTCAAAATGTAGGCTACAAGATGCACTAAACAACCTCAACCTATGGTCCACAGAATGGGGAATGACCATAAACTAAAAAAAAAACTACATACTCAATTTTCTCTCTATCTACTAAAGTACAAAGCCTCAAACTGACCTTAGATAAAACAATCCTTGAAAAAAATGACAATCCCACATATTTAGGAGTTACGTTTGACCCAAGACTAACCTGGAAAAGTCAAATAGAAAACTCACAGAAAAAGGGAATCCAAAGACTAGCTTTGATGAAAAAACTTGCTGGCTCAGACTGGGGTGCAAATCACTCTATCTTGAAAAAAACATATACCAGTTATATAAGGCCTACCCTAGAATATGGAGCCACAGTGTGGGGTACGGCAGCCCAATCAAACCTCCGAAAAATAGACAAAGTTCAAAACCTAGGACTTCGAATCATAACAGGAGCAATGAAAACTACCCCGATCAGAGCAATGGAGGATGCAACTAACCTAAGCTCTATGGAAACTAGACGAGAAACCAAAATCCTTACTCACTTCACCAAGTTAGAAGCATCAGGTCATCACCCTCTAAAACCCAAGCTACTCAAAACCTCCTCAACAAAAAGACTTCAAAGATCCAATTTTATACAAGAAGCCAAACATCTAAAAAGTAAATATAAAATAGAAAACATTGCAATTGAACCTACCCAACCCCACAGCCACTTCCCCCCCTGGGACCCAAGCCCTACTCTAAAAATCAGAGACGAACTAAGCAACATAGGAAAAAAATCTGACTACACGCCCGAAATACTAAAAGAAGCAGTAAACAACATCATTAGAGAACAATACCCTCAAAATGCATGGACCAGAGTCTATACTGACGGGTCAACTGGAAAAGATTTGAAAAATGGAGGAGCCGGCATTTTCATAGAGTGGCCAAATGGAGAACTCCTAGAAAAAGCCACTGTCACAGGTAGCCTCTCAGATAGCACTAGAGCAGAAAGAAAAGCAATTGAGCTTGCTGCAAATATACTAACAAGCCACACTCAATCCCCCAACAGCCGGATTGTCATCTTCTCTGACGCCAAAACAGTACTCCAGTCTCTAAAAAACCAAAATGCCCCGATCAACCAGTCACTCAGTACAGAACTTTTAAAACTGAGCAAAATAACTAAAGAACTGGTTCTCCAATGGATCCCTGGGCATATTCAAAATGATGGAAATGACACTGCCGACACCTTAGCTAAAGCTGGAGGCAGACAAAACCAGACAGACCCATCTCTACACCTCGAAGAAATAAAGGCAATACTCAAAAGGAATGAATCCGAAAGATGGTCTGAGCTGCAACAAAACAACCCAAAGATTGATGCTTACTACAAACTCTCCCGCCAATTTCAAAACATCATCTTCAGACTAAGGACTGGTCACAACAGGCTAAAGCAACATATGTTCCGCAAACTACGAATCGGAGCAAGCGAAATGTGCCCCTGCGAAACAGCTCCCGAAAATGCGGAGCATGTCCTTCAGACCTGCCCTCTGTATCTTTCTACCCGGTCAGCCTTTTGGCCCCTGGAGCTACCCTCAACGACAAACTGTTCGGTGGACTAGAGCAACTGACAGCCACGGCGCAGTTCATTACAGCTATCGGACTTGTTGTCTGAATCCTCCCAATCATAACATTTGAGAACGAAGAAGAAGAAAAAAGAAGATCGAAAAATGATACAGCGACATCTTCGGTTGCTCTTACCTCAAATAAAAGTAAAAAAAGAAAATATAATTCCAATATCTCAATAAATACTGCAGAGGCTTTAGCAATTAGTCTTGCATTAGACATTGCAGAAGAATCAGAAAATCAAGACTTCTTAATTATATCCGATTCGTTATCTTGTCTTACTGCTTTGAGAAACTGTAATACCAGGAATATATCGGCATTGGACATTTGACAAAATATCAATCGATATATGAAAGGGGCAAACGTGTCGTTTTCTTTTGGGTTCCTGGTCATGCAGGGATAGAGGGAAATGAAAAAGCTGACAGAGAAGCAAAAGACGCTCTATTGTTATCAGAGACTATTATCCCAATACCATATCGAGACTTGAAACCTTTGATAATTAGACACATAAGACAAAAATGGACTAACTTCTTGAGAATCGAATGCAATAAACCGCAATATTTGGAAAACTAAAAAACCTGGCATGATACGGGCCAACTTGTTCGAAAAGACGCAGTTATTCTCTGCAGACTACATACAGGACATACACAATTAATACATTCTTTTCTCTTAAAACAAGAAACGGCTCCAATGTGTGCTTTCTGTAATGTCAACTTAACAGTGTCTCACATTTTGTTGGAGTGTAATACATTTGATGAAATTCGACGTAGGTTCTATTGCTGTAGAACTCTTCATGATCTTTTCACCAAAATTAAACCAAAGCATATAATAAACTATATTAAAGACATTCAACTGTACAACAGAATTTAAAGATATAAGAACAATAAAATGGATACAAGAGAAACATGACAACAATATTATCAAAAAGGCCCTATATAACCATCGATGTTGATGGGACGGAAATTCAACAATTCATATTCAATTTAAGTGTAATTTATGTAATGCAGGGGTGTGCAAACTACAGCCATTGGGTTGACAAATATTAGTATGCGGCCCTCGAGACCTAGGCCTATTTATATGATAAAATCTTCAATGTATTTTAGATTAATTAAAAGAAAATAGCAGCTTACAAATTATATGAGGAAAAGATAAATGGAATCTTTATAACCATGTTGGAAATGTTTTCCATTACGTATTAATTACTAGTGAGATTTAGTAATACGTTTAAGTAAGAACAGAATTAGATTTAGGTTTCACCAAACTATATATTTTACTTTTTTTTAGCAAATATTGTTTGGAAAAAAAACAACGTCGAAAATAATAATTTCGATTAAACTTCAATATATTTTATATTAAATAAAAAAAAAGAAAAACAAATAAATATGTACGTATTAATTAATAGTCAGATAATAGTTTGCCGTTTAAATAATTAGAGACTTAGATGAAGATTCACCAAACTAAAGGTCTATTTTTAACTTTCTTTTATCTGACATTGTTTGGAAAAAAAAACACTTTTTACTTCCTTTATTTTAAGTTGCATTTTCTGTCTGTCTGTCTGTCTAGGTGCAAAAATTGGCTTCGATTTTTCGACCACTTCCCGTGGTCCGATCAAGCTGAAATTTGGACAGCAGATTTGGGGCGCCTAACAATACATCCTATCAAATTTTCAGTTACAACGACTTAATAATACTACACTTATGACAATATTCATTTCTTAAAAGGAAAGTATAAGAAATATATTGATTTCGCGTTAAAATTGCCTGTGCAACTTTTTATACTTTTTCGGCGCAAAGCTAGAAAAAAAATTATGCGCTCAGATTATTTTTAGAACAATTCATACGGAGTAAGGATATATTTTTGAGATTTGCGACACAGATATTTTTTCTGTACGTTTCATTTCCAGTAGTCAATCAATTATTTAATTACATGATGGTAAACTTAGTTTGCAAATAAAGGGAGTATAATAAAAACTTCGTTTTTATGGTTTTCTTGTTTTGTGTTTAAACAATGAATAGCTGTATATAGTGTACATTGTAGCAGATTACACTACACTGTATATAGTGTTCACTGTAGCAGTATACACTTCGCTGTAAAAAGTATACAATGTAGCAGTATACTCTACACTGTAAATAATATACACTGTATTAGTAAGCAGTTTTTTTTAATTCAATGCATATGTTTACGAATGTAACGTTTCATTAAAATATTATGATTTGCTTATAAAGGCCACCAAAGTAAGATATATTAGAATATGTTAACATTGTCAATTCGAAATCTGGTAAACTAGAAAAGATGCACGCTTATTTTATTTATTCGTATTTTCCTTATAACAATAGTCAGAAGTGTAATATACTGTTAGTTTTATTGAGGGGCGGGGGGGGGGGGGGGGAAGGAATTAAACAAATCATCTAATGTAGCCTATATATATATTATAATCTTTTCATTTGCAGTCTTTTCAATGAATAACATAATTTCACCTATGATTATTTAGTATTTAAGTTTAATGCTCAAAATTTAAACATTTTTTTAATGTTTATTATACCATTGTTTTAATTAATCAATATTATATTTTGCCGCGATAGTTTATTTTAAATAGTAACACAAATGGAGGATATTAGATAATGTTTACACCAAACCATAATATATATTACAGTGTCAATTCTAGGGCGCGATCGCGCGAGATTTTCGCGTTTTTTTGGACCTGATCGCAAAAAAAGAATTTCAGTGCGACCCTCTGATCGCGTTTTCCGTATGGAGCTCGCATAATTAACAAACCAATGCGAGTCTTCAAAAATCAGTCTTCAAATGGAGCTCACCAAAAATTATCCGAAAATGTCCGAAAAATAAGTTTAATTGTTGTTACTGTCCGATACGGTAACTACTTTTAACTAGTCTAGTATTCCCGAATGTTTCGTTCCTTTCTTTAATCGGTAAAATACGTTTACGTTTTCTTAACGGCGCTTTAAAAAATCCCACCGAAAATGTCCGAAAAATACGGTAAACGGCCTTTACGGTCCGATGCGGTAGTTGGTAATAGTAATACTATTACCGTATATTTCCTACTTACTTTTATTGTCGGAATATTTTCCGTTTTCTTTATAAGTGGCACAGCGCGCAATGTTTGACATCCTTTAACATGAGTTTCTAAATTATTTTTTTTAATCAGCCTGCTAAAAATAAAAACACTAGAGTCTAGTAATTAAACAAGATCCCTCTGTTCCAATTATCAAAGACGTTGTAGCTCTACCAGTTTTACTGGGTCTAAGCAGTGTAGGCCTACGTGAGTAAAATGCCGTTGATTAAATAAAAAACTAAAGCTCGTCATCCAGCACACACACACACAAAACTTTAACAAGCAAGGTTTCTAAAATATCGCCAGGAATTAGGGATAATTAAGCGAAAATCGGGAATCCGATATTGATAAACGTTGGCCCTTAGACTTAGACTACTAGAGAAGCAACAACCTGGGTTTTCTTATTGACGCTGAACGTTCCGACAGACCTATTAGACCATGAGTGTCCATGAGTGTGCAACATTTTTCTGCTTTGGGCCGCATATGAAATGTTATACAACAAGACGGGCCACACAGTCTGAAAATGTATTTGCATTATCAATGCATTTAATTAAAAAGTGCCGTTAGAAGCTCTTCGGGACCACACTAAAAGGCTTGGCGGTCCGTTTTGTGGCCCGCGGGCCGCCTGTTGCACACCCTTGTATTAGACTTTTTCCAAGAATGTAGGCCTATCATCTATTTTTACCGACCAATCAAATATTGCTTTCTGTAGCGCCTGTGTTTTTGTGCCTTGCTATCGCTAAGTGGCATAGGCGTAGGTCACTTTGCTATAGAACAAAGACATTATTTTCGACATATAGAGGCCTACATAGCCTAGATTGCTTTATACACAGAACCAAAACACATAGTCTATAGCTTTAACAGGTTTACGTATTGAAGATATAAGAAGGACGCATTTTAAATTTCAAGGTTTTCACTGCAGTGGCAGCGAACGATAAATAGGTCAATGGTCTTTAGGCCTAGTACTATTAATTAGGTTTAGAGTTTGGAATTATTTTTTTAAAGTATAGTTCTAGACTTGTCCAAACCAGCCGGCCTGTCACTTTGCTCGGGAGGGGTGGGAAGAATAAAGTTAATTTATGATATGATTTTAGGAACCGAAAATAAACCATAGGCATATTAACATCTCTACTAGGAATATACATCAGCTTAGCCAGAGGAGGTGATGGTAATTGTGTGAAGTGTGTTATGTGGAATTAAATATTTCCCATGCAGGCCGAGAGTATTGTAGATGACGCGTGTCAATAAAAAGACACGAATATTGCTCTGGTAAAAATAAGACATACTCCAATTTCAGTAAAAGTTTTTTTTATCTAGGCCTACTGCTTTGTCACCACTAATACAGATACTGCTGTTATGAAGGCTGAGGCTATGTTATGGTATCAGCTTATTACAATTGATTACTTCTTTGTGCAGCACATAGTTTACTTCTGACTTTATAGGAATTACATTTCACTGTAACAAATCAAACTATCTGTTTTTGAAATGTAAAATGGTCCCGCTACCAAAGGATGAAACAGTTACATTTACAATTTCTACAGATGGTAGCAATGATATTGGATCATTTCCACAATTTCCCTTAGCTACTTAAACTGTAGTACAATAACAAGAGATGTATTACTCTGTTATAGCAAAAGTTGTTAGTTATAAAGCTTGAGACATTTTCTACAACTTCAAAAGTAGCTATTGATATCACATGAAGAGAACTGGTGGTGAAGGATAAAGGACTAGTTCTTATTAAATATCTGTCCAAGGTCATGCTTATATTAGCCACCATTCCATTCAGCTCAGACCACTGTGAAAGAGAAAGACTGACCAAAGAGCTTCTTAAGGAAACATTGGAAGCACTTCCCAACCACATGCTCCTTGCAGAGTTGGCCCTCATTCTTCCTCTCCAAACGGCTGACTGTGAGAGGGGCTTCAGTGCCCAAAATGCGATCATCACTTCAAAAAGTACCCTTATGACTCTTAAGTGTGAGGGAAACCTGCAAGATGAAAACCTCCTGGAAAAAATCATTCTCTCTCTGGAGAGAAAGGAAGCAAAGGCAAATGTTCCAGAAAAACTAAACCCCAGCCCCCCTTGTGTGTGCAGTTTTATTGTTTTAAACTAAGGTATGTACCATAATATTACATCATTGCGTTATCTTTCGTGAAATAAAAAAAATACAATCTACTCTCCTGTAAAATGTTGCTCTCCTTTTTTTGGTTGGAGGGAGATCCTGATCTCCTTTTTCTGAAATCCTAGAATTGACACTGTATTATATATATGTAACCAGCAGGGTTACAATATTTTCCCTTATTTCTTTTATTTCTTATAACCTAGCCTTATTTTGTTTCATCTGTATTCTTACTCCTGTTTTTATATTTATCAGTGGTACTAGTCTTGAGATATCTTGTGGTATTTCCGGACTAGTATCTAGGCTTTATTGTGTTAATAGGGCGTTTGCAATCCCGTGACAAAAAGCACGTGATTTGTGTTTACTTTGAGTAATGGTGTACAATTAAATATGGCCGCTGTATTAATAAAGTTTCATATAGGCTCGAGCTTTTTTTAAATGATGTGTTGTGTTTTAAGTCTTAAGAAGATTAAAGCTGTATTATGTATGTTAAATAAAATAGGCTATTTTATTATTATCATAGACATAGTTAATCATAGACGATGTGAGCCTAATAGTGACTTGACTAGATAGCCTATTCACCAACAATATCACTTGACATCGTTGCCTAGCCTACGAAACATTAAAAGTGTAGGCCTATAAAGTGAAATTGAAAGTGTAAATAGGTCTAGCCGGCCCTAGCCTAATCACATTAATCAATTAATCTACAGTACTACTATTTACCTCCTTATTTTTGAGTAGGATAGCCAATATTCAGATGTGAATTTTGCATGATAAAGAAGTACTTCACTTTCACCACGTTATGTTTGTACCTCAAGTGGGTTCTATATTTACACAAATACGTCACTAAATTTACACAAAAAAACTTAAGCTCCGCCTACTGGGAACGCTCTATTAGGGCTAAGTCCCTTTGGAATAAATAGTCCCCCCATATTATTACGCCATGTAAATTATTTTAATTAATCCAATGTCATTACTTTAAATACATTTTTTGATTTTATGTTTATTATTTTCTATGTCTGTTTTCATTAGGTTTGAAATTTAATCGCCTGTTGCATTTTTACGCATTGTTCGCACTTTACTATAGGCGTAGGTTCGGGGTGGTTTGGTTCCCGCCTAGCTGTATAAAAATCTACTTCTTTGTTTTAACCAACCTGTTTTTGGCTTAAGCCGAGTTACAAGTCTGTGTTTGCTCCTAATAGTAACGTGTATTGTATTACTACAATTGTTGATGTTTGAAGTGGGAATCATTCCTGAGTTGAGGTAACCAATCCTTAGTTTACTACATCATTTTTTATGCATGTCCTTTATTTCAACGTGTTTATGTTTCTTTGCACACACACTTGTATTACGGGATGCTAGGGTATGTAGTGTTGAGTAATTATTTACGTGCCCATTGCATTTTGTTGTATTACTTTTGGTAGTCTCTAGTATCTAAATACTATAGGGAGCCAAGTTCATTTCAGCACACACGTGGTTTGGCTTGGGGCCAACCATGTGGTGTTAAATTGTTTATTGCTGGAGTAACTTTGGGCCCTTTTAACTGTGTTGTAGGTGCCATTTAGCTTACGCTAAGGTTTAGATGGTGGCTCACCACGTGTGATTTATTCTTTATTTTATTGAGCCCTTTGTAGGTGCTTGGGCTGAATCAAGGTAATTTGAATATAGGCCCTTCTAGTTTACTGCAATAGTCATTGCAGGTACCCATATTACTTTTAATGATTATCATTTACTGAGTTGTGTTCATGCTTGGGTATTCATGCAAATCTGCAGTATACAGCATGGTTAGCTGGTGTACATAAAATGGGTATTATTTACCTCCCCCTCCTACAATGTTTTATTACATGATCTGTATTTGAATTGTTATAGAATTAATGGGGCCTTTAGCTCAGAGAGAACCTGGGTTTTACTTATACTTATATATATATAATATAATTATATTATTCCTTAGAAACTTTCTTCGGGATTCATTGATTTGGGTATTTTATGTTTTCATGTATTTTTGACTCATTGCTTTTATTATTGCTTTTTTATTTATTTAATATCATTTAATAACCTTTTCTTGTCTTTTATATTCATTTTTACCAGAATTGGTATTCTGGTTGGGTATTGGGATAGTAGATAGTTGATGATTGGTTATAGTTAATTAGATGTAAAAATTTATTTGAAATCTTTCTATGTTCTTGGTACAAGTTCTTTATATATTTTTTTGTGTATTATATTCTGCCAGATCTAAGTTTGTTTCAATAAATATTCCTCGTTTGTTTTTAGAGTTTTCTTTGTATTTTTATTATAACTTATTTTAGTATAGTTTTACTGTGAGTTTGTTTTAGACCCTCTTAGTTGGCCGTTACGACATTAGACTTAAGTCGCCTTGGGTAGAGCCGAGGCTGCGCAAACCAGGGACCCGCCCTTCTTCTCTAAGGAACCGGTCCCAACATTTGGTAGCAACGAGTGGGGTTTGCACTTAATGTCTAGTGGTCAGCGTAGGTCTGCTCGCACTTTCATTATTCTATCTTATCTTTTGTTGTTAGGTCTTATCTTTTGTTAGGTCTTATCTTTTGTTAGGTCTTATCTTTTGTTAGGTCTTATCTTTTGTTAGGTCTTATCTTTTGTTAGGTCTTTATCTCTACTAGGTCTCTTCCAGTGTTTTTAGTTTTCTTAGTCCGTTATCGGTAAGGTGTGTTAGGTTCTAGTTATACCCAACCAGAATGGCCGAGGCTCCATCGGTTGGCACAAATATAATAGTTGTGCCTACTAGAGAGGTGCACCTACGGCGCTTCCATGGAGGTGGTCAGACGTCAGAAGTGGAGCAGTTTCTCCAGGAGGTGGAGGCAGTCTGGAGATCTAGAAGAGACCTGGGCGCTGAGGACAAAATGATGTTCCTCTGGAACAACTTGGGTGAGGCTGTCAAGACTGAACTCTACTGCCATGGGGAGGATTCCACCAGTGACCCTGCCAGAATCGTTACTCTGCTTCGAGAGATCTACGAGAGAAGCGAACCTGCGCTCAACTGATGGGGGTTCTACACCAGGTTGCACAAGCGCCTACAGAAACTGTGCGCTCATATTCGCACCGGCTACAATTGGCTTTCAGAGCACTCACAACGCGCCAGAAAGAGCTTCAGGTCCCCGTAACGGACTCTGTCTTTTTGAGGGATTATTTTGCTGAACACCTATCCCCAACACAACTTCAAAGGCAGATACAGGATAGAATCTTCACAGATCCGGACATATCCTTCCTGTCTTTAAGGGATGCGGCGATCCGGTTGTCAGGGGATGACGGCGCTTACGAGCCCAGTCTGGCATCCTTGTCAGTACAGCCAGCGTCTCTTCCACCTCCAATGACCAGTCTGGCGGCTAGAATTGATCGGCTTGAGGAGCAGGTATCCAAGCTGAGCATCCTACCAGATCAGGTAGCCCGGCTGAATACACTGCCTGACCAGATGGACCGTTTGGTCCAGCTTATGGAGTCTAGAGAGTCCAACCAGAGACAGCCTCAACCAGACAGATGGGAGTGTTACAACTGTAGCCAGTCCGGTCACCCGGCAAGAAGGTGCCCAAAAAACGGTCGCCCTCAGGAATCGTGAGTCCACGTACTGAGGGGCTTACAACGGACTCTACTATTAGCAAATTAGTGGGTATCTGTCCACGAGTACCCATCAGCCTACAAGGCATCCACCTTGAGGCGACCGTAGACAGTGGCTCCCAGGTGAGCACAATCACCGAAAGTTGTTATAACAGACATTTCAAAGAGGTAGCGCTACAGACAGGGTCGCACCTCACATTGAGGGCTGCAAATGGACTGGAGGTACCCTATGTAGGCTACTTTATTACCCACATCAAGGTGAACGGCCAAGATGTCAGGAACAAGGGTTTCTTGGTTATTCGGGATCCTGTAGGAGGGACGACGACGCCTTGCCTGTTAGGTATGAACGTACTTGTCGAAGTTAATTCCTTCCAGGCTCTTCTGCAATCTTCAAAGCATACAGTTGGGTCCACAATCACCCAAGACTACCAGACCCAAGCTACAAAAAAGACTGTCATACCGCCTAAATCAGTAGCCAGTATTAGGGCAACTGGAATTGATCCGACTCTTGCCTGTGAGGTCATGATCCTACCCGCAGACCAAATGTTCAAGGGCAGTTTACTGGTGATACCAGCGGTTGCCCTCTGTGCAGATGGACTTGTAGAATTAGCTGTCCTGAATCTTTCAACTGAACCTGTACTAGTGCCAGCTAAGACTTGTCTGGCAACAGTACATCCGTTCGAGTTTGCCACCAAGGGCTTAGATTTTAGCATAAATAATGTGACAGCTGAGATCTCCATCCGCCCCAACACAACAACGTCAGAGATCTTCACCCCCCAACCCTTCAGGCAAATGATCGCAGACTCTCTTACGCGGCTCAAAGGGGAGCCATGGAACATCTTCTGAATCAGTTTAAGGATGTTTTCGCCTGGACTGACCTTGATCTAGGCTTCACGGACAAGGTGAAGCACACAATTCCGCTGGTAGATAAAAAGCCTGTAGCACAGCCCTACAGAAGGCTACCACCAGCAGAGTTTGAAGCAGTAAAGACCCACATTGAAGGGTTGGTGAACAAGGGAGTTGTAGTGCCATCTACCAGCCCTTATGCAGCTCCTATAGTAGTAGTAAGGAAGAAAAACAGCGAGATCCGCTTGTGTTGTGACTACCGCAAACTGAACCAGGTCACGCGCAAAGATGCCTTTCCTCTCCCGCGCATAGACGAAACCCTAGATGCGTTGTCTGGGGCCTCATTTTTCTCTACCCTGGACTTGGCCAGCGGTTACCACCAGGTAGCGATGGAAGAAAACGACCGGGACAAAACGGCTTTCGTGACCCCTTTTGGGTTATATGCTTGGACTCGGATGCCTTTTGGTCTTTGTGGTGCTGTTCAGACATTCTCAAGGCTTATGCAGGGTGTAATGAGCGAGTTCATCATGAGGATTCTATTAGTATACCTGGATGACTTGTTGGTGTATGCCAAAGACTTTGACGCCCATTTGACCAATCTGAGTCTGGTTCTTTCACGTCTGCGGGAACTGGGTCTGAAATTGAACCCAGAGAAATGCCTTTTTGGTGCTGAACAAGTCAATTATCTGGGTCATGTGGTTTCTAGTGCTGGCGTACACACCAACCCTGAAAAGGTATCAGCTGTAATGAACTGGCCGACCCCGACAAACCTCAAGGAACTTAGAGCCTTTCTAGGACTGGCCAGTTATTATAGACGTTTTGTACGGGGCTTTGCTGTGGTCTCGAAGCCCTTACACCATGTGGTGGCTGCTGCCAACGCCCGGTTCGGCACGTCCAACAAACGACAGAACATTAGAGATTTTCGGGGTGAACCTCAGCAGACAGCCTTTGTACAACTGAAGGAACGCCTTACTACTGCGCCTATTCTGGGGTACCCGGACTTTTCACTCCCCTTTATCCTAGAGACTGACGCTAGTTTGGATGGACTGGGTGCAGTTTTAAGCCAGCAGCAATCTAAGGGACTAACTGTGATTGCATACGCCAGTCGGTCATTGCGACCTAATGAACAAAGCATGAAAAATTATAGTGCCCTGAAGTTAGAGCTTTTAGCGCTTAAGTGGGCGATGTGTGAGAAGTTTCGTGGATATTTGTTAGGTAGCAAAACTCTGGTCATGACCGACAATAATCCCCTCAGTTACCTGAAAACTTCAAAAGGCGGGGCTACAGAACAGCGTTGGGTTGCTGAATTGGATGTTTTTGATTTCAATATTCAATATCGTTCAGGCAAGTCCAACGCCAATGCGGATGCCCTCTCTAGATTCCCAACTGAGGAGCCTGATACCAAGGATCCAGAGGAACAATATGTCAGTGTGTACTCCATCTCCACTCCCATTCCCTCTGAAGTCATCCCCCCTCACTTACAGACACATGTTGATCTTGGCATAGGGTCAAACCAGCTTACGTTGGCAGATCTCAAATCTTCACAGATGAGCGACCCAGCCATAGCATCAGTTCTTCCCCTTATTGGTAGGTCCAGCAAAGAACTGACCAAACAGGACAGACAAGCATTGTCACCACAAGGTGTTCTACTTTGCCAACTGTCACGACTGGTTTTGGAAAATGGTATTGTCGTAAGACAAATAACTGAACCAGGCCTAGGGAAAATATGTCAGGTGGTGGTGCCCAAAGCGCTTCAGTCAGAAATCATGCGTTTGGGACACGATCGCAATGGCCACCAGGGACCAGATAGGTGCCTGCAATTACTTAGGCGACGGTGTTTCTGTCCTGGTATGGACGCGGATGTCCGTCACCACTGTTCCACTTGCCAGCGATGCCAACTGGGGAAATTGCCAGCAATTAAAATATATCAACCCATGGGTCACCTGCAGGCTTCTGCACCCTTGGAAGTGGTAGCCATGGACTTCACCTTGATGGACCCTTCGTCAGATGGGTACGAAAACGTTCTGGTTTTGACAGATGTGTTTACCAAATGGACCATGGCCATAGCAACCCGGGACCAAACGGCAAAAACTGTTGCTAAAGTTCTCCTCAAGGAGTGGATCGTGCACTACGGAATACCAAAACGCCTGCATTCGGACCAGGGCAGGTGTTTTGAGGCTACAATCATAACGGAGCTGTGCCATTACTATGGCATTGACAAGTCCAGAACCACCGCCTAACATCCTCAAGGGAATGGCCAAGTCGAGCGATTCAACCGGACACTTCACGACCTGCTGAGGTCTCTTTCTCCTGCTCAGAAGCGACAATGGCCTAGCTACTTGTCAGAGCTGGTGTTCACATACAACACCACTCCCCATTCCTCGACTGGACTAGCCCCATTCAGCCTGATGTTTGGAGTTGAGGCTGGTACACCTATTGACCTTTTCTTAGGTCAACCCATGTCTTGCATCCAAGAGTCAGCCGACAACTATCTGAAACGTCACCTCGAGAGACTGGCAGATATGCGGGAGCTGGCTAGGACACGGCTCCGAGCAGAAGCGGACAGTAGGGACAATTTGGGATCGCTTGGACCTCGTACCCGGCTTCAGGTTGGAGACACTGTCTTAGTTCGACAACACCCAGCAGGTCGGCACAAAATAGCTGACCGCTTTGGACCTGACTTGTTCGAGATTGTGAGTCTACCTCCTAGTACCGGGGGTTGCTACACTGTCCAAAAGAGAGGTACAGAGGACCTTAAGCGAGTGGCTAGCACGCAGCTAAAGCTTGTGACTTCGCCGCCTAGAGAGACAGCATTGCTCAACCCTCCTTATATAGCTCCTCAGTTCACTCCTCAAGATAGCTTGGATAGTGGTTATAGCCACCTTGAATATTTTATTTCCGTGCCGTTAGCCCCCATTCGAACTGTGAGATCCCAAGCACCCACTGGACTAGCACCCCTGTCCACACCTGAGGAGATTATATTGCCTGTGTTACGAAGGTCCACTCGTGATCGGAAACGCCCTGTGAAAATGGACTGTTAGAATTTTTCTTTTCTTATTGGGACAGCCGTTATCTACTTTGTTATTATTTGTTTTTATCTTTTTACATTTTTTGGTGTATTTTATTGCTTCTTTATTCTGACTTGTACAATTAGGCGTGTTTTTTTTCCATTACTTCATGGTCCCTTACCATTGTAGTGTGCAAGGCACTGCACACATAACAAGCAGGGGGTGTGTGTAACCAGCAGGGTTACAATATTTTCCCTTATTTCTTTTATTTCTTATAACCTAGCCTTATTTTGTTTCATCTGTATTCTTACTCCTGTTTTTATATTTATCAGTGGTACTAGTCTTGAGATATCTTGTGGTATTTCCGGACTAGTATCTAGGCTTTATTGTGTTAATTAGGGTTAAGTCCCTTTGGAATAAATAGTCCCCCCATATTATTACGCCATGTAAATTATTTTAATTAATCCAATGTCATTACTTTAAATACATTTTTTGATTTTATGTTTATTATTTTCTATGTCTGTTTTCATTAGGTTTGAAATTTAATCGCCTGTTGCATTTTTACGCATTGTTCGCACTTTACTATAGGCGTAGGTTTGGGGTGGTTTGGTTCCCGCCTAGCTGTATAAAAATCTACTTCTTTGTTTTAACCAACCTGTTTTTGGCTTAAGCCGAGTTACAAGTCTGTGTTTGCTCCTAATAGTAACGTGTATTGTATTACTACAATTGTTGATGTTTGAAGTGGGAATCATTCCTGAGTTGAGGTAACCAATCCTTAGTTTACTACATCATTTTTTATGCATGTCCTTTATTTCAACGTGTTTATGTTTCTTTGCACACACACTTGTATTACGGGATGCTAGGGTATGTAGTGTTGAGTAATTATTTACGTGCCCATTGCATTTTGTTGTATTACTTTTGGTAGTCTCTAGTATCTAAATACTATAGGGAGCCAAGTTCATTTCAGCACACACGTGGTTTGGCTTGGGGCCAACCATGTGGTGTTAAATTGTTTATTGCTGGAGTAACTTTGGGCCCTTTTAACTGTGTTGTAGGTGCCACTTAGCTTACGCTAAGGTTTAGATGGTGGCTCACCACGTGTGATTTATTCTTTATTTTATTGAGCCCTTTGTAGGTGCTTGGGCTGAATCAAGTACATATAGGCCCTTCTAGTTTACTGCAATAGTCATTGCAGGTACCCATATTACTTTTAATGATTATCATTTACTGAGTTGTGTTCATGCTTGGGTATTCATGCAAATCTGCAGTATACAGCATGGTTAGCTGGTGTACATAAAATGGGTATTATTTACCTCCCCCTCCTACAATGTTTTATTACATGATCTGTATTTGAATTGTTATAGAATTAATGGGGCCTTTAGCTCAGAGAGAACCTGGGTTTTACTTATACTTATATATATATAATATAATTATATTATTCCTTAGAAACTTTCTTCGGGATTCATTGATTTGGGTATTTTATGTTTTCATGTATTTTTGACTCATTGCTTTTATTATTGCTTTTTTATTTATTTAATATCATTTAATAACCTTTTCTTGTCTTTTATATTCATTTTTACCAGAATTGGTATTCTGGTTGGGTATTGGGATAGTAGATAGTTGATGATTGGTTATAGTTAATTAGATGTAAAAATTTATTTGAAATCTTTCTATGTTCTTGGTACAAGTTCTTTATATATTTTTTTGTGTATTATATTCTGCCAGATCTAAGTTTGTTTCAATAAATATTCCTCGTTTTTTTTTAGAGTTTTCTTTGTATTTTTCTATTATAACTTATTTTAGTATAGTTTTACTGTGAGTTTGTTTTAGACCCTCTTAGTTGGCCGTTACGACATTAGACTTAAGTCGCCTTGGGTAGAGCCGAGGCTGCGCAAACCAGGGACCCGCCCTTCCTCTCTAAGGAACCGGTCCCAACATATATATTATATATTTTTACTTTTTTGTCAAACAATGTTTGGAATAATACATTGAAAACATTGAAAATAATAAATTAATACTTTTTTGTATAAGATATTTTTTACAAGGGATTTACAAACTATACTTATGATTTATATATGTGCCCAAGTAAGAGCTTACTATTAGACTATGTTACGAAGTCAATATGAAATCTGGTAAACTAGTAAAAATGTATTACATTTATTCGTAGACCTTTTTAATTTATATCATATTAACTTGCCGGCCGTAACTCATTGTTAGCTTGAATGGGGTGAGGGAGGGAGGGGTCACTAGAAAGTTTGACAGTTAGTTGTTAAAGTAGGGGAAAGGGTGGAAGAACTAAAAATTTTAACGTAATTCACGATATTTTAAATTTAAACTTTTTATTTTCAGTCTTTTAAATACAATACATAATGACATAAATGTAATATATTTCTGTTGGATTTAAAACTGACAACTCTAGCCTACATGTTTTTTTTTTAGGGTTTGAAATTTAAAGTCCGCATTTTCTTCGACAATTGACTTCCTTGAGCACTCCAAATATTATAGTTATAGCTCAGTGTTGAAAAGTTTCAATGTCTGAAAGAATGTAAACCGTTTATACATTTAGAAGTAAGGATATTATTTTAATGATCACTTGTGAATATTTTGTTTAGGGGTTTTTATTTTTGAGAAACAACTAAAGGTAGTATGCGTGGAAACAAACATTTTCTTGCTTAAAGACCAACAAATGATAGAATAATTCATTCTTTTCGGACTACAACTTGCTTGATATCAAATGAATTTCAACTCAAAACTTGCTCCAGATTTCCAGAATATTGTCAGAACAAAAGACAAGCAGTACCCAGTAATTGTAGTGACAATATAGTCGGTTCAATTAAAGTCATTGAGAAAAAAAACTAAGCTTATTATAATTAAAAAAAATAGTAAGATCTTGTAAAGAAATAGTGAAAAGTATTCGTCCATATTGTAAAATATAGTGTACAATAGTAAAATAGCAATACATTTTTATACTGTTTACAAACTAATAAATAATGTATAATTAGCCTACATATTGTGATAGGTGGCTCTGACAAAGACATCAAAGCTAGAATAGGGAAAGCGAGACATGCCTTCATCACCCTGAGACCAGTCTGGAGGTCAACAGCCCTGTCTATCCGAAACAAACTGCGAATCTTCAACACCAATGTAAAGGCAGTGCTTCTCTACGGCTCAGAGACCTGGAAAATCACCAACAATCTGAGCAATAAGCTTCAAACCTTTGTTAATCGCTGCCTCCGCAACATACACAAATTCGGTGGACAGAAAAAGTAAAGAACACCGACTTGTGGTGACGAACAAATAAGGATCCCATCAAACAGCAAATCGCCAGGAGAAAGTGGCGGTGGATTGGGCACACCTTACGGAAGCCCCCACAGGACATCACGCGACAGGCTCTGCAGTGGAACCCTCAGGGAAAAAGACAGGTTGGTCGCCCGAAGACCACCTGGAGACGCTCCTGCGAGGAGGAAATGGTAAGCTGCAACTTGTCATGGGGTGAACTAAAAAAGGCTGCCATGAATCGAGTGCGCTGGAAAGCTGTTGAGGAGGCCCTATGTTCCACAAGGAACCAAAGGAATGAAGCAAGTAAGCAAGCCTACTTATTGTGATAGGCTGCCGGAAACAAAGTGGACATAATACTTAATAATAGGTTTATATATGCGCCCCCCCCCCCCCATGGCCTTACATTTGTCCATGTGGCCCTACGCTAAAAACGTTTGCCCATCCATGCGCTATAGGGCGTTCCCAATAGTCCATACTTGTTTAAATTTGTGAATAGACATAATCAGTGCTGTAAAATATTTCTGCGTTGACAACTCGTATTAAATTGGAAGACTTACCCAGTGAACTTTTACATTTTTTTTCGTTTTAGCATGTATATTTATTATAGCACACGTTTATATTTATTATAGCACAAGTTTATATTTATTATAGCACAAGTTTACATTTATTATAGCACACGTTTATATTTATTATAGCACACGTTTATATTTATTATAGCACACGTTTATATTTATTATAGCACACGTTTATATTTATTATAGCACACGTTTATATTTATTATAGCACACGTTTATATTTATTATAGCACACGTTTATATTTGTTATAGCACACGTTTATATTTGTTATAGCACACGTTTATATTTGTTATAGCACACGTTTATATTTGTTATAGCACACGTTTATATTTATTATAGCACACGTTTACATTTATTATAGCACACGTTTATATTTATTATAGCACAAGTTTACATTTATTATAGCACAAGTTTACATTTATTATAGCACAAGTTTACATTTATTATAGCACAAGTTTACATTTATTATAGCACAAGTTTATATTTATTATAGCACATGTTTATATTTATTATAGCACACGTTTAAATTTATTATAGCACACGTTTAAATTTATTATAGCACACGTTTAAATTTATTATAGCACACGTTTATATTTATTATAGCACACGTTTAAATTTATTATAGCACACGTTTAAATTTATTAAAGCACACATTTATATTTATTATAGCACAAGTTTATATTTATTATAGCACACGTTTATATTTATTATAGCACACGTTTATATTTATTATAGCACACGTTTATATTTGTTATAGCACACGTTTATATTTGTTATAGCACACGTTTATATTTGTTATAGCACACGTTTATATTTGTTATAGCACACGTTTATATTTGTTATAGCACACGTTTATATTTATTATAGCACACGTTTACATTTATTATAGCACACGTTTATATTTATTATAGCACACGTTTACATTTATTATAGCACACGTTTACATTTATTATAGCACAAGTTTACATTTATTATAGCACAAGTTTACATTTATTATAGCACAAGTTTACATTTATTATAGCACAAGTTTACATTTATTATAGCACAAGTTTATATTTATTATAGCACATGTTTATATTTATTATAGCACACGTTTAAATTTATTATAGCACACGTTTAAATTTATTATAGCACACGTTTAAATTTATTATAGCACACGTTTATATTTATTATAGCACACGTTTAAATTTATTATAGCACACGTTTAAATTTATTATAGCACACGTTTATATTTATTATAGCACAAGTTTATATTTATTATAGCACACGTTTAAATTTATTATAGCACACGTTTATATTTATTATAGCACACGTTTATATTTATTATAGCACAAGTTTACATTTATTATAGCACAAGTTTACATTTATTATAGCACAAGTTTATATTTATTATAGCACAAGTTTATATTTATTATAGCACACGTTTATATTTATTATAGCACAAGTTTACATTTATTATAACACAAGTTTACATTTATTATAGCACAAGTTTATATTTATTATAGCACAAGTTTACATTTATTATAGCACACGTTTATATTTATTATAGCACACGTTTATATTTATTATAGCACAAGTTTACATTTATTATAGCACAAGTTTATATTTATTATAGCACAAGTTTACATTTATTATAGCACAAGTTTATATTTATTATAGCACAAGTTTACATTTATTATAGCACACGTTTATATTTATTATAGCACACGTTTATATTTATTATAGCACACGTTTATATTTATTATAGCACAAGTTTACATTTATTATAGCACAAGTTTATATTTATTATAGCAAACGTTTACATTTATTATAGCACACGTTTATATTTATTATAGCACACGTTTATATTTATTATAGCACAAGTTTACATTTATTATAGCACAAGTTTATATTTATTATAGCACACGTTTATATTTATTATAGCACACGTTTAAATTTATTATAGCACACGTTTAAATTTATTATAGCACACGTTTAAATTTATTATAGCACACGTTTATATTTATTATAGCACACGTTTAAATTTATTATAGCACACGTTTAAATTTATTATAGCACACGTTTATATTTATTATAGCACAAGTTTATATTTATTATAGCACACGTTTATATTTATTATAGCACACGTTTATATTTATTATAGCACACGTTTATATTTATTATAGCACACGTTTATATTTGTTATAGCACACGTTTATATTTGTTATAGCACACGTTTATATTTGTTATAGCACACGTTTATATTTGTTATAGCACACGTTTATATTTATTATAGCACACGTTTACATTTATTATAGCACACGTTTATATTTATTATAGCACACGTTTACATTTATTATAGCACACGTTTACATTTATTATAGCACAAGTTTACATTTATTATAGCACAAGTTTACATTTATTATAGCACAAGTTTACATTTATTATAGCACAAGTTTACATTTATTATAGCACAAGTTTATATTTATTATAGCACATGTTTATATTTATTATAGCACACGTTTAAATTTATTATAGCACACGTTTAAATTTATTATAGCACACGTTTAAATTTATTATAGCACACGTTTATATTTATTATAGCACACGTTTAAATTTATTATAGCACACGTTTAAATTTATTATAGCACACGTTTATATTTATTATAGCACAAGTTTATATTTATTATAGCACACGTTTATATTTATTATAGCACACGTTTATATTTATTATAGCACACGTTTATATTTATTATAGCACAAGTTTACATTTATTATAGCACAAGTTTACATTTATTATAGCACAAGTTTATATTTATTATAGCACAAGTTTATATTTATTATAGCACACGTTTATATTTATTATAGCACAAGTTTACATTTATTATAACACAAGTTTACATTTATTATAGCACAAGTTTATATTTATTATAGCACAAGTTTACATTTATTATAGTACACGTTTATATTTATTATAGCACACGTTTATATTTATTATAGCACAAGTTTACATTTATTATAGCACAAGTTTATATTTATTATAGCACACGTTTACATTTATTATAGCACACGTTTATATTTATTATAGCACAAGTTTACATTTATTATAGCACACGTTTATATTTATTATAGCACACGTTTATATTTATTATAGCACACGTTTATATTTATTATAGCACAAGTTTACATTTATTATAGCACAAATTTATATTTATTATAGCAAACGTTTACATTTATTATAGCACACGTTTTTATTTATTATAGCACAAGTTTACATTTATTATAGCACAAGTTTATATTTATTATAGCACACATTTATATTTATTCTAGCACAAGTTTATATCTATTATAGCACAAGTTTATATTTATTATAGCACAAGTTTACATTTATTATAGCACAAGTTTACATTTATTATAGCACAAGTTTATATTTATTATAGCACACGTTTATATTTATTATAGCACACGTTTATATTTATTATAGCACAAGTTTACATTTATTATAGCACACGTTTATATTTATTATAGCACAAGTTTACATTTATTATAGCACAAGTTTATATTTATTATAGCACACGTTTATATTTATTATAGCACAAGTTTATATCTATTATAGCATAAGTTTACATTTATTATAGCACAAGTTTACATTTATTATAGCACAAGTTTACCTTTATTATAGCACACGTTTATATTTATTATAGCACAAGTTTATATTTATTTTAGCACAAGTTTACCTTTATTATAGCACACGTTTATATTTATTATAGCACAAGTTTACATTTATTATAGCACACGTTTATATTTATTATAGCACAAGTTTATATTTATTACAGCACAAGTTTACATTAATTATAGCACACTTTTATATTTATTATAGCACAAGTTTATATTTATTATAGCACACGTTTATATTTATTATAGCACAAGTTTCCTTTTATTATGGCACAAGTTTATATTTATTATAGCACAAGTTTACATTTATTATAGCACACGTTTTTATTTATTATAGCACACGTTTATATTTATTATAGCACACGTTTAAATTTATTATAGCACACGTTTAAATTTATTATAGCACACGTTTATATTTATTATAGCACAAGTTTATATTTATTATAGCACACGTTTATATTTATTATAGCACCCGTTTATATTTATTATAGCACACGTTTATATTTATTATAGCACAAGTTTACATTTATTATAGCACAAGTTTACATTTATTATAGCACAAGTTTATATTTATTATAGCACAAGTTTATATTTATTATAGCACACGTTTATATTTATTATAGCACAAGTTTACATTTATTATAACACAAGTTTACATTTATTATAGCACAAGTTTATATTTATTATAGCACAAGTTTACATTTATTATAGCACACGTTTATATTTATTATAGCACACGTTTATATTTATTATAGCACAAGTTTACATTTATTATAGCACAAGTTTATATTTATTATAGCACACGTTTACATTTATTATAGCACACGTTTATATTTATTATAGCACAAGTTTACATTTATTATAGCACAAGTTTATATTTATTATAGCACAAGTTTACATTTATTATAGCACACGTTTATATTTATTATAGCACACGTTTATATTTATTATAGCACACGTTTATATTTATTATAGCACAAGTTTACATTTATTATAGCACAAGTTTATATTTATTATAGCAAACGTTTACATTTATTATAGCACACGTTTATATTTATTATAGCACAAGTTTACATTTATTATAGCACAAGTTTATATTTATTATAGCACAAGTTTACATTTATTATAGCACAAGTTTATATTTATTATAGCACACGTTTATATTTATTATAGCACACGTTTATATTTATTATAGCACAAGTTTACATTTATTATAGCACAAGTTTATATTTATTATAGCACAAGTTTACATTTATTATAGCACAAGTTTATATTTATTATAGCACACGTTTATATTTATTATGGCACAAGTTTATATCTATTATAGCATAAGTTTACATTTATTATAGCACAAGTTTACATTTATTATAGCACAAGTTTACCTTTATTATAGCACACGTTTATATTTATTATAGCACAAGTTTATATTTATTTTAGCACAAGTTTACCTTTATTATAGCACACGTTTATATTTATTATAGCACAAGTTTACATTTATTATAGCACACGTTTATATTTATTATAGCACAAGTTTATATTTATTATAGCACAAGTTTATATTTATTATAGCATACGTTTATATTTATTATAGCACAAGTTTATATTTATTATAGCACACGTTTATATTTATTATAGCACAAGTTTACATTTATTATAGCACACGTTTATATTTATTATAGCACAAGTTTACATTTATTATAGCACAAGTTTATATTTATTATAGCACAAGTTTACATTTATTATAGCACAAGTTTATATTTATTATAGCACACGTTTATATTTATTATAGCACACGTTTATATTTATTATAGCACAAGTTTACATTTATTATAGCACACGTTTATATTTATTATAGCACAAGTTTACATTTATTATAGCACAAGTTTATATTTATTATAGCACACGTTTATATTTATTATAGCACAAGTTTATATCTATTATAGCATAAGTTTACATTTATTATAGCACAAGTTTACATTTATTATAGCACAAGTTTACCTTTATTATAGCACACGTTTATATTTATTATAGCACAAGTTTATATTTATTTTAGCACAAGTTTACCTTTATTATAGCACACGTTTATATTTATTATAGCACAAGTTTACATTTATTATAGCACACGTTTATATTTATTATAGCACAAGTTTATATTTATTATAGCATACGTTTATATTTATTATAGCACAAGTTTATATTTATTATAGCACACGTTTAAATTTATTATAGCACAAGTTTACATTTATTATAGCACAAGTTTATATTTATTACAGCACAAGTTTACATTTATTATAGCACACTTTTATATTTATTATAGCACAAGTTTATATTTATTATAGCACACGTTTATATTTATTATAGCACAAGTTTACTTTTATTATGGCACAAGTTTATATTTATTATAGCACAAGTTTACATTTATTATAGCACACGTTTTTATTTATTATAGCACAAGTTTACATTTATTATAGCACAAGTTTATATTTATTATAGCACACATTTATATTTATTCTAGCACAAGTTTATATCTATTATAGCACAAGTTTATATTTATTATAGCACAAGTTTACATTTATTATAGCACAAGTTTACATTTATTATAGCAGAAGTTTACATTTATTATAGCACAAGTTTACATTTTTTATAGCACACGTTTATATTTATTATAGCACAAGTTTACATTTATTATAGCACAGGTTTATATTTATTATAGCACAAGTTTACATTTATTATAGCACAAGTTTACATTTATTATAGCACAAGTTTACATTTATTATAGCACAAGTTTACATTTTTTATATCACACGTTTATATTTATTATAGCACAAGTTTACATTTATTATAGCACAAGTTTATATTTATTACAGCACAAGTTTACATTTATTATAGCACACTTTTATATTTATTATAGCACAAGTTTATATTTATTATAGCACACGTTTATATTTATTATAGCACAAGTTTACTTTTATTATAGCACAAGTTTATATTTATTATAGCACAAGTTTACATTTATTATAGCACACGTTTTTATTTATTATAGCACAAGTTTACATTTATTATAGCACAAGTTTATATTTATTATAGCACACATTTATATTTATTCTAGCACAAGTTTATATCTATTATAGCACAAGTTTATATTTATTATAGCACAAGTTTACATTTATTATAGCACAAGTTTACATTTATTATAGCACAAGTTTATATTTATTATAGCACACGTTTATATTTATTATAGCACACGTTTATATTTATTATAGCACAAGTTTACATTTATTATAGCACACGTTTATATTTATTATAGCACAAGTTTACATTTATTATAGCACAAGTTTATATTTATTATAGCACACGTTTATATTTATTATAGCACAAGTTTATATCTATTATAGCATAAGTTTACATTTATTATAGCACAAGTTTACATTTATTATAGCACAAGTTTACCTTTATTATAGCACACGTTTATATTTATTATAGCACAAGTTTATATTTATTTTAGCACAAGTTTACCTTTATTATAGCACACGTTTATATTTATTATAGCACAAGTTTACATTTATTTTAGCACACGTTTTTATTTATTATAGCACAAGTTTATATTTATTATAGCACAAGTTTATATTTATTACAGCACAAGTTTACATTTATTATAGCACACTTTTATATTTATTATAGCACAAGTTTATATTTATTATAGCACACGTTTATATTTATTATAGCACAAGTTTACTTTTATTATGGCACAAGTTTATATTTATTATAGCACAAGTTTACATTTATTATAGCACACGTTTTTATTTATTATAGCACAAGTTTACATTTATTATAGCACAAGTTTATATTTATTATAGCACACATTTATATTTATTCTAGCACAAGTTTATATCTATTATAGCACAAGTTTATATTTATTATAGCACAAGTTTACATTTATTATAGCACAAGTTTACATTTATTATAGCAGAAGTTTACATTTATTATAGCACAAGTTTACATTTTTTATAGCACACGTTTATATTTATTATAGCACAAGTTTACATTTATTATAGCACAGGTTTATATTTATTATAGCACAAGTTTAAATTTATTATAGCACAAGTTTTCATTTATTATAGCAGAAGTTTACATTTATTATAGCACAAGTTTACATTTTTTATAGCACACGTTTATATTTATTATAGCACAAGTTTACATTTATTATAGCACAGGTTTATATTTATTATAGCACAAGTTTACATTTATTATAGCACAAGTTTACATTTATTATAGCACAAGTTTACATTTATTATAGCACAAGTTTACATTTTTTATAGCACACGTTTATATTTATTATAGCACAAGTTTACAT
The DNA here is from genome assembly GCA_949126835.1 of Anisus vortex. Lineage (NCBI taxonomy): Eukaryota > Metazoa > Mollusca > Gastropoda > Planorbidae > Anisus > Anisus vortex. Next base: position 24,396,662 of record OX421498.1, read on the forward strand.
TTATTATAGCACACGTTTATATTTATTATAGCACAAGTTTACATTTATTATAGCACACTTTTATATTTATTATAGCACAAGTTTACATTTATTATAGCACACGTTTATATTTATTATAGCACAAGTTTACATTTATTATAGCACACGTTTATATTTATTATAGCGCACGTTTACATTTATTATAGCACACGTTTATATTTATTATAGCACAAGTTTATATTTATTATAGCACAAGTTTACATTTATTATAGCACACGTTTATATTTATTATAGCACACGTTTATATTTATTATAGCACAAGTCTACATCTATTATAGCACACGTTTATATTTATTATAGTGTTACGAGTAGATTTATTTCCATAATTATATTGGTTCTGTTATTATTAACTAAAGTTAAAATGAAATAATCTTAAGCCCGAAATGTTTCCGTGTTAGGAATAAAACATGTATATGTCTAGACACTACGTCATAGCAATAAAATACGTCATATGCACGAGGGTTGAATACCGTTAGTTTAGTTCTAGTTTGGGCGCTAATGTGTGAGGACTGTTTTTGACCACTTTCTTAAAGATAGGATTACGGTTTAGTACGATATAGAAGAATCTCAACTGATTAAGTTTCATCATATAATACTGATATATATATATTCTGTGTTACTGTTATATTTTATCATCTCATCTTGTTGGAATAAAATTGTGTTTAATTTCAAACAGGATTGTGGATTTCCTATATATTAAGGTACAGTTTATCTAAATCACTTTATACACAAAAGATTCACATCGCAACGAGTCAAATAAACATCAAATCTAATTCAATAACATCAATATAAATTCTTATACAACCTTGTGAGATCCAAGATGGATGTGAATCAAAAGAATATATAATAATACATTACTAAAAATATCATCTAACGTCATTAGCTGATTTCGCACGTGACAAAAGATTGGGGGCTAGCGTCCTGGATCTAAAGTTTGTATGTATAAGAAATTAAGAATATACAACTGTTTTAGTGAAAACGATTTACAACAAATAATTTATTCAAATTTTGTCTACGTGGGAGGCACTGTCTGTGTTCGGACATACTGTTTTCAGCTTTGTATACAATCATCCTTAAAATGTATCTTCTACAAATTAACAGTGGTGTAAAAATATTTCAAAGGACTTTATAAAAGGTAAATTGAAATTTTTTATCTTCTATTTACGTCATTAATATAAAACATGGCGGAAGCTAATCTTACGTTGGAGCAATTGAATATTTTTGCTATCACGTCAGAACAGTTAAATAGCATGTCACTAACCCAGTTAAAAGAGATGGCAAACTCTCTGGGAATAGACATTACTGAAGTTACACCAGTAAGGAGTAATTTGATTCAAGATATTAAGGACTGTTTGAAAAGACATGGTAGAATGCTTGAAGAAAATACTATGAATAATGAAGAATCAGTGGTTCTCAATGTATCAGAAACCCTGAAAACAGACATAAATAACCATGATATTAAAATGAATGGAAATGAACTAAGTGCAGACATGAAATTCCAGTTAGAAATGAAGAAGTTGGAATTACAATTGGAGGGTAAAAGAATAGAAGCAGAGAAAGAGATAAGACTGTGGGAATTGGAAAAAGAAAGAATCGCTAGTAATGAAAGGATTGAATTGGCAAAGTCTCGTTCGTTAACTCATACGATTCAGGAAACAAATAATGTGGAACTATATAAGTTTAAAAAGCATGTACCAAGCATGGAGAACATGGACATTGATGAGTTCTTTATGGTCTTCGATATAAACTCGATCGATTATAAATTTCCTGAAGATAAGAAAGCAGTACTTTTACGTTCAGCTCTAACAAAAGGCAAGGCTCTAGATGTAGTATTGAATTATTTGACTCCAGAGGAATGCAATGATTATGAACTAATAAAGAGCAGAGTACTATTGAGTTATGTTCTAACTCCAGAAAAGTATCGAAAGTTATATCGTGAGTACAAGAAGGAACCAGAAGTTTCACATGTTGACTTCCTGAGATTAGAGAAAAAGTATTTTGATCGATGGTTACGTTCTAAGAATGTGAATAAAGATTATGAAAAACTATATAATCTCATACTGATGGAGGATTTTACTGAGAAGATTCGCACTGATATAAAAGTTCATTTGGCTGATCGTGGTATTGAAATAGCAGAACAAGCAGCAGTTAAAGCCGATGAATACGTCATTATTCACCCGCATAGCCATTATTTTCAAAATGACAGAACAAGTTTGAGGACTCAAAACAGTAATACAGAGAGGAAGTTAAGATCGACAGAGGATAAAAGTAAACAAAAAGCCGATAAACAAGAGAATTCAAGTTTTGTACAAAAGAGAATTACCTGTACATTCTGTAAGAAAGATGGACATATAAAAGAGAATTGTTGGAGTCTACATAAAGAGAAAAGACCCATTAAAAACAAGAACAACGTGGTTTTATCACACATCGCCGTACAAAATGAAACTCACATAAATAAAACTGCCCACAAAAGAATTAAAGCTGATAGAAAGACATTTGATGTTAGTCATGAGGAGATGGCGAAACACGCATGTCCAAGTTGCTCAAAGTCGGAAAAAGTCTTTGAAATGAAGACCGAGGCTATTGAACATTCTAGTTTCAACTCCAAAGGGAGTGTGACAGATGAACAATCAGTAAATAAAACGTTTACTTATGGAGGCAGTAGTGTAGCAAGAAACTCAGTAGGCAGAAAACTACCCGAGAGCATGCTATCGGATGTTAGCGAGGGCTATGTGTCACCTATAGATAATCAAGCTAGAGAACGGAAGATTAAAATTCTACGTGACTCCGGTGCTGATATATCTCTACTGTTGAAGAATACTGTACCAACGTCGAAATTGACTCATACAGGCCAGTATGCCTTGATCAGTACTATGGCTGGAACACTTACGGCACCGTTACATCGTATACAGTTGAAGTGTAATTACTTCACTGGATCTGTTATTGTTGGGATAGTGAAGAAATTTCCCTACAGAGGCATTTCATTACTTTTAGGAAGTGACATTGCCAAGAATCAGGTACATCCTGTACTTAAAGAAACCAAAGACTCTGTTCAGTGTAAGAATACTGAAAATTCAGTATGTGTTATCACCAGAGCTATGGAGAAACAGCAGATGACTAATGAATCGACAAAGAAACCAGAACCAACACCAGAGATTGACTTGCAAGCAACCTTCATGGCGGATGTTCTAGGTGGTCACTCAAGTCATTCTGATCAAAATAATTTGTCGCCTAGACAACTACTCATTCTTGCTCAAGGCAAAGATCCAGAGATCGGGAAGCTAAAAGAGGAAGCAAAGAATGAAGGAAAGTTAGAAACAATGGCCGCAGGTTATTACCTGAGGGACAAGTTGTTGATGAGGAAATGGAGATGGAAAGAAAACGACGATGAAACATGCAGTGAAGTACATCAAATCTTGGTACCCAATGTATACCGCAAGGACATACTACATATGGCCCATGATTCACCGTATGCTGGTCACCTAGGGATACAGAAAACCTTCGACATGATTCTTCCATATTTCTTCTGGCCTGGCCTACGTTGTGACGTCACATCGTTTTGCAGATCATGTCATGTCTGCCAGATGGTCGGCAAACCGAATCAGACCATTCCGGTAGCTCCTCTACGACCCATACCAGCATTCTCAGAACCCTTCAGTCACATCATTATAGACTGCGTCGGTCCGTTGCCTAAAACTAAGGCTGGCCACCAGTATCTGTTCACTATAATGTGTTCGGCAACGAGATTTCCAGAGGCTATTCCTCTACGTAGCATCAATGCCGACAAAATCTCTGATGCACTTATCGGATTCTTCACCCGATATGGTCTTCCGAAAACCGTGCAGTCAGATCAAGGTTCAAATTTCACATCGAAGTTATTTCGCCAAGTCTTAGAACGGCTGGGTATTCGTCATGCAGTATCGAGTGCATATCATCCACAGAGTCAAGGCGCACTGGAACGATACCACCAAACATTGAAAAACATGCTCCGTACTTTCTGTTTCGAGCATAACGACGACTGGGATCGTGGTATTCCCTTCGCACTCTTCGCAACCAGAGAGGCTGTACAAGAATCTCTTGGTTTCAGTCCCTTTGAACTGGTATTCGGACACACAGTTCGTGGACCACTAAAGCTGTTACAAGAGACATGGTTATCATCCACTGAAGACACTGGTCTACTGACATACGTGGAAAATTTTAAAAATAGACTGTATAATGCATTAAAAGTTGTCAGATCTAATCTTTTGCAGGCACAAGACAAAATGAAGGTCTATTATGACGTCAACGCAAGAACCCGTATCTTCCAACCTGGTGATAAAGTTCTCATGCTGACGCCACTGTCTGGTCAACCCCTGAGTGCCAAGTTTACAGGACCCTACGAGGTTATGGCTAAGCTTAGTGAGGTTAACTATCTTGTAAAGACCCCTGATAGACGGAAATCGCAACGAGTGTGCTATATCAATATGTTGAAACCATACATTACCAGAGAAGCACAAAATGTTGTTGCCTCGGTAAACTCTGTTATTAAAGTCGGGAATAATTCACCCGCAATTGAGCGTGAAGTTGCAGAAAGCAAATTACAAATCACAAAAGCTCTAAAAGCCCTTAATGAAAAATTGGCACATTTACCCGCTTGCGAACAATCCGCTATCAAAGGTCAAATTAATGAACATATTAATATTAATCTATTCGCAGATGTACGCAATAGAACAAGACTGATTGAACAAGAGGAAACCAGTTTCTCATGAAATTTTTTCTTTTATGTCATTCATTGTATTGATTAACATTTATATTATTGTAAATATGACAATAAATAAACTATGTTTTGAAATATTACAATATGAAACATTACAGAACAAAACTTCAAATTCTACTAGAAACAATCATACGTTGTAAGGTAAAAGGTAACTATTGCATACATCAATTGCACACACACCGGTATTTAACTTGAATACATCCACACTTGTGTTTGTTCAATTGATTATTGATGTGTTTTGCAAATTGTTTGTTTTCTATGTCGTCATGTTATAATTTGGATGTCTTATTTTATGCTATGTAAAAGATAAATCAGCTGAGATTATCACATTTTTAAATATTCTTGATGTCACAATTTAGACATCATAATAATGTAATAACTGAAAATCATTAGTTAATGATACAGTGATCGGTTATAAATAAATTAAACTTTCTAAAGAATTATCTATCAATTATTAATCGGTTCCACTTATTTGGGTAATTCATATCAATTCTATGGGAATTGGTTGTTGGTGGTAATAGTTTTATGGTCAACGTTGTACACACAATAATCATAATTGTAAATATTAATTGATAAATAAATGTTTAATTAATAATCATTGATAGAATAATGTGATAAGGGATTCCATAATAGCGACTTTGTTATTAAAGGGATATGTAATATATGGTTCATTTTAATCTTAAAAAGATTGTCCAATAGTCAATTAAATCTTACGAATAGTTTGGGAATTCGGTTCATTTTATGGGTACTCTACAAAGAATTCCATACTTAACGCTGTCTGTAATTCCTTTGTGTCTTAAGGGGGGGGGGGGGGCGAGTGTTACGAGTAGATTTATTTCCATAATTATATTGGTTCTGTTATTATTAACTAAAGTTAAAATGAAATAATCTTAAACCCGAAATGTTTCCGTGTTAGGAGTAAAACATGTATATGTCTAGACACTACGTCATAGCAATAAAATACGTCATATGCACGAGGGTTGAATACCGTTAGTTTAGTTCTAGTTTGGGCGCTAATGTGTGAGGACTGTTTTTGACCTTTTTCTTAAAGATAGGATTACGGTTTAGTACGATATAGAAGAATCTCAACTGATTAAGTTTCATCATATAATACTGATATATATATATATTCTGTGTTACTGTTATATTTTATCATCTCAACTTGTTGGAATAAAATTGTGTTTAATTTCAAACAGGATTGTGGATTTCCTATATATTAAGGTACAGTTTATCTAAATCACTTTATACACAAAAGATTCACATCGCAACGAGTCAAATAAACATCAAATCTAATTCAATAACATCAATATAAATTCTTATACAACCTTGTGAGATCCAAGATGGATGTGAATCAAAAGAATATATAATAATACATTACTAAAAATATCATCTAACGTCATTAGCTGATTTCGCACGTGACAATAGCACACGTTTATATTTATTATAGCACAAGTTTACATTTAATATAGCACACGTTTATATTTATTATAGCACACGTTTATATTTATTATAGCACAAGTTTACCTTTATTATAGCACACGTTTATATTTATTATAGCACAAGTTTATATTTATTTTAGCACAAGTTTACCTTTATTATAGCACACGTTTATATTTATTATAGCACAAGTTTACATTTATTATAGCACAAGTTTACATTTATTATAGCACACGTTTATATTTATTATAGCACAAGTTTATATTTATTATAGCATACGTTTATATTTATTATAGCACAAGTTTATATTTATTATAGCACACGTTTATATTTATTATAGCACAAGTTTACATTTATTATAGCACAAGTTTACATTTATTATAGCACAAGTTTATATTTATTATAGCACAAGTTTACATTTATTATAGCACAAGTTTATATTTATTATAGCACACGTTTATATTTATTATAGCACACATTTATATTTATTATAGCACAAGTTTACATTTATTATAGCACACGTTTATATTTATTATAGCACAAGTTTACATTTATTATAGCACAAGTTTATATTTATTATAGCACACGTTTATATTTATTATAGCACAAGTTTATATCTATTATAGCATAAGTTTACATTTATTATAGCACAAGTTTACATTTATTATAGCACAAGTTTACCTTTATTATAGCACACGTTTATATTTATTATAGCACAAGTTTATATTTATTTTAGCACAAGTTTACCTTTATTATAGCACACGTTTATATTTATTATAGCACAAGTTTACATTTATTATAGCACACGTTTATATTTATTATAGCACAAGTTTATATTTATTATAGCACAAGTTTATATTTATTATAGCATACGTTTATATTTATTATAGCACAAGTTTATATTTATTATAGCACACGTTTAAATTTATTATAGCACAAGTTTACATTTATTATAGCACAAGTTTATATTTATTACAGCACAAGTTTACATTTATTATAGCACACTTTTATATTTATTATAGCACAAGTTTATATTTATTATAGCACACGTTTATATTTATTATAGCACAAGTTTACTTTTATTATGGCACAAGTTTATATTTATTATAGCACAAGTTTACATTTATTATAGCACACGTTTTTATTTATTATAGCACAAGTTTACATTTATTATAGCACAAGTTTATATTTATTATAGCACACATTTATATTTATTCTAGCACAAGTTTATATCTATTATAGCACAAGTTTATATTTATTATAGCACAAGTTTACATTTATTATAGCACAAGTTTACATTTATTATAGCAGAAGTTTACATTTATTATAGCACAAGTTTACATTTTTTATAGCACACGTTTATATTTATTATAGCACAAGTTTACATTTATTATAGCACAGGTTTATATTTATTATAGCACAAGTTTACATTTATTATAGCACAAGTTTACATTTATTATAGCACAAGTTTACATTTATTATAGCACAAGTTTACATTTTTTATATCACACGTTTATATTTATTATAGCACAAGTTTACATTTATTATAGCACAAGTTTATATTTATTACAGCACAAGTTTACATTTATTATAGCACACTTTTATATTTATTATAGCACAAGTTTATATTTATTATAGCACACGTTTATATTTATTATAGCACAAGTTTACTTTTATTATAGCACAAGTTTATATTTATTATAGCACAAGTTTACATTTATTATAGCACACGTTTTTATTTATTATAGCACAAGTTTACATTTATTATAGCACAAGTTTATATTTATTATAGCACACATTTATATTTATTCTAGCACAAGTTTATATCTATTATAGCACAAGTTTATATTTATTATAGCACAAGTTTACATTTATTATAGCACAAGTTTACATTTATTATAGCACAAGTTTATATTTATTATAGCACACGTTTATATTTATTATAGCACACGTTTATATTTATTATAGCACAAGTTTACATTTATTATAGCACACGTTTATATTTATTATAGCACAAGTTTACATTTATTATAGCACAAGTTTATATTTATTATAGCACACGTTTATATTTATTATAGCACAAGTTTATATCTATTATAGCATAAGTTTACATTTATTATAGCACAAGTTTACATTTATTATAGCACAAGTTTACCTTTATTATAGCACACGTTTATATTTATTATAGCACAAGTTTATATTTATTTTAGCACAAGTTTACCTTTATTATAGCACACGTTTATATTTATTATAGCACAAGTTTACATTTATTTTAGCACACGTTTTTATTTATTATAGCACAAGTTTATATTTATTATAGCACAAGTTTATATTTATTACAGCACAAGTTTACATTTATTATAGCACACTTTTATATTTATTATAGCACAAGTTTATATTTATTATAGCACACGTTTATATTTATTATAGCACAAGTTTACTTTTATTATGGCACAAGTTTATATTTATTATAGCACAAGTTTACATTTATTATAGCACACGTTTTTATTTATTATAGCACAAGTTTACATTTATTATAGCACAAGTTTATATTTATTATAGCACACATTTATATTTATTCTAGCACAAGTTTATATCTATTATAGCACAAGTTTATATTTATTATAGCACAAGTTTACATTTATTATAGCACAAGTTTACATTTATTATAGCAGAAGTTTACATTTATTATAGCACAAGTTTACATTTTTTATAGCACACGTTTATATTTATTATAGCACAAGTTTACATTTATTATAGCACAGGTTTATATTTATTATAGCACAAGTTTAAATTTATTATAGCACAAGTTTTCATTTATTATAGCAGAAGTTTACATTTATTATAGCACAAGTTTACATTTTTTATAGCACACGTTTATATTTATTATAGCACAAGTTTACATTTATTATAGCACAGGTTTATATTTATTATAGCACAAGTTTACATTTATTATAGCACAAGTTTACATTTATTATAGCACAAGTTTACATTTATTATAGCACAAGTTTACATTTTTTATAGCACACGTTTATATTTATTATAGCACAAGTTTACATTTATTATAGCACACGTTTATATTTATTATAGCACAAGTTTACATTTATTATAGCACACTTTTATATTTATTATAGCACAAGTTTACATTTATTATAGCACACGTTTATATTTATTATAGCACAAGTTTACATTTATTATAGCACACGTTTATATTTATTATAGCGCACGTTTACATTTATTATAGCACACGTTTATATTTATTATAGCACAAGTTTATATTTATTATAGCACAAGTTTACATTTATTATAGCACACGTTTATATTTATTATAGCACACGTTTATATTTATTATAGCACAAGTCTACATCTATTATAGCACACGTTTATATTTATTATAGTGTTACGAGTAGATTTATTTCCATAATTATATTGGTTCTGTTATTATTAACTAAAGTTAAAATGAAATAATCTTAAGCCCGAAATGTTTCCGTGTTAGGAATAAAACATGTATATGTCTAGACACTACGTCATAGCAATAAAATACGTCATATGCACGAGGGTTGAATACCGTTAGTTTAGTTCTAGTTTGGGCGCTAATGTGTGAGGACTGTTTTTGACCACTTTCTTAAAGATAGGATTACGGTTTAGTACGATATAGAAGAATCTCAACTGATTAAGTTTCATCATATAATACTGATATATATATATTCTGTGTTACTGTTATATTTTATCATCTCATCTTGTTGGAATAAAATTGTGTTTAATTTCAAACAGGATTGTGGATTTCCTATATATTAAGGTACAGTTTATCTAAATCACTTTATACACAAAAGATTCACATCGCAACGAGTCAAATAAACATCAAATCTAATTCAATAACATCAATATAAATTCTTATACAACCTTGTGAGATCCAAGATGGATGTGAATCAAAAGAATATATAATAATACATTACTAAAAATATCATCTAACGTCATTAGCTGATTTCGCACGTGACAAAAGATTGGGGGCTAGCGTCCTGGATCTAAAGTTTGTATGTATAAGAAATTAAGAATATACAACTGTTTTAGTGAAAACGATTTACAACAAATAATTTATTCAAATTTTGTCTACGTGGGAGGCACTGTCTGTGTTCGGACATACTGTTTTCAGCTTTGTATACAATCATCCTTAAAATGTATCTTCTACAAATTAACAGTGGTGTAAAAATATTTCAAAGGACTTTATAAAAGGTAAATTGAAATTTTTTATCTTCTATTTACGTCATTAATATAAAACATGGCGGAAGCTAATCTTACGTTGGAGCAATTGAATATTTTTGCTATCACGTCAGAACAGTTAAATAGCATGTCACTAACCCAGTTAAAAGAGATGGCAAACTCTCTGGGAATAGACATTACTGAAGTTACACCAGTAAGGAGTAATTTGATTCAAGATATTAAGGACTGTTTGAAAAGACATGGTAGAATGCTTGAAGAAAATACTATGAATAATGAAGAATCAGTGGTTCTCAATGTATCAGAAACCCTGAAAACAGACATAAATAACCATGATATTAAAATGAATGGAAATGAACTAAGTGCAGACATGAAATTCCAGTTAGAAATGAAGAAGTTGGAATTACAATTGGAGGGTAAAAGAATAGAAGCAGAGAAAGAGATAAGACTGTGGGAATTGGAAAAAGAAAGAATCGCTAGTAATGAAAGGATTGAATTGGCAAAGTCTCGTTCGTTAACTCATACGATTCAGGAAACAAATAATGTGGAACTATATAAGTTTAAAAAGCATGTACCAAGCATGGAGAACATGGACATTGATGAGTTCTTTATGGTCTTCGATATAAACTCGATCGATTATAAATTTCCTGAAGATAAGAAAGCAGTACTTTTACGTTCAGCTCTAACAAAAGGCAAGGCTCTAGATGTAGTATTGAATTATTTGACTCCAGAGGAATGCAATGATTATGAACTAATAAAGAGCAGAGTACTATTGAGTTATGTTCTAACTCCAGAAAAGTATCGAAAGTTATATCGTGAGTACAAGAAGGAACCAGAAGTTTCACATGTTGACTTCCTGAGATTAGAGAAAAAGTATTTTGATCGATGGTTACGTTCTAAGAATGTGAATAAAGATTATGAAAAACTATATAATCTCATACTGATGGAGGATTTTACTGAGAAGATTCGCACTGATATAAAAGTTCATTTGGCTGATCGTGGTATTGAAATAGCAGAACAAGCAGCAGTTAAAGCCGATGAATACGTCATTATTCACCCGCATAGCCATTATTTTCAAAATGACAGAACAAGTTTGAGGACTCAAAACAGTAATACAGAGAGGAAGTTAAGATCGACAGAGGATAAAAGTAAACAAAAAGCCGATAAACAAGAGAATTCAAGTTTTGTACAAAAGAGAATTACCTGTACATTCTGTAAGAAAGATGGACATATAAAAGAGAATTGTTGGAGTCTACATAAAGAGAAAAGACCCATTAAAAACAAGAACAACGTGGTTTTATCACACATCGCCGTACAAAATGAAACTCACATAAATAAAACTGCCCACAAAAGAATTAAAGATGATAGAAAGACATTTGATGTTAGTCATGAGGAGATGGCGAAACACGCATGTCCAAGTTGCTCAAAGTCGGAAAAAGTCTTTGAAATGAAGACCGAGGCTATTGAACATTCTAGTTTCAACTCCAAAGGGAGTGTGACAGATGAACAATCAGTAAATAAAACGTTTACTTATGGAGGCAGTAGTGTAGCAAGAAACTCAGTAGGCAGAAAACTACCCGAGAGCATGCTATCGGATGTTAGCGAGGGCTATGTGTCACCTATAGATAATCAAGCTAGAGAACGGAAGATTAAAATTCTACGTGACTCCGGTGCTGATATATCTCTACTGTTGAAGAATACTGTACCAACGTCGAAATTGACTCATACAGGCCAGTATGCCTTGATCAGTACTATGGCTGGAACACTTACGGCACCGTTACATCGTATACAGTTGAAGTGTAATTACTTCACTGGATCTGTTATTGTTGGGATAGTGAAGAAATTTCCCTACAGAGGCATTTCATTACTTTTAGGAAGTGACATTGCCAAGAATCAGGTACATCCTGTACTTAAAGAAACCAAAGACTCTGTTCAGTGTAAGAATACTGAAAATTCAGTATGTGTTATCACCAGAGCTATGGAGAAACAGCAGATGACTAATGAATCGACAAAGAAACCAGAACCAACACCAGAGATTGACTTGCAAGCAACCTTCATGGCGGATGTTCTAGGTGGTCACTCAAGTCATTCTGATCAAAATAATTTGTCGCCTAGACAACTACTCATTCTTGCTCAAGGCAAAGATCCAGAGATCGGGAAGCTAAAAGAGGAAGCAAAGAATGAAGGAAAGTTAGAAACAATGGCCGCAGGTTATTACCTGAGGGACAAGTTGTTGATGAGGAAATGGAGATGGAAAGAAAACGACGATGAAACATGCAGTGAAGTACATCAAATCTTGGTACCCAATGTATACCGCAAGGACATACTACATATGGCCCATGATTCACCGTATGCTGGTCACCTAGGGATACAGAAAACCTTCGACATGATTCTTCCATATTTCTTCTGGCCTGGCCTACGTTGTGACGTCACATCGTTTTGCAGATCATGTCATGTCTGCCAGATGGTCGGCAAACCGAATCAGACCATTCCGGTAGCTCCTCTACGACCCATACCAGCATTCTCAGAACCCTTCAGTCACATCATTATAGACTGCGTCGGTCCGTTGCCTAAAACTAAGGCTGGCCACCAGTATCTGTTCACTATAATGTGTTCGGCAACGAGATTTCCAGAGGCTATTCCTCTACGTAGCATCAATGCCGACAAAATCTCTGATGCACTTATCGGATTCTTCACCCGATATGGTCTTCCGAAAACCGTGCAGTCAGATCAAGGTTCAAATTTCACATCGAAGTTATTTCGCCAAGTCTTAGAACGGCTGGGTATTCGTCATGCAGTATCGAGTGCATATCATCCACAGAGTCAAGGCGCACTGGAACGATACCACCAAACATTGAAAAACATGCTCCGTACTTTCTGTTTCGAGCATAACGACGACTGGGATCGTGGTATTCCCTTCGCACTCTTCGCAACCAGAGAGGCTGTACAAGAATCTCTTGGTTTCAGTCCCTTTGAACTGGTATTCGGACACACAGTTCGTGGACCACTAAAGCTGTTACAAGAGACATGGTTATCATCCACTGAAGACACTGGTCTACTGACATACGTGGAAAATTTTAAAAATAGACTGTATAATGCATTAAAAGTTGTCAGATCTAATCTTTTGCAGGCACAAGACAAAATGAAGGTCTATTATGACGTCAACGCAAGAACCCGTATCTTCCAACCTGGTGATAAAGTTCTCATGCTGACGCCACTGTCTGGTCAACCCCTGAGTGCCAAGTTTACAGGACCCTACGAGGTTATGGCTAAGCTTAGTGAGGTTAACTATCTTGTAAAGACCCCTGATAGACGGAAATCGCAACGAGTGTGCTATATCAATATGTTGAAACCATACATTACCAGAGAAGCACAAAATGTTGTTGCCTCGGTAAACTCTGTTATTAAAGTCGGGAATAATTCACCCGCAATTGAGCGTGAAGTTGCAGAAAGCAAATTACAAATCACAAAAGCTCTAAAAGCCCTTAATGAAAAATTGGCACATTTACCCGCTTGCGAACAATCCGCTATCAAAGGTCAAATTAATGAACATATTAATATTAATCTATTCGCAGATGTACGCAATAGAACAAGACTGATTGAACAAGAGGAAACCAGTTTCTCATGAAATTTTTTCTTTTATGTCATTCATTGTATTGATTAACATTTATATTATTGTAAATATGACAATAAATAAACTATGTTTTGAAATATTACAATATGAAACATTACAGAACAAAACTTCAAATTCTACTAGAAACAATCATACGTTGTAAGGTAAAAGGTAACTATTGCATACATCAATTGCACACACACCGGTATTTAACTTGAATACATCCACACTTGTGTTTGTTCAATTGATTATTGATGTGTTTTGCAAATTGTTTGTTTTCTATGTCGTCATGTTATAATTTGGATGTCTTATTTTATGCTATGTAAAAGATAAATCAGCTGAGATTATCACATTTTTAAATATTCTTGATGTCACAATTTAGACATCATAATAATGTAATAACTGAAAATCATTAGTTAATGATACAGTGATCGGTTATAAATAAATTAAACTTTCTAAAGAATTATCTATCAATTATTAATCGGTTCCACTTATTTGGGTAATTCATATCAATTCTATGGGAATTGGTTGTTGGTGGTAATAGTTTTATGGTCAACGTTGTACACACAATAATCATAATTGTAAATATTAATTGATAAATAAATGTTTAATTAATAATCATTGATAGAATAATGTGATAAGGGATTCCATAATAGCGACTTTGTTATTAAAGGGATATGTAATATATGGTTCATTTTAATCTTAAAAAGATTGTCCAATAGTCAATTAAATCTTACGAATAGTTTGGGAATTCGGTTCATTTTATGGGTACTCTACAAAGAATTCCATACTTAACGCTGTCTGTAATTCCTTTGTGTCTTAAGGGGGGGGGGGCGAGTGTTACGAGTAGATTTATTTCCATAATTATATTGGTTCTGTTATTATTAACTAAAGTTAAAATGAAATAATCTTAAACCCGAAATGTTTCCGTGTTAGGAGTAAAACATGTATATGTCTAGACACTACGTCATAGCAATAAAATACGTCATATGCACGAGGGTTGAATACCGTTAGTTTAGTTCTAGTTTCGGCGCTAATGTGTGAGGACTGTTTTTGACCTTTTTCTTAAAGATAGGATTACGGTTTAGTACGATATAGAAGAATCTCAACTGATTAAGTTTCATCATATAATACTGATATATATATATATTCTGTGTTACTGTTATATTTTATCATCTCAACTTGTTGGAATAAAATTGTGTTTAATTTCAAACAGGATTGTGGATTTCCTATATATTAAGGTACAGTTTATCTAAATCACTTTATACACAAAAGATTCACATCGCAACGAGTCAAATAAACATCAAATCTAATTCAATAACATCAATATAAATTCTTATACAACCTTGTGAGATCCAAGATGGATGTGAATCAAAAGAATATATAATAATACATTACTAAAAATATCATCTAACGTCATTAGCTGATTTCGCACGTGACAATAGCACACGTTTATATTTATTATAGCACAAGTTTACATTTAATATAGCACACGTTTATATTTATTATAGCACACGTTTATATTTATTATAGCACAAGTTTACCTTTATTATAGCACACGTTTATATTTATTATAGCACAAGTTTATATTTATTTTAGCACAAGTTTACCTTTATTATAGCACACGTTTATATTTATTATAGCACAAGTTTACATTTATTATAGCACAAGTTTACATTTATTATAGCACACGTTTATATTTATTATAGCACAAGTTTATATTTATTATAGCACAAGTTTATATTTATTATAGCATACGTTTATATTTATTATAGCACAAGTTTATATTTATTATAGCACACGTTTAAATTTATTATAGCACAAGTTTACATTTATTATAGCACAAGTTTATATTTATTACAGCACAAGTTTACATTTATTATAGCACACTTTTATATTTATTATAGCACAAGTTTATATTTATTATAGCACACGTTTATATTTATTATAGCACAAGTTTACTTTTATTATGGCACAAGTTTATATTTATTATAGCACAAGTTTACATTTATTATAGCACACGTTTTTATTTATTATAGCACAAGTTTACATTTATTATAGCACAAGTTTATATTTATTATAGCACACATTTATATTTATTCTAGCACAAGTTTATATCTATTATAGCACAAGTTTATATTTATTATAGCACAAGTTTACATTTATTATAGCACAAGTTTACATTTATTATAGCAGAAGTTTACATTTATTATAGCACAAGTTTACATTTTTTATAGCACACGTTTATATTTATTATAGCACAAGTTTACATTTATTATAGCACAGGTTTATATTTATTATAGCACAAGTTTACATTTATTATAGCACAAGTTTACATTTATTATAGCACAAGTTTACATTTATTATAGCACAAGTTTACATTTTTTATATCACACGTTTATATTTATTATAGCACAAGTTTACATTTATTATAGCACAAGTTTATATTTATTACAGCACAAGTTTACATTTATTATAGCACACTTTTATATTTATTATAGCACAAGTTTATATTTATTATAGCACACGTTTATATTTATTATAGCACAAGTTTACTTTTATTATAGCACAAGTTTATATTTATTATAGCACAAGTTTACATTTATTATAGCACACGTTTTTATTTATTATAGCACAAGTTTACATTTATTATAGCACAAGTTTATATTTATTATAGCACACATTTATATTTATTCTAGCACAAGTTTATATCTATTATAGCACAAGTTTATATTTATTATAGCACAAGTTTACATTTATTATAGCACAAGTTTACATTTATTATAGCACAAGTTTATATTTATTATAGCACACGTTTATATTTATTATAGCACACGTTTATATTTATTATAGCACAAGTTTACATTTATTATAGCACACGTTTATATTTATTATAGCACAAGTTTACATTTATTATAGCACAAGTTTATATTTATTATAGCACACGTTTATATTTATTATAGCACAAGTTTATATCTATTATAGCATAAGTTTACATTTATTATAGCACAAGTTTACATTTATTATAGCACAAGTTTACCTTTATTATAGCACACGTTTATATTTATTATAGCACAAGTTTATATTTATTTTAGCACAAGTTTACCTTTATTATAGCACACGTTTATATTTATTATAGCACAAGTTTACATTTATTATAGCACACGTTTATATTTATTATAGCACAAGTTTATATTTATTATAGCACAAGTTTATATTTATTACAGCACAAGTTTACATTTATTATAGCACACTTTTATATTTATTATAGCACAAGTTTATATTTATTATAGCACACGTTTATATTTATTATAGCACAAGTTTCTTTTTATTATGGCACAAGTTTATATTTATTATAGCACAAGTTTACATTTATTATAGCACACGTTTTTATTTATTATAGCACAAGTTTACATTTATTATAGCACAAGTTTATATTTATTATAGCACACATTTATATTTATTCTAGCACAAGTTTATATCTATTATAGCTCAAGTTTATATTTATTATAGCACAAGTTTACATTTATTATAGCACAAGTTTACATTTATTATAGCAGAAGTTTACATTTATTATAGCACAAGTTTACATTTTTTATAGCTCACGTTTATATTTATTATAGCACAAGTTTACATTTATTATAGCACAGGTTTATATTTATTATAGCACAAGTTTACATTTATTATAGCACAAGTTTTCATTTATTATAGCAGAAGTTTACATTTATTATAGCACAAGTTTACATTTTTTATAGCACACGTTTATATTTATTATAGCACAAGTTTACATTTATTATAGCACAGGTTTATATTTATTATAGCACAAGTTTACATTTATTATAGCACAAGTTTACATTTATTATAGCACAAGATTACATTTATTATAGCACAAGTTTACATTTTTTATAGCACACGTTTATATTTATTATAGCACAAGTTTACATTTATTATAGCACACGTTTATATTTATTATAGCACAAGTTTACATTTATTATAGCACACTTTTATATTTATTATAGCACAAGTTTACATTTATTATAGCACACGTTTATATTTATTATAGCACAAGTTTACATTTATTATAGCACACGTTTATATTTATTATAGCGCACGTTTACATTTATTATAGCACACGTTTATATTTATTATAGCACAAGTTTATATTTATTATAGCACAAGTTTACATTTATTATAGCACACGTTTATATTTATTATAGCACACGTTTATATTTATTATAGCACAAGTCTACATCTATTATAGCACACGTTTATATTTATTATAGTGTTACGAGTAGATTTATTTCCATAATTATATTGGTTCTGTTATTATTAACTAAAGTTAAAATGAAATAATCTTAAGCCCGAAATGTTTCCGTGTTAGGAATAAAACATGTATATGTCTAGACACTACGTCATAGCAATAAAATACGTCATATGCACGAGGGTTGAATACCGTTAGTTTAGTTCTAGTTTGGGCGCTAATGTGTGAGGACTGTTTTTGACCACTTTCTTAAAGATAGGATTACGGTTTAGTACGATATAGAAGAATCTCAACTGATTAAGTTTCATCATATAATACTGATATATATATATTCTGTGTTACTGTTATATTTTATCATCTCATCTTGTTGGAATAAAATTGTGTTTAATTTCAAACAGGATTGTGGATTTCCTATATATTAAGGTACAGTTTATCTAAATCACTTTATACACAAAAGATTCACATCGCAACGAGTCAAATAAACATCAAATCTAATTCAATAACATCAATATAAATTCTTATACAACCTTGTGAGATCCAAGATGGATGTGAATCAAAAGAATATATAATAATACATTACTAAAAATATCATCTAACGTCATTAGCTGATTTCGCACGTGACAAAAGATTGGGGGCTAGCGTCCTGGATCTAAAGTTTGTATGTATAAGAAATTAAGAATATACAACTGTTTTAGTGAAAACGATTTACAACAAATAATTTATTCAAATTTTGTCTACGTGGGAGGCACTGTCTGTGTTCGGACATACTGTTTTCAGCTTTGTATACAATCATCCTTAAAATGTATCTTCTACAAATTAACAGTGGTGTAAAAATATTTCAAAGGACTTTATAAAAGGTAAATTGAAATTTTTTATCTTCTATTTACGTCATTAATATAAAACATGGCGGAAGCTAATCTTACGTTGGAGCAATTGAATATTTTTGCTATCACGTCAGAACAGTTAAATAGCATGTCACTAACCCAGTTAAAAGAGATGGCAAACTCTCTGGGAATAGACATTACTGAAGTTACACCAGTAAGGAGTAATTTGATTCAAGATATTAAGGACTGTTTGAAAAGACATGGTAGAATGCTTGAAGAAAATACTATGAATAATGAAGAATCAGTGGTTCTCAATGTATCAGAAACCCTGAAAACAGACATAAATAACCATGATATTAAAATGAATGGAAATGAACTAAGTGCAGACATGAAATTCCAGTTAGAAATGAAGAAGTTGGAATTACAATTGGAGGGTAAAAGAATAGAAGCAGAGAAAGAGATAAGACTGTGGGAATTGGAAAAAGAAAGAATCGCTAGTAATGAAAGGATTGAATTGGCAAAGTCTCGTTCGTTAACTCATACGATTCAGGAAACAAATAATGTGGAACTATATAAGTTTAAAAAGCATGTACCAAGCATGGAGAACATGGACATTGATGAGTTCTTTATGGTCTTCGATATAAACTCGATCGATTATAAATTTCCTGAAGATAAGAAAGCAGTACTTTTACGTTCAGCTCTAACAAAAGGCAAGGCTCTAGATGTAGTATTGAATTATTTGACTCCAGAGGAATGCAATGATTATGAACTAATAAAGAGCAGAGTACTATTGAGTTATGTTCTAACTCCAGAAAAGTATCGAAAGTTATATCGTGAGTACAAGAAGGAACCAGAAGTTTCACATGTTGACTTCCTGAGATTAGAGAAAAAGTATTTTGATCGATGGTTACGTTCTAAGAATGTGAATAAAGATTATGAAAAACTATATAATCTCATACTGATGGAGGATTTTACTGAGAAGATTCGCACTGATATAAAAGTTCATTTGGCTGATCGTGGTATTGAAATAGCAGAACAAGCAGCAGTTAAAGCCGATGAATACGTCATTATTCACCCGCATAGCCATTATTTTCAAAATGACAGAACAAGTTTGAGGACTCAAAACAGTAATACAGAGAGGAAGTTAAGATCGACAGAGGATAAAAGTAAACAAAAAGCCGATAAACAAGAGAATTCAAGTTTTGTACAAAAGAGAATTACCTGTACATTCTGTAAGAAAGATGGACATATAAAAGAGAATTGTTGGAGTCTACATAAAGAGAAAAGACCCATTAAAAACAAGAACAACGTGGTTTTATCACACATCGCCGTACAAAATGAAACTCACATAAATAAAACTGCCCACAAAAGAATTAAAGCTGATAGAAAGACATTTGATGTTAGTCATGAGGAGATGGCGAAACACGCATGTCCAAGTTGCTCAAAGTCGGAAAAAGTCTTTGAAATGAAGACCGAGGCTATTGAACATTCTAGTTTCAACTCCAAAGGGAGTGTGACAGATGAACAATCAGTAAATAAAACGTTTACTTATGGAGGCAGTAGTGTAGCAAGAAACTCAGTAGGCAGAAAACTACCCGAGAGCATGCTATCGGATGTTAGCGAGGGCTATGTGTCACCTATAGATAATCAAGCTAGAGAACGGAAGATTAAAATTCTACGTGACTCCGGTGCTGATATATCTCTACTGTTGAAGAATACTGTACCAACGTCGAAATTGACTCATACAGGCCAGTATGCCTTGATCAGTACTATGGCTGGAACACTTACGGCACCGTTACATCGTATACAGTTGAAGTGTAATTACTTCACTGGATCTGTTATTGTTGGGATAGTGAAGAAATTTCCCTACAGAGGCATTTCATTACTTTTAGGAAGTGACATTGCCAAGAATCAGGTACATCCTGTACTTAAAGAAACCAAAGACTCTGTTCAGTGTAAGAATACTGAAAATTCAGTATGTGTTATCACCAGAGCTATGGAGAAACAGCAGATGACTAATGAATCGACAAAGAAACCAGAACCAACACCAGAGATTGACTTGCAAGCAACCTTCATGGCGGATGTTCTAGGTGGTCACTCAAGTCATTCTGATCAAAATAATTTGTCGCCTAGACAACTACTCATTCTTGCTCAAGGCAAAGATCCAGAGATCGGGAAGCTAAAAGAGGAAGCAAAGAATGAAGGAAAGTTAGAAACAATGGCCGCAGGTTATTACCTGAGGGACAAGTTGTTGATGAGGAAATGGAGATGGAAAGAAAACGACGATGAAACATGCAGTGAAGTACATCAAATCTTGGTACCCAATGTATACCGCAAGGACATACTACATATGGCCCATGATTCACCGTATGCTGGTCACCTAGGGATACAGAAAACCTTCGACATGATTCTTCCATATTTCTTCTGGCCTGGCCTACGTTGTGACGTCACATCGTTTTGCAGATCATGTCATGTCTGCCAGATGGTCGGCAAACCGAATCAGACCATTCCGGTAGCTCCTCTACGACCCATACCAGCATTCTCAGAACCCTTCAGTCACATCATTATAGACTGCGTCGGTCCGTTGCCTAAAACTAAGGCTGGCCACCAGTATCTGTTCACTATAATGTGTTCGGCAACGAGATTTCCAGAGGCTATTCCTCTACGTAGCATCAATGCCGACAAAATCTCTGATGCACTTATCGGATTCTTCACCCGATATGGTCTTCCGAAAACCGTGCAGTCAGATCAAGGTTCAAATTTCACATCGAAGTTATTTCGCCAAGTCTTAGAACGGCTGGGTATTCGTCATGCAGTATCGAGTGCATATCATCCACAGAGTCAAGGCGCACTGGAACGATACCACCAAACATTGAAAAACATGCTCCGTACTTTCTGTTTCGAGCATAACGACGACTGGGATCGTGGTATTCCCTTCGCACTCTTCGCAACCAGAGAGGCTGTACAAGAATCTCTTGGTTTCAGTCCCTTTGAACTGGTATTCGGACACACAGTTCGTGGACCACTAAAGCTGTTACAAGAGACATGGTTATCATCCACTGAAGACACTGGTCTACTGACATACGTGGAAAATTTTAAAAATAGACTGTATAATGCATTAAAAGTTGTCAGATCTAATCTTTTGCAGGCACAAGACAAAATGAAGGTCTATTATGACGTCAACGCAAGAACCCGTATCTTCCAACCTGGTGATAAAGTTCTCATGCTGACGCCACTGTCTGGTCAACCCCTGAGTGCCAAGTTTACAGGACCCTACGAGGTTATGGCTAAGCTTAGTGAGGTTAACTATCTTGTAAAGACCCCTGATAGACGGAAATCGCAACGAGTGTGCTATATCAATATGTTGAAACCATACATTACCAGAGAAGCACAAAATGTTGTTGCCTCGGTAAACTCTGTTATTAAAGTCGGGAATAATTCACCCGCAATTGAGCGTGAAGTTGCAGAAAGCAAATTACAAATCACAAAAGCTCTAAAAGCCCTTAATGAAAAATTGGCACATTTACCCGCTTGCGAACAATCCGCTATCAAAGGTCAAATTAATGAACATATTAATATTAATCTATTCGCAGATGTACGCAATAGAACAAGACTGATTGAACAAGAGGAAACCAGTTTCTCATGAAATGTTTTCTTTTATGTCATTCATTGTATTGATTAACATTTATATTATTGTAAATATGACAATAAATAAACTATGTTTTGAAATATTACAATATGAAACATTACAGAACAAAACTTCAAATTCTACTAGAAACAATCATACGTTGTAAGGTAAAAGGTAACTATTGCATACATCAATTGCACACACACCGGTATTTAACTTGAATACATCCACACTTGTGTTTGTTCAATTGATTATTGATGTGTTTTGCAAATTGTTTGTTTTCTATGTCGTCATGTTATAATTTGGATGTCTTATTTTATGCTATGTAAAAGATAAATCAGCTGAGATTATCACATTTTTAAATATTCTTGATGTCACAATTTAGACATCATAATAATGTAATAACTGAAAATCATTAGTTAATGATACAGTGATCGGTTATAAATAAATTAAACTTTCTAAAGAATTATCTATCAATTATTAATCGGTTCCACTTATTTGGGTAATTCATATCAATTCTATGGGAATTGGTTGTTGGTGGTAATAGTTTTATGGTCAACGTTGTACACACAATAATCATAATTGTAAATATTAATTGATAAATAAATGTTTAATTAATAATCATTGATAGAATAATGTGATAAGGGATTCCATAATAGCGACTTTGTTATTAAAGGGATATGTAATATATGGTTCATTTTAATCTTAAAAAGATTGTCCAATAGTCAATTAAATCTTACGAATAGTTTGGGAATTCGGTTCATTTTATGGGTACTCTACAAAGAATTCCATACTTAACGCTGTCTGTAATTCCTTTGTGTCTTAAGGGGGGGGGGCGAGTGTTACAAGTAGATTTATTTCCATAATTATATTGGTTCTGTTATTATTAACTAAAGTTAAAATGAAATAATCTTAAACCCGAAATGTTTCCGTGTTAGGAATAAAACATGTATATGTCTAGACACTACGTCATAGCAATAAAATACGTCATATGCACGAGGGTTGAATACCGTTAGTTTAGTTCTAGTTTGGGCGCTAATGTGTGAGGACTGTTTTTGACCTTTTTCTTAAAGATAGGATTACGGTTTAGTACGATATAGAAGAATCTCAACTGATTAAGTTTCATCATATAATACTGATATATATATATATATTCTGTGTTACTGTTATATTTTATCATCTCAACTTGTTGGAATAAAATTGTGTTTAATTTCAAACAGGATTGTGGATTTCCTATATATTAAGGTACAGTTTATCTAAATCACTTTATACACAAAAGATTCACATCGCAACGAGTCAAATAAACATCAAATCTAATTCAATAACATCAATATAAATTCTTATACAACCTTGTGAGATCCAAGATGGATGTGAATCAAAAGAATATATAATAATACATTACTAAAAATATCATCTAACGTCATTAGCTGATTTCGCACGTGACAATAGCACACGTTTATATTTATTATAGCACAAGTTTACATTTAATATAGCACACGTTTATATTTATTATAGCACACGTTTATATTTATTATAGCACAAGTTTACCTTTATTATAGCACACGTTTATATTTATTATAGCACAAGTTTATATTTATTTTAGCACAAGTTTACCTTTATTATAGCACACGTTTATATTTATTATAGCACAAGTTTACATTTATTATAGCACACGTTTATATTTATTATAGCACAAGTTTGCATTTATTATAGCACAAGTTTATATTTATTATAGCACAAGTTTACATTTATTATAGCACAAGTTTATATTTATTATAGCACAAGTTTACATTTATTATAGCACAAGTTTATATTTATTATAGCACACGTTTATTTTTATGATATCACAAGTTTATATTTATTATAGCACACGTTTATATTTATTATAGCACAAGTTTACATTTATTATAGCACACGTTTATATTTATTATAGCACAAATTTATGTTAATTATAGTACAAATTTACATTTATTATAGCACAAGTTTACATTTATTATAGCATAAGTTTACATTTATTATAGCACAAGATTACATTTATTATAGCACACGTTTATATTTTTATAGCACAAGTTTATATTTATTATAACACACTTTTAGGCCTATATTTATTATAGTTATAGCAGTTATAGCATACCCGGTAAGTTTATTTTTATTATAGCACACATTTAGATTTATTAGGCCTATAGCACACGTTTAGGCCTATATTTATTATAGCACAAGTTTAGATTAATTATAGCACAAGTTTACATTTATTATAGCACAAGTTTATATTTATTATAGAACAAGTATTCTTTCTTGTATTGCATGTTTATTTTTATTGTCAGCCACATTAAAAGTTTACTAGATCTCTATAAAAATTATAGGCGTCGTGTTCCATTTTTTGTTGGTTTACTGTTTATTTCTGTAAAGTACACTCGACTCACTTTAAGTGTGGAAATAATGTAAAGCTACTAGTTTGAAATCAATGTTGAGTGTATACAACACTTTTGGGGCTGACATAGGTTCTGTTTTAGCTGCATCGACCGTACGCGGTCCAACTTCCGGTCTGCTCAATAGTCTACTTTCGACACCATCTTCCGGCAAGTTCAAGGGGCATAAATGTAACCTGGCGGTTGATCGTTGAAGAGATTTAAAAACATGGAACATTTGCAGAATTCGTTTTCGTGCTACATCTAAAACAATGTTTCTGATTTTCTTTCATTTACTTTCAACCGCTATTGATTACTTTCATCTACTTTGAACCGCTATTGATTACTTTCATCTACTTTGAACCGCTATTGATTACTTTCATCTACTTTGAACCGCTATTGATTACTTTCATCTACTTTGAACCGCTATTGATTACTTTCATCTACTTTGAACCGCTATTGATTACTTACATCTACTTTGAACCGCTATTGATTACTTTCATCTACTTTGAACCGCTATTGATTACTTTCATCTACTTTGAACCGCTATTGATTACTTTCATCTACTTTGAACCGCTATTGATTACTTTCATCTACTTTGAACCGCTATTGATTACTTTCATCTACTTTGAACCGCTATTGATTACTTACATCTACTTTGAACCGCTATTGATTACTTTCATCTACTTTGAACCGCTATTGATTACTTTCATCTACTTTGAACCTCTATTGATTACTTTCATCTACTTTGAACCGCTATTGATTACTTTCATCTACTTTGAACCGCTATTGATTACTTGTATCTACTTTGAACCGCTATTGATTACTTTCATCTACTTTGAACCGCTATTGATTACTTGCATCTACTTTGAACCGCTATTGATTACTTTCATCTACTTTGAACCGCTATTGATTACTTTCATCTACTTTGAACCGCTATTGATTACTTTCATCTACTTTGAACCGCTATTGATTACTTTCATCTACTTTGAACCTCTATTGATTACTTTCATCTACTTTGAACCGCTATTGATTACTTTCATCTACTTTGAACCGCTATTGATTACTTTCCCGCTTTATTTATTGTTTGGTTTATTGTTATTGTTGTGTTTTTATAATAATGTTTCATTTATTTATTTTTAAGATTGCATATATTCTAGCAATCACAACGTGTATCAAATTAAGGTCTAGACTTATCTTATATATCTAATCCATTTTTATCATGGAATTGTCTGTCGCCTCACAATCGCGTGGCCTTTCACACACCACGGAAAGAAATGTAACAAAAACTCAAATGAACTTATAAATTAGAATGGTCTATAAGAATCTCATGGCTGTCCTTTTTAAAATGAAACTGATGATTGAGAAAGCTACATGTCGAAATCATACAGTAAATAGAAGTCAAGAAAGTACAAAAAAAATTCTTTATGCAAAACAAAACACACACACACAAAAAAACAAACAAAAAAAAACAAACAAATATACATACAAAAACGTAGCTTTTTCTTGTTGTTCAAAGTACAGAACAAATTGTAACTAATTTTTTGAGAAAAAAACGTATAGTCTGCAATGTTAAATACTCCTTTCAAGTTATAGTTAAGGGTAACACGACTGTAACTTTTTTAATCCCCACTCAGATAATGAGATTATTACAAGACTAGACCAGTGTAGCATGAGTGCAAAATTGTCAATACCAATCACCCAATGAGATTATTAGCTTACTAGACTAGACTAGTGTAACATGAGTGCAATATTGTCAATACCAATAACCTAATGAGATTATTAGCTTACTAGACAAGACTAGTGTAACATGAGTGCAATATTGTCAATACCTATCACCTAATGAGATTATTAGCTTACTAGACTAGACTAGTGTAACATGAGTGCAATATTGTCAATACCAATCACCTAATGAGATTATTAGCTTACTAGACTAGACTAGTGTAACATTAGTGCAATATTGTCAATACCAATCACCTAATGAGATTATTAGCTAACTAGACTAGACTAGTGTAACATGAGTGCAATATTGTCAATACCAATAACCTAATGAGATTATTAGCTTACTAGACAAGACTAGTGTAACATGAGTGCAATATTGTCAATACCTATCACCTAATGAGATTATTAGCTTACTAGACTAGACTAGTGTAACATGAATGCAATATTGTCAATACTTATCACCTAATGAGATTATTAGCTTACTAGACTAGACTAGTGTAACATGAGTGCAATATTGTCAACACCAATCACCTAACGAGATTATTAGCTTACTAGACTAGACTAGTGTAACATGAGTGCAATATTGTCATCGCCACTCAGCTACTGAGATTATTACCGGTACTCGACTAGGCCTCAACTTTAAAAAAAAATCACATGCATTGCTAATGGCTTACGTTACAATCAATGAAAGAAACTTCAATCAATATGTTACTATTCAAATGTCATTGCTCAACTAGTCACTCCATGGCCAAACTTGTTGACAATTTATTCAATAGGATCAAACCATTTGATTGGGCTACACCGGACTGGGAATGTTGATATATTTTGTTTTTGTTAAAGGGTTTTAACTTTAATTTATTAAGTACCTTACTTAAAGTGAGAATGTTGTAAAGATAGACTATTGTGTTTCAACTAGTTACATTTTCTATAGACCTTGGATATAGACGGCTAAAAAGTAAGTTTTAATTAACTAGTCCATCTAATGATGTAACTAAGGAATATGAGTCGTCATTGGCGCCTTTTTAAGATGCTAGTTTTCATTTAACAATTAGCTAATTTACGGAGCGTCCATCCACTCCATCCTCACCCATCTATTTACTCTCCTGGGTCCACACCAAACATTGAGTTACATTTATCAGCCATTTTTCACTTATAGTTCTCTACTGGAAGCTGGTATACATTTATCAGCCATTCTTCACTTATAGTTCTCTACTGGAAGCTGGTATACATTTATCAGCCATTCTTCACTTATAGTTCTCTACTGGAAGCTGGTATACATTTATCAGCCATTCTTCACTTATAGTTCTCTACTGGAAGCTGGTATACATTTATCAGCCATTCTTCACTTATAGTTCTCTACTGGAAGCTGGTATACATTTATCAGCCATTCTTCACTTATAGTTCTCTACTGGAAGCTTGTAT
The DNA here is from genome assembly GCA_949126835.1 of Anisus vortex. Lineage (NCBI taxonomy): Eukaryota > Metazoa > Mollusca > Gastropoda > Planorbidae > Anisus > Anisus vortex. The sequence goes on from OX421498.1 coordinate 24,424,990, forward strand.
ACATTTATCAGCCATTCTTCACTTATAGGTCTCTACTGGAAGCTGGTATACATTTATCAGCCATTCTTCACTTATAGTTCTCTACTGGAAGCTTGTATACATTTATTAGCCATTCTTCACTTATAGGTCTCTACTGGAAGCTGGTAGGCTATACATTTATCAGCCATTCTTCACTTATAGTTCTCTACTGGAAGCTGGTAGGCTATACATTTATCAGCCATTCTTCACTTATAGTTCTCTACTGGAAGTTTGTTAATCAACGTCACCTTTAATGATTCAAAGCAAATTATCTTTTTACGTCTTCTTTATTGTCTTCTAATACAGGGGTCGGCAACCTAAGGCACGCGTGCCACACTTGGCACGCAGAAAGTTGTTCAGTGGTACGAATATTGTTTAATGCAAGTGAAAACAACATATGGCAGTATAATTAGTGGGGGCTTCATGGCGAACTACATGGGAATCACACTGGACTTCGACTGTTTTAGTTCAGGAATGTTTGTATGCCAAGTTCTCATCATTGGACTTGTGGTCTGTAATTGAATCTATTAAGATAGTCGATTTTATAGTTCCTCAAGTCTCTTCTAGAAGAAAGTGATACGGAGTGTAGGTAAAGTCTTGGATAGATCCGTTTCTTGTCTGGGAGCAATTAAGTTGTATTTTAATTAATGAAAAAAAATAATTCTGGTATTGAAGGAGGATAACTGACTGTTGAAGCCAATGTTTCTGAATGACATGGCAACATGTTTCAGTGAGTTAAACTTCCATTTACAAGTCTGGGTCGAAAAGCAATAGAAGTGTTGGCCCACTGGAAGGTATTTGCATTGAAACTGGACATATCTTTCCGTGAAAACAATTTCAAAACATTGAACTCTTTTCCTAATTTAAGGCAAATTAAGATAGATGAGCATTTTCTGATGTATACTAGTTATATTAAAAGAATTAACTAGTTTGGCATCACTAGCATCAAATTTAGATAATTTAATTGAATAATTAACCCGTTTTCTATACATTAATATTTCTAATATTTTTTTTTTGTTTCTTTAAAAAAAATTAATGGCTTACAATTTATAACTCTAAAATGATCAAATTACACAAGATAGTTGAAAATTTTATAAACGTTATATGACTAAAGAATGTATAAGTACATTTTAGACATTACAATAACTACCCAGTTCACAATTTTTATTACTCCCTTTATTTTAAGTTGCATTTACTGTCTGTCTGATTGCAATCGTCGTGGAAGCAAAAATTGGCTTCGATTTTTCGACCACTTTCCGTGATCCGATCGAGCTGTAATTTGGACAGCAGACTTGCCCTAACTAACAATACATTCTATCAAAGTCTCAGTTAAAACAACTTAATAATACTACACTTATGACAATATTCATTTCTTAAAAGGAAAGTTTAAGAAAAATTTTGGTTTCACTTTAAAAATACCTGTGCAACTTTTTATAGTTTTTCGGCGCAAAGCTAGAAAAAAAATATATGCGCGAAGATTATTTTTAGAACAATTCATACGGAGTAAGGAGATATTTTTGAGATTTGCGACACAGATATTTTTTCTGTACGTTTCATTTGCAGTAGTCAATCAATTATTTAATTACATGATGGTAAACTTAGTTTGTAAATAAAGGGAGTATAATAAATTTTTTTTAGGGTTTTCTTGTTATGATTACTATGTATCTCTTCCGCTTAACTCTAATGACGTGTAATCGCTGTCCATGTGACTTTAGGTTTAAATAATATGTTAGCGCAAATCTCAGTTATGCTGAGATGAAACAATAAAGACTGTATATTTATTAATAAAGTAATATCTTGACAACTAAATTCGAATGTTGATAACTATTAATGTGTAAGTTTAGTAATGAAATTGTGTATTAGCTATAAATGGATTTTTCAAAAAAGATGATAATATCAAACAGGTTAATTTGTTATTAAATATAAAACACTTGAATGATTTTCTCTATTATACTACTTTTCTTTTGGTCTTGGTCTTGCTACGCACTAAATACATTTTCTTATGAAAATAATAGGCTATAGTTGATCCGTTTGACATTCACGCTGTTGGCACGCTGAATGATTAAAAAATCCTAGTTTGGCACACTATAAGCAAAAGGTTGCCGATCCATATTCTAAGACAGTTGTAGAAAAATATTCCCCTTTTTTTTTAAACATATCTAGGTCATTATAAGGATCCTTCCATTAAACTATGTCAACTATGTAGGGCAAGTAAAGAGGAAGAAAGTGTTTGACCCAGTTAATTACAAGAGTCAATAAGACGTAAAGAGGTTAGTCAAAATATATCAAGAGTAAACAACGTGACACACTTGTATTTAAAATGAAAAAAAAAACAACTTAAAAACTACAACTATAATAAGTCTTACATTCAAATTCTATTGTTCATAGTTTGAACGTATTGCGAACAAAAAGAAAGTTTGACGTATAAGGACGCTGGAATGATTTTTTTTTTTCTATGATTAAATTTTTTTTTTTTTTAGCATTTTAGCTGGGACGTAAAAAATGACTGGACAAGTACTTTTGTTTATATTTACATAACTCATGATAATTATTTTAGCGAAATTCTTCAAAGTTTGACAGCCGTTGAAAGGGTTTGTAAAATTGTGAGCATAATTATTATCTATATATATAAAAAGACAGTGTTAAGCCCCGCGAGGACCCCCATTGGTCAATTTGAAAACACGTGTGCCACTGACCTATCTAGGCCTAGCCCAATATACCGTCTAATAATTTTTCACAACGGACATGTGTCTTCGATAGCTCAGTGGTAAACGTAGTGGACTGCTATACGATCGACCAGGGTTCGATTCTCCAGTTAGACCATACTTTTTTTTTTCGACAATTAATTTTTCTAACTTTTAAAAACAAAAGACATTGTAAAAGTATTTATAAAAACAAATTTGTTTTTAGGGTTTAATTTTTGTATCGGAACATGAAAATCTCAATTCAACAAATAAAAGAAACAAATTCATCACACAAGAGGAACTAGCTGTAATGCCTCATAATTTGTTCTTTAGATTCAAATGTTACATTGAAGCACGTACAATTATATTGTCTCTTACGTCTCCTTTCCGATAGTCAAATCTGCTCTTGAGGGACAGCAAAACCTTGTGGAATCCCCCCCCCCCCACCTTTTCATTGTGTTTTATTCTACCTCTACTATAGGCCTACGCTGACTATTTTGCAGGTAAAGAGAATAAATAAAAAAAGAAAAAACAACAACAAGAAAAAGCTAACAAAACCATAAATCTTACATAAAAATGAGTTTTAAAGTTTTAATATGATAATGTTTTTAAGAGGGATTTTACAACTGTGGCATCAGGGCTTTATGGCTGTATTGAACTAATTTATTGTTCCCACCCTTTCATTATGTCACAGCAGATGAGAAAGACAATAATCGACTATGTTAAGGAAAGAAAGTATTTTTGCATATTTTCAGATGGCAATCCTTAAGGTATAATAATTATAATAATAATAATAATATTGTATAGCGCTGCCAACAAACATAATGTAAGCTCAGAGCGCGTTTAACATACAACTAAGAATACGGATATTACCCTAGGCCAGGTGACAGAGCTAAATTGATGATTGAAAAAAGACAAAACAAATAAATGTAGCATTAACCGACCCAACCCGTAAATAAGACAGTAAGTTTCTAAAGCATGTTAAATGTTATCTAAGGTAGATATTGAAATAATGATAATAATGGTCCAATGTATAGCGCGACTACCCACTACCCATGCCATGAGCTATACATATATATGGAGTGCTCAAGCAATTAAATGGAGAATAAAAAATAGGAGAAAATGCGGAATTTTAAATATAGATAAGTGCACTGTATCTCACTGAGCTATATATTTATGTAGGCCTACTGTGTACATGTACTGCGGACAGGGCCGGATTTTCCTATTGGCTTTCAAGGCTTCAGCCTAGGGCCTCAAGATCAAGACGGGCCTCAAGATCAAGAGGGCCTACATTCAAATTGTTAGCAAAATTAAAACTACACTATTCTAAAAACAGTGAACACTAAAACACTGGACCAAAAAATAAGGAGAAATAAAGTTCAATAAAGGATTTGATCTTTTAACCATAGGCTCGGGCAGAATATTTAACTAAGTGACCTGTGGATCCGTTAAACGGATCCGGATCTTTTTAGTGAGCGCTCAATTGAGCGGCGATTAGTATGGTGAACAATTTCGCCCATCTCTAATTTATGTATCATATTGGGTAGAAAGTAGAGAAGGGCCCTTGTCAAGTTGAGTATCACTGTGGACTGTGGACCATTTTTAAATTCTAAGCGAGTATATTAGAATCAGTCCAGATTTTGTACAAAAGCAATTTTTTATTCAACAAACACCATGGAGAAAAATATAACCAAGAATGGCTTGTGTACTCTCCCTCAAAAAGCCGTGTTTTTTTTTTGGCTTTGTTTGTAAACTCTTTCCATACATTGCATCTTCTGCAACAGCATTTACTTCTAAATGGTTTAATGATTGGAAAAACACATGAAAATTATTACGGCTGATTCTCCGTTTAAAATTTACTAATTGTACTGGAGAAAGGTCATTTTCAAGACTTAAAGATATAAAAAAATCAACTAAGAAGTACGTTGACCCAGGCGAGGTTGTCTGCATTGAGTATTTTGTGCATCGAAAATTAGACCTTCAGAAAAATAGATTTTGATGAACTTATAGAAGAAATCTGTTTTAAATAGTTTAGAAAGAAATTCTTCTAATCTACTATTTCGTTTTAAATGTATACTTCGATTGAATCAGTGCTTAAATAAAATAACTATTAACAATATTTAATATGATATACAATTTAATATTTTCTTTTTTGTGATCTGGATTGTGTTGGAATTTTTTTGGTTTAGTTTAAGACTTAAAAGTCATAATAATTCTTACTTAAACTTTAAATGCGAATTATTATGAAATAAATTTATCTGAATTGAATTTGGTTTAATCTTCAATGTGTTGAATATATTTTGTTTAATTTTATAGAAAATATGAAATTTTTTATTGCGTATTTTATTTTCGTAGTCAAAGATTTTCATTATTTAAATTTTGTTTCTTTGTAAACTTTGTGTGTTATGTTTGATTACTATTGTTATATGATGCTGAGAAAAATGTCCAAATAAGTGTTCTTGACTTTTTTATATTTATTATCCGTGCCACATTTTTTATAAAGGTTAGTACCAATTACAACATGTTTTATTTAACATTTTGATATATATCACAGTAATGATGTATTTTATTATCTCTCATGTAATTTACAAACTTAAAAATCGGAGGTGAAAGGGCCTCATAAGTGGAATAGCCTAGGGCTTCATTTCGTCTAAATCCGGCCCTGACTGTGGAGCCGTACACTTTGTTACGTCCTATAGGCGTGCTACGGGGTGGCTAGTCTCGGACAGGAGCTCGGTGTGCCCCTACCTCTTAATTCATCCCATAACATCGAAACGCCCTGGACGTTAGAGCTGGAACTCTTGTCTAGTTTTTTCTTTTTTTGAGACATTATAAATTGGTGCCTCGCGGAAGTCTCTCCATAGTTCATTGCACTCTTTGACCTGGCTCGCAATGTTTGATCTCTAAGCCATACGTCATGATACGTCACTGCCTTATTGAAAAAAAGAATGTCCAAAAAATGGTTTCTAATACCTTATTGTTGGGCATCTAGAGGTCATGAACTTATAAAAGAAAATCACCAATCACCATTGAACATAACTTCAACATGTAACCTTCAACTTTTAACCTTCATCATTAGATTGTAAACACTGGATCTATTTCAATTATTTCTTTACTTCATATAATCATCAATATGTTCAGAAAAGGTTCAGTATTTTCTTGTGAAAGTAAACAAAAAATGTATTCGTGTTCTAAATATTCCAATTCACTATTGCAAATCAATTCTTTTGACATCGCATGTGAATAATGTTTAACTGGTGTTTCTGGCTCATGTAGATTGACCAGCTCTCGCTGACGTGTAGTAGTGTGCTCAGAATGCAAGCCCTGTTTTGGTGATCCTCGTCAGTTTTGGTTTTCCCAAACACGCTTTGATAGCATAGCCATGGCAGCAGATGCCTTGCCTATTCTCTTGCTTATCTCGCTGTAAATTGACAAATTATCTGAAATGTTTGAGCCTAAGTAAGTAAATTATTTTGTAGCTTGAAGAGTATGACAGCCAATGTTAATGTTGGGGATCGATGTAACGTCTTGACAACATAACAACATAACAACATAACAACATAACAACATAACAACATAACAACATAACAACATAACAACATAACAACATAACAACATAACAACATAACAACATAACAACATAACAACATAACAACATAACAACATAACAACATAACAACATAACAACATAACAACATAACAACATAACAACATAACAACATAACAACATAACAACATAACAACATAACAACATAACAACATAACAACATAACAACATAACAACATAACAACCTAACAGCCTAACAGCATAACAGCATAACAGCATAACAGCATAACAGCATAACAGCACAACAGCACAACAGCACAACAGCACAACAGCACAACAGCACAACAGCACAACAGCACAACAGCACAACAGCACAACAGCACAACAGCACAACAGCACAACAGCACAACAGCACAACAGCACAACAGCACAACAGCACAACAGCACAACAGCACAACAGCACAACAACACAACAGCACAACAGCACAACAGCACAACAGCACAACAGCACAACAGCACAACAGCACAACAGCACAACAGCATAACAGCATAACAACATAACAACATAACAACATAACAACATAACAACATAACAACATAACAACATAACAACATAACAACATAACAACATAACAACATAACAACATAACAACATAACAACATAACAAAAAAACAACATAACAACATAACAACACAACAACATAACAACATAACAACATAATAACATAACAACACCAACACAAAAACAACAACAGACAATACAAAATAATTACAACATTTTACAATTTACAAGTTTTCATTAAGGTCTTTGATTACCTCCGATGAATGTTTCATTGACTTAGAATACTTATATTCAATCATAGAATGGTTATGTTCTAGTAGAATCTTTCATTGACTTAGAATACGTATATTCAATCATAGAATGGTTATGTTCTAGTAGAATGTTTCATTGACTTAGAATACGTATATTCAATCATAGAATGGTTATGTTCTAGTAGAATGTTTCAGTGACTTAAAATTCTTATATTCAATCAGAGAATGGTTATGTTGTAGAAATATATCTAAAGACTCAGAAAAAAACCCATAAAATTATGCCAATAATTAGTCGAATACTTACATTATTTTTTCTTTTATGCAGAGTGCTTACATATAATACTTCTATTTATTAAACGTTAAACATAGTAAGTAAAGTAAAGTACCCGTCGAACCAAAATGATCAATAGGTCCAAAGTGGTCTGCTTCTTTCAATAAGGGCAAGAACAGAGCGATTTAGGAACTATTTTGTTCCACTATCAGTGAGACTCTTTCAAAAGAATCATCTTTCAGCCAGGAAATAGGCTACAATGGCTCAATAGCTTGCTCCTAAATGATTGGCCTACTTTTTTCTTGTATGATAAATGGTATTATAGTGTGCGTGAATGTCAATTGTGATTGAGTACAAATGGTTCTTTAATATTGTTTTAAGTATGCTGAAAGAGAGAATTTATTTATGTAGGCCTAATCAAATCAAATTTCCATTTATTTGGATCAATAAAGCAATCTTATCTTATAGTGTATTTTTATTTATTTAGAGTCTGATATCAAAAGAATCTATTTGTGTAAGCACAAGACACACATTTTAATAGTTAGAAAGTAAACTTTAAAATGTGACATTAGTTTTCACAAATTGTGAATCGCCTCAAAATGTGACATAATTTTTTGGGTTTGTTTCGACAATTAGTTTTAATATATAATTTAACGCATGTAATGAAAATTTCTGTCTATCCATAAGGATGATTCTGAGTCTGCTGTGTGCCTATTTGATGGGTCCATGCTATGTCTACGGACTAAGCAACTTATTCAACTATTCTTCAAGTAACAACTACAACACGATATATGGCTGGACTTGTTTAAATTATGAAGAATATCTGCCAACTTGTGGATGGAAACTTATTCTATACTCCTCGTATCCATTATCATCCATGGCAGTTAGTGTTCTTTTTTTTCATTTATCAAAAGTTACATCTTCTTAATGGTTATGTTAAAAGGGTTATGAAGGCCTACTTTATATTATTCAATACATGACACCACATAAATATAAGGTATAATTTTGTTAACGGTAATTAAGTTAAAGAAATTAAAAATACTCCACTAAAATATGTAACATTGATTATTAATGTTGATGATGATCCAAATATCTTTGAAGATCTAGAAGCTATACTCATGTTTACAATTATTTGCCAACAAATATTTCACGTCAAAGTCTTATATATAGAAAGAAGTGGCCGGTAGAACCAATGAAGTTAATAGTTTATTTTCTATTCATGTCATTTTACACATACACACTGAGCACGTCACAAAGTACATGCCTCTGACAGGAGAATATCATACAAACTACGCCAAAGGGAGGTACACACGTAAAGCACAATATAGCCACACAGGTTTTGTATAAAGAAAGGCACAACCTCGTCCAGAATTCCCCCCCCCCACACACACACACACATTTTCCCCAAACCTGTTTGTTCCAAAACCAGGGTATAATTTTTTTTTTGTGGACAAATTTCAAATTTATTTAAGGACATTGTTATAAAGTGTTAACAGATTTATATATATATATATATATATATATATATAAATATATATATATATATATAAATATATATATATATATATATATATATATGTATATATATTATATAAGCATTCATATCAAAATACCTTTAGAAAACTATTTTAAATTTTATATGTATCTTTAAACAATAATGTATGGCCAAATGCTTTTCTAAATTGTGATAATTTTGGCTTTCCATGGAAATGTTTTTCAACAGATTTCGTAATTTGTTTTAACGTCTACTGTGTTAGTGCAGTATTAAGCACTATTAAGCTTATTTGTCATTTTAATTACTGAGAATAATAATAATTTTTTTACCCTAAGGACAATTTAAAAATTAAATTGATTTTAAAATTGTCAAATATTTTATTGATTTAAAATGTAGCCTACCTTTTAAAATGTTAATAATGAAATAAAATAGAAATTCTTGAATAATTTAAAGGAGGCTACTCCAGTTCCGAATTTTAATTCCCATTTCCATCCACTCCTCCCCCAACCTTACAATATTTGCCCATCCCGATACGTCACTATTTGCCCCACTGCCCTATTTCGACCCCCCCCTCCCTTTTGCAATGATGGCTACACCACTGGTGACATATGCGGCGAGATGACTGTGTGGTCTGCTCCAATAGTGAGCATGGTCATTAATTCCCTCGTTGTCGCGGCAAAGATGACCGCAAAAATATCTTTGTTTTAAAATTTTCCGAATTTTCCTCGTTTAAAAATAAAAATGAACTTTACTCAATGAAAAAATGAACTCTATTTTTAGGGCGGAAATGAATTTTACACATACACTCAGGTAGATGGCTACACCTTCATACTAAATGCTGTAGACAAATATGCTGATCTCAGCACTATGCACATTACATGTCCAGATATCCAAGTGATAGGAAATTTCGGGTATGTTTTCCCTTGTTTCGTTTGGACTCAATAGCCGTGACAGTTTTTTGATTTGTCTTATTATTATTATTGAGGCATTTTTATATAGCGCTTACCTTACAGCTCTAAGCGCTTTACAATTTTACTAAAATTGCAAACTATCTAAACTACTACAATAAATAAACAATAGCTACATCACTAAAAGGCTATAAAGATAATAGTTACAGCAATAAAATGGATCTTATACATTATAGACGCTCCTTCTAAAAGAGTATTGGGTCCTAAGCTCATTCGTGGCCTGAGTCTAATCTTGCATTTTTATAAATGTTTTAAATGATGTTAAGTTATTGGTTTTCCTGGTTTGTTCAGGAAACCCATTCCATGCCCGGAAGCCACTCGGTAAGAAAGAGTACTTATATGCATCAAACGTCAACTCTAGACGTTGTTGATAAAATATTTTTAGTAATGGAAAGCTTACACCACTTGACAAATAAAAAAAGAAGAAAGCTTAATTAGAGCTTCCGTTAAATTGGCCTAGAAAAATTGCAAGGGTATAGATATATTGTTTATCTGCAATCTCTATGACTACATTGTCATATAGGTCTATTAGGTGAATAATTGCAGGATGGCTAAGTAATATGATAAGGCGGTTTGCCCACTTTAACCATTTCGCTTTCTGCTAGTAATAAACTGGGTCATGAGGGTTTTGAGGAATAGGTCAGAAGATATGAAAAATGGAACTCACTGGACCCTGTTTAAACAGTTTGAAGATATGAACTTTGCAGAGGACATAGGCCTAAAAAATTTAATTCTAGCGTAAAATCTGCCCTACTGTATAGCTCAGAAAGCTGGAGATCAACAAAGAGGGATTGGACCATACTACAAACTTTATGAAGTGAATTGCTGCGTACGAATAATACTGGATATTTAATGGTATGAAAAAATTACAAACGCAACCGTAAAGGAATAGACAACATAAACTCCAAAAGAGCAAGATATCCAATAAAAGAAGATGTAGATTGTTAGGCCACACATTGAGAAAACTTACTACAAATTCGACTAGACAAGCTCTTGCTTGGAATTCACAGGGTGCAAGACAAAGGGGTATACCCAAGAACACCTGTAGGAAAGAAGTAGAATAGGATGCGCAGCTGACCGGGAAGAACTGGAGGAGAGAGACAGGAAGACATGAAAAGAAATTGTTAATGAACTATGTTCCATTTGGAGTTGATGATGGCCAAAAAGAAGAAGCAGAAGGATAAAGAGTGGACAACGAAACATTTAGTTTACTACAAAAATTGTATAAAAATTCCATTAAACATTGTATTCATTTATCCATACTTCGCTTCTCCGTTTATCCTTGTGTGTCCGTCTGGGTACTGTTGTCATTGTGTATATGACCGTGTACTTGTTAACTGCAGTTAGTACTCCGGACAATTACCACGACGTCCCGGATTCTAGCCCTGTCGCCCCGCAGAAGTTTTGGACCAATGACGTAATAATCTAAGGAACGTCAATAACTTAAAAGACATTGGTCATTGAATGTGTCTTCACGTCCATGTTTCCGTGTGTCCTCATACCCAGGTGTTGGTTCATGCAACACTTAAAACCTGCCAAAAATTATCTAAACAAAACAAAAATGGATTGTATAGGAAATAAATCAAACCTTTCTGTCAGTAAAATATGAAAACTTTAACACAAGCTTTTGAATGACATTTTTTCACTTTCAAATACATTTATTTTCTTTCTGATATTTATAAATATTTTTTTTTACCAAAGAAAACGATACATTTTTACAGCGTTAAAAAGAGTTCTCAATGTCATCTTCATATTCCTTTAGTTCAGTTATTCCAAACATAACAGTCCACTGGTACTGTGTTTGTACTGCTTCGACGGGATCTGTTTGCCAGGTAAGAAGCGACATTTCTATTCCTTCAAGTTTTAGTTGTATGCCCACGCAGATAGATGAATTAACGGACCGTAACTCTGTAACTGAAATTTACTTATTTGAAAACCCTGAATAGTTTCCCCTCGACCATCTCTTGTTCACATTTTCTGTAGGTAGGTGCAACTAACAATCGTGTTTGGATGTTGGTGATACAGTGACATTTAAATACAAGTTTATTACATGTAACGAACCATGTTATGTTATCATTGTGTGACCTCAGAATAATATTACTAATGGATAATTAAAAAAATAATCAATATATGAAATGTTATGCATAGAAAGAAATCTAACATCAAATCTTATATGTGATCATGTAATTATTCTATTTAACTCTCTCTCTCTCTCTCTCTTTAAAAAAAATATTATGGGTTTATAACAGTTAGATATCTCGGAAACAAAAAATAAATATAAAAAAATAATTTTTAAATAGTTAAAGTTAAAGTTAAAAAATGTATACACTGACACTGACATGTCCTTTCATTAGATACAATGTATACGGCTGGGTACTGCACCTTATTTTAGGGGGATTCAACTCGGGTACTGATTTTTAGGTTTTACTTAATTAAATAACTTCAACCATTTTTGTATACAAAAATGCCACTCTTATAGTCAAAAGCGCAATAGTTTTAACTTCCTTTATTTTAAGTTGCAATTTCTGTCTGTCTGCAATCATGCGTCGTGGGAGCAAAACTTTGCTTCGATTTTTCGACCACTTCCCGTGGTCCGATCGAGCTGAAATTCGGACAGCAGACTTGCCCCGACTAACAATACATTCTATCAAATTTTCAGTGAAAACAACTTAATAATACTACACTTATGACAATATTCATTTCTTAAAAGGAAAGTATAAGAAAAATGTTGGTTTCACTTTAAAAATGCCTGTGTAACTTTTTATAGTTTTTCGGCGCAAAGCCAGAAAAAAAAATTATGCGCTAAGATTATATTTAGAACAATTCATACGGAGTAAGGAGATATTTTTGAGATTTGCGACACAGATATTTTTCTGTACGTTTCATTTGCAGTAGTCAATCAATTATTTAATTACATGATGGTAAACTTAGTTTGCAAATAAAGGGAGTATAATGAAAACTTTGTTTTTATGGTTTTCTTGTTAATATATTTTTTTGAAATGGTATATATGTAGCTAAGCGGTGAAGAAAATGTAAAATTTTCACATGTTTGACACCTCGAAACTCAAAGTAAAAAAGCAAAATGCTTTTAGTTGTTTATACTAATAAATACGTAGTTATATCCTACGCATTAATCAACTACATTTGGTCGAGAGAAAAAAAAACAAGCGATTTATTTCGAATTTTATAAGAAAAAAATGTTTTTTTCATGTTTTTCTGACTTTTTGCGTTTTTCAAAAAATATTTATTTTTATTTCTTCATACAAGTTTCACATTTCTTAGCATATTATATTAAAACAATTGTGAATATTTGTATTAACTAATGTATAAACATACAAACGTCAATACCAAATTCTAGATTTATTTTTTGTCCATAGTCAAGGCATAAAAGGAAATATCTAATATTGTAACTGTATTGACAATATTTTGCAGCATGGTCTAACCTAAACATAAACTTAAACATTTCCATAGACAATCAAAAACATATTTATTTGTCTTTGCCTTTTTTTTTTTCAAGTTATTCTACTGTTTTTTTTCTTCAAGTTATTCTACTGTTTATTTTCTTCAAATTATTCTACTGTTTTTTTTTCTTCAAGATATTCTACTGTTTTTTTTCTTCAAGTTATTCTACTGTTTTTTAAACGCGTTTTAAACTTTTGGGTTATCTACACTTAAACTTCAATGGAAAAATAAATAAATAAAGAACCATAAACCACAATACAGTATGTATTATTTTATCAACAGTCAGTAGCGACGACAACAACAGTCAGCACCACTACCACCACATCTACACCAGCCACCACAACTACAACTACTACCTCGACCACCACAGCCAGCAGTACAGCATCAAGTGAAAGAATGCAACAAGTTGAAACAGCTGTAGTTCAAGGTGACTTCGCTGCCTTTGAATCCGTAAATAATGCTAACAATGACGTCTCATTGTACGAGACGGGCGCTGGTGCGGAATCTATAGCTGACTCATCCAATTCAGCAGATACACAGACAACCACACAATCAGATACACAGACAACCACACAATCAGATACACAGACAACCACACAAGCAGATACACAGACAACCACACAATCAGATACACAGACAACCACGTCAACCACCGAGCAATCCACAACAACTACAACAACGACACCATCAGGCTCAGACTTGCAAACGAACTCAGCAGGCACTTACATGCTCACTACATCATCCACTACAACCGTACCCACTACAACCACGACCGAGACAACCACGCAGACTACATCATCCCCTACAACCACACCCATTACATCATCCACTACATCATCCACTACAACCGTACCCACTACAACCACGCCCACTGCATCATCTACTACAACCACGCCCACTACAACAACACCCACTACAACCACGCCCACTGCATCATCCACTACATCATCCACTACAACAACACCCACTACAACCACGCCCACTACATCATCCACTACAACCACGACCGAGACAACCACGCAGACTACATCATACACTACAACCACGCCCACTACATCATCCACTACAACCACGACCGAGACAACCACGCAGACTACATCACCCACTACAACCACGCCCACTACATCATCCACTACAACCGTACCCACTACAACCACGCCCACTGCATCCTCCACTACATCATCCACTACAACAGCACCCACTACAACCACGCCCACTGCATCATCCACTACATCATCCTCTACAACAACACCCACTACAACCACGCCCACTACATCATCCACTACAACCACGACCGAGACAACCACGCACACTACATCATCTACTACAACCACACCCACTACATCATCCAATACATCATCCACTACAACAGCACCCACTACAACCACGCCCACTGCATCATCCACTACATCATCCACTACAACAACACCCACTACAACCACGCCCACTACATCATCCACTACAATCACGACCGAGACAACCACGCAGACTACATCATCCACTACAACCACACCCACTACATCATCCAATACATCATCCACTACAACAACACCCACTACAACCACGCCCACTACATCATCCACTACAGCCACGCCCACTACATCATCCACTACAACCACGCCCACTACATCATCCACTACAACCACACCTACTACATCATCCACTACAACCACGCCCACTACTTCATCTACTACAACCACGCCCACTACAACCACAACCACAACAACCACGCCCACTATAACATCTACTACAACCACGTCCACTACATCATCTACTACAACCACACCCACTACATCATCCACTACATCATCCAATACAACCACACCCACTACATCATCCACTACAACCACACCCACTACAACCACGCCCACTACATCATCCACTACAACCACGCCCACTACATCATTTACTACAACCACACCCACTACATCATCAACTACAACCACGCCCACTACATCATCAACTACAACCACGCCCACTACATCATCAACTACAACCACGCCCGCTACATCATCTACTACAACCACGCCCACTACATCATCCACTACAACCACGCCCACTACATCATCTACTACAACCACGTCCACTACATCATCAACTACAACCACGCCCACTACATCACCCACAACGACCACACTTACTACATCAACCAGCACAACCGCGCCGTCGACACAATCATCCAGCACTACCACACCCGGTACAACCGTAGCTAATACAACAACAACTGCCACACAGCCACCCACGACAACCCAGCCATCTTCTACTGCAACAATTTCCTCTCTAGGTAAATGTTTTCTTCCATTTTTAGACCAAGCTAGAAAGTAAAAAAAATATAAATAGATTTTTCAGTTTCCTAGATTGAGTGTTTTATAATATAGCATTAGCTAGTCAGATCTACTACGTTTAGCCAATCATTTCCTAGATTGAGTGTTTTATAATATAGCATTAGCTAGTCAGATCTACTACGTTTAGCCAATCATTTCTAGATCTAGTTTTGTCTGTACCAATCGAGCATTGTAAGCAAAGAATAGTTTAGATTAAGCTTTATATGGTCTAGATTTTTACTCCAAATACGTTTTAAGTAATCCAAGAATGGTCGAGGTTTAGCAAAGTGTGGTATGGATTCAGCGTGGTAGTGTCTTCTACAAGTGTATTATTGTTAGATTTAGTGTTGCATAAGCTTATTCTAGATTTAGCGTATTATGGTTTACAGTTAACGCAGGGTCAAGTACGGTTTAGATTCAAATTGAAATAATCTAGATGTAGTGTTTTATCGGTACGTGATGTTTTGGCGCCAAAACGGCGGCGCCAAAACGGCGGCGCCAAAACGGTCGCGCCAAAACGGCGGCGCCAAAACGGTCGCGCCAAAACGGCGGCGCCCAGACGTCTTGCTTCGGTGTTTTATATATATATAAATTTACCATATGATTGTCTAAACTGAGCACACAATAGTCTAGATTTAGCTTAGTAAGGTCTACATTAAGCATTTTATGGTCTAGAATTAGATTATGGTCTATATGTAGAGCTTTACGGTCTATTTTGTTTTGTTGATATTTCAGGCATAAGGTCAGCATACTTGACTAAAATAATGAACACATGCCAGGAAACGAACTATATGACCGTCTTGTCATGGCGGCCTCACTTGTACACCTGCGCCATTCTTTGTTTAAACTACTCCAACTGTACAGGTATCAACTATTGGAACACAACACAGAGATGTGACATCGTCTTTGTCAACACCTCATCCACTGCTGCTACTTCAAGTACAGGCGGTACTTCAGGTACAGGCGGTACTTCAGGTACAGGCGGTACTTCAGGTACAGGCGGTACTTCAAGTACAGGCGGTACTTCAGGCACTTCTGGTAGCGCAGGTTCTACTGGAACTTCGGGTACTTCAGGTACATCTGGTGGTACTTCGGGTACTTTAGGTACATCTGGTGGTACTTCGGGTACTTCAGGTACATCTGGTGGTACTTCGAGTTCTAGCGGTACTTCAAATGCTATAGCGCTAGGCTGCCAGTACTACATAGTCGTAAGAATTTAGCCGGGTTGCACAAACTATACAGGCCAGTAATGGTAACACTGAGCTATACATACATGGAGAGCTAAATTACGTTAAATAAAGCATACAAATATCGGGAAAATGAAGACTTTTATATATAGATAAGTAGTGCGTATGCTAATGGTCGATTTTAGACACTGACATACAAAAATTAAATATGTACATTATGATTTTGCAAAAAAAAAAAAAAACTTTTTCAGAAAATACGTTCATGAAAATGAACTCAACAAAATGGTGGCTTGTTGATCTTTCTCGATTGAATGCGTTGAATGCGAAAAATAAAACCCACTTATACATTTATTTTATTTTGTTCATAACTCAACTTATACTCAGGCCTGATAATAATATGACTTGTTTCAGTCACTCACAAATGCTTTTTATAGATGTTTATGACTTATGACTATGTATGTTGGTGTCTAAAATAGGCCATTACCATACGCCCCACTTTTCCAAATGTAAAAGTATGATTTTTTTTCGACAAATTTAAGTGATTACGTACTCCAGTAGTTTCCATATTCGGCATAACCCTAGCCCTATTGGCTGAAATGTTTTCCATGGCACCCTTATTTATAAAGTAAAACTACATTAAGAACACAAGAAATGTTTTCCACGGCACCCTTATTTATAAAGTAAAAATACATTAAGAACACAAGTTTCGGTCTCCTGTAATGTTATACATTTTACTAACGAAATACATTAAAGTACTTCCTTTTACTTTCAAGATTAAGTTAGTTTATAAGTTATAAGGTTGTTGTTTGTTATTGTTCTTGTAGTTGATGATCAAATTTTACATTCTACAACTCACTGTGATGTTTAATAAATTTTTCTCTACAAAAAGAATTGTTAGTGTAACTTTAACTGTATAACATAAAGACTGCATTATCTTGTTAGTGTAAGAAATGCAAAGCGAATACAATATGCAGGAGAGAGACAAACAGTTAAATAAAAATATTATGAGGCGAATACAATATGCAGGAGAGAGACAAACAGTTAAATAAAATTATTATGATGCGAATACAATATGCAGGAGAGAGACAAACAGTTAAATAAAATTATTATGAGGCGAATACAATATGCAGGAGAGAGACAAACAGTTAAATAAAATTATTATGAGTGGGATTTAAAAGACAATACGTGTCACATTGTCCCTAAAGTTTTTTTTATAGATTATATTTATTTAAAATGCACATATAACATGTGAACATATAACATGCGTACACATAACATGTGTACACATAACATGTGTACATATATATGATGTGTACATATAACATGTGTACATATATATCATGTGTACATATAACATGTGTACATATAACATGTGTACATATAACATGCGTACATATAGATCTAACATGTGTACATATAACAAGTGTACATATAACAAGTGTACATATATATGATGTGTACATGTATAACATGTGTACATATAACATGTGCACATGTCATGTGT
Organism: Anisus vortex; assembly: GCA_949126835.1. Taxonomy (NCBI): domain Eukaryota; kingdom Metazoa; phylum Mollusca; class Gastropoda; family Planorbidae; genus Anisus; species Anisus vortex. The sequence goes on from OX421498.1 coordinate 24,443,263, forward strand.
ACATATAACATGTGTACATATAACATGTGTACATTTAACATGTGTACATATAATCTGTGTACATATAAAATGTGTATATATAACATGTGTACATATAACATGTGTACATATAACATGTGTACATATAGAATGTGTACATATAACATGTGTACATATATATGATGTGTACATATAACATGTGTACATATATATCATGTGTACATATAACATGTGTACATATAACATGTGTACATATAACATGCGTACATATAGATCTAACATGTGTACATATAACAAGTGTACATATAACAAGTGTACATATATATGATGTGTACATGTATAACATGTGTACATATAACATGTGCACATGTCATGTGTACATATAACATGTGTACATATAACATGTGTACATTTAACATGTGTACATATAATCTGTGTACATATAAAATGTGTATATATAACATGTGTACATATAACATGTGTACATATAACATGTGTACATATAGAATGTGTACATATAACATGTGTACATATAACATGTGTACATATAACATGTGTACATATAACATGTGTACATATAACATGTGTACATATAACATGTGTACATATAACATGTGTGCATATAATAAGAGGCCATACATATAATACTTACGCACGTATAATACGTAAGGGGGGGGGGTGTGTTAAAATATATTTTGGGTACGGAGTGGTCTAGACTGAATGCGTTCGTAGACAGAAATTAAATATAGCATATATTACAAATTTAAAAAACAATAACCGGAAAAGATTTTTTTGAAATCACACACATAGCATGTGAACACACCTTCTTTTAGGTAATGTGTGAGGAAAATCGTCATTACGCTTGCACTAGTTAAAACACATATAAATATTTATCAAATTTGATAGTGACGTTATAATTGATAACGGCAAAACAAGACCAAGTGAATGTGAAAGGGCCGGAATATAATTTAAGTCATAGAGGCCCAGCCTGAGATGGATATTGAGATAGATATTGATATTGAGATGGATATTGAGATGGATGTTGAGAAGGATCTGCGACAGCTTGTGGTCCAGGCATAGAGAAAACAAGTAGCCGGGTGGTCATAGTGGTGGAAGTTGCTGGTTAGGCAGGCTAGAGTCCCCTGAGGGCTGTAGCGCCAAACACGATACTGATATATATGTACATATACTTGGAATCGTGACCTAGTGGAAGAATTGTTCTTTTGTTTCGAATTCATTCCATGTAGACTGGTTCTTACCATTTAGTGCAGTTGTGAACAATCTCTTTATTTGTTTGCTGTTCTATTGTCTTGAGGCCATCATCAAGTTAACCAATGCTAAAACATACAACCTACTTTATTTGGTTTGAGTCGGATCGGCGGCTCGCAAGAGAGGTATGTATGTAGGGTACGTTCAATGAATAGACAAGTAGCATCAGAATCTTTGGTCAACGCAAGAGAGGAGACAACTCAACCAACAATAAGGGCGACAACGACATTTAACAACATGTGTGACAAGTAGACTAACAAGAAGGGAACAATTCAACCAACAAGAGAGGGCCAATTCGACAAACAACGTGGGAAATCTACTTAACTCAACAACAATGGAGAAAGCGCAACGAAATACAAGGTGAACAACTGAATGAACAAAGAAATACAAGGTGAACAACTGAATGAACAAAGAAATACAAGGTGAACAACTGAATGAACAAAGAAAGCTATAATAGCTTCCAGGGACAAAACTAACATAACAAAAAAGATAATACTAACAACAGGGGAGACTTAACGAAAAACGAGGAAAGTAATTACAGTAAAATTGCAAATAGAGAAACAAAAGAGTAATGCACTCAACGAAACAATGTAATATAGTTATTATTATAGTTTTAAAAATTGTCTTTAATAAATTCATTTGTCAAATATAACCATAGTATTTCTTTTAAATATTGTGTAGGCTAGTCTTTCATCAAAAATTTGTAGTGGATTAAATCGATCGAATAGTGTCTTTATAGATAGATACATAATAAAATAATAATAAATTAATTTATATTGCTCTGCCAACAAACATAATGTAGTGTGTGCATTTAACACTTAGCAACAAAAACATACAAATCACTGTAAATTCGGCAACGGTAAATTGGGCTAAAGGTAATTTAGGCAAGAGTACTTTATAATGATCCACGTCTACTATCCACATTTCAAAATATTTGTTACATTGTTTCTTTTTAAATATAAATAACACTGCAGATGCAGAATTTGAGATTGACTAAAAGCAAATTATTTAAAACAATAATGAATTCTTGGAATTAACACAAAATATGAAAAAAAAAAATCCAAAATGCATATTTCAAAAGTAAAGAAACTTAGCAAACAGTAAGAAAATTTATTTTTAAAGTCTAATGTGACTAGATCTAATGGCCATCTGAGCCAACACTCCTAAAAAAACACAGTCCCTTCCCCTCCCTCACCTCCCCCTTCCTCCCCCAAACATGTTCATAAGCTTACTATTGTCTCGAAAAATATGTATGTTTATATTGTTATCAATTTAGTCTACACGGTGCGGCACTAAACTAAAAACAGCAGCAAAAAATGACTATACATGGTATACTGTATTGTATATATACAAAAGTAAATGTATCGTGACCACTTACCTAAACAGGGATGCCTTCAGCGACATGGAGAAACTAAGATCAAAGTGTAGTGTCTATACAGGGATGCCTTCAGAGACATTGAGGAACTAAGATCAAAGTGTAGTGTCTATACAGGGATGCCTTCAGAGACGTGGAGGGAACTAATATCAAAGTGTAGTGTCTACACAGGGATGCCTTCAGCGACGTGGAGGAACTAAGATCAAAGTGTAGTGTCTATACAGGGATGCCTTCAGAGACGTGGAGGAACTAAGATCAAAGTGTAGTGTCTATACAGGGATGCCTTCAGAGACGTGGAGGAACTAAGATCAAAGTGTAGTGTCTATACAGGGATGCCTTCAGAGACGTGGAGGAACTAAGATCAAAGTGTAGTGTCTATACAGGGATGCCTTCAGAGACGTGGAGGAACTAAGATCAAAGTGTAGTGTCTATACAGGGATGCCTTCAGAGACGTGGAGGAACTAAGATCAAAGTGTAGTGTCTATACAGGGATGCCTTCAGCGACGTGGAGAAACTAAGATCAAAGTGTAGTGTCTATACAGGGATGTCTTCAGCGACGTGGAGGAACTAAGATCAAAGTGTAGTGTCTATACAGGGATGCCTTCAGAGACGTGGAGAAACTAAGATCAAAGTTTAGTGTCTATACAGGGATGCCTTCAGCGACGTGGAGAAACTAAGATCAAAGTGTAGTGTCTATACAGGGATGTCTTCAGCGACGTGGAGGAACTAAGATCAAAGTGTAGTGTCTATACAGGGATGTCTTCAGCGACGTGGAGGAACTAAGATCAAAGTGTAGTGTCTGTACTTTGACCGGATGCGATACCGATACCTCTCGGTATCTTATTAAATCATGCGACATCCAAACCAGACTTACCATCTCGTGCCAAGACGCAGTAACCAGAAACCAGTGGCCACTCCAGGCAGAACCCAAAAGCGGCACGCTTGGAGAGACACCACCAGTCCGAGCAAATCAGTCGGGAGTGCAAAACCATCTAGTGACCCTTGGTCACCCCGGGCCGTCCTCAAGTTTCCGGAAGACGCATGGCACCTCCCGGAGTTCATAGTGTTGGTAATAATATATGTATTAAGTAGCCCACAAAACTGTGTTGGTCGTGTTTATGTATTAAGTAGCCCACAAAACTGTGTTAGTCATGTATATGTATTAAGTAGCCCACAAAACTGTGTTGGTCATGTATATGTATTAAGTAGCCCACAAAACTGTGTTGGTCGTGTTTATGTATTAAGTAGCCCACAAAACTGTGTTGGTCATGTATATGTATTAAGTAGCCCACAAAACTGTGTTGGTCATGTATATGTATTAAGTAGCCCACAAAACTGTGTTGGTCGTGTTTATGTATTGAGTAGCCCACAAAACTGTGTTGGTCATGTATATGTATTAAGTAGCCCACAAAACTGTGTTGGTCGTGTATATGTATTAAGTAGCCCACAAAACTGTGTTGGTCGTGTTTATGTATTAAGTAGCCCACAAAACTGTGTTGGTCGTGTATATGTATTAAGTAGCCCACAAAACTGTGTTGGTCGTGTTTATGTATTAAGTAGCCCACAAAACAGTGTTGGTTGTGTTTATGTATTAAGTAGCCCACAAAACTATGTTGGTCGTGTTTATGTATTAAGTAGCCCACAAAACTGTGTTGGTCGTGCTTATGTATTATGTAGCCCACAAAACTGTGTTGGTTATTTACATGTATTGAGTAGTTTACAAAACTGTATTGGTCATGTAGTCTATATGTATTGAGCAGGCCAAAAAACTGTGTTGGTCATGTATATGTATTAAGTAGCCTACAAAACTGTGTTGGTCATTTATATGTATTAAGTAGCCCACAAAACTGTGTTGGTCATGTATATGTATTAAGTAGCCCACAAAACTGTGTTGGTCATGTAGTGGGCAAAGTAGCCCACAAAACTGTGTTGGTCGTGTATATGTATTAAGTAGCCCACAAAACTGTGTTGGTCGTGTTTATGTATTAAGTAGCCCACAAAACAGTGTTGGTTGTGTTTATGTATTAAGTAGCCCACAAAACTATGTTGGTCGTGTTTATGTATTAAGTAGCCCACAAAACTGTGTTGGTCGTGCTTATGTATTATGTAGCCCACAAAACTGTGTTGGTTATTTACATGTATTGAGTAGTTTACAAAACTGTATTGGTCATGTAGTCTATATGTATTGAGCAGGCCAAAAAACTGTGTTGGTCATGTATATGTATTAAGTAGCCTACAAAACTGTGTTGGTCATTTATATGTATTAAGTAGCCCACAAAACTGTGTTGGTCATGTATATGTATTAAGTAGCCCACAAAACTGTGTTGGTCATGTAGTGGGCAAAGTAGCCCACAAAACTGTGTTAGTCGTGTTTATGTATTAAGTAGCCCACAAAACTGTGTTGGTCATGTATATGTATTAAGTAGCCCACAAAACTGTGTTGGTCATGTATATGTACTAAGTAGCCCACAAAACTGTGTTAGTCATGTATATGTATTAAGTAGCCCACAAAACTGTGTTGGTCATTTATATGTATTAAGTAGCCCACAAAACTGTGTTGGTCGTGTTTATGTATTAAGTAGCCCACAAAACTGTGTTTGTCATGTATATGTATTAAGTAGCCCACAAAACTGTGTTGGTCATGTTTATGTATTAAGTAGCCCACAAAACTGTGTTGGTCATTTATATGTATTAAGTAGCCCACAAAACTGTGTTGGTCGTGTTTATGTATTAAGTAGCCCACAAAACTGTGTTTGTCATGTATATGTATTAAGTAGCCCACAAAACTGTGTTGGTCATGTTTATGTATTAAGTAGCCCACAAAACTGTGTTGGTCATGTATATGTATTAAGTAGCCCACAAAACTGTGTTGGTCATGTTTATGTATTAAGTAGCCCACAAAACTGTGTTGGTCATTTATATGTATTAAGTAGCCCACAAAACTGTCGACCTGTCTTATAGATTTTTACGCATCCAATGTATCCCTTCTTCTCCCTCCGCATACTTTAGTTTAAATTTAAATCCTTTTTTTTTATATCACAGAACATTGTAGTTGGGAGTTAAACAATTTATCAAAACATTGGTATTGTATTTTATTTTTATAATTTTGATAAAATAATTTATCAAAACATTGGTATTGTATTTTATTTTTATAATTTTGATAAAATAATTTATCAAAACATTGGTATTGTATTTTATTTTTATAATTTTGATAAAATAATTTATCAAAACATTGGTATTGTATTTTATTTTTTATAATTTTGATAAAACAATTTATCAAAACATTGGTATTGTATTTTATTTTTATAATTTTGATAAAACAATTTATCAAAACATTGGTATTGTATTTTATTTTTATAATTTTGATAAAATAATTTATCAAAACATTGGTATTGTATTTTATTTTTTATAATTTTGATAAAACAATTTATCAAAACATTGGTATTGTATTTTATTTTTATAATTTTGATAAAATAATTTATCAAAACATTGGTTTTGTATTTTATATTATAATTTTGATAAAATAATTTAGATTTTTGCTTTTCTTATATATTTAAATTTTATTGCATACGAGAAGTGGGTTGGTGCAAATAGTGCAAGTTAGGGGGGGGGGGGAATTAATCAAACTTTTAGTATATGTACTAAATGACGCCTCTCTAACGACGGTCCTGGAATCAAATCATTTCAAGCTCATTAGTTTACTGGGTTAGAGTACTTTATACTTATCGACCACTAATAGCAACATTTCAAAACATTCGTTTCATGAAAAAAAAAGTATGAAAACATAGGATTAATTTTGATCGGTTTAAAAAAGATACTTTCTTCACCGATACTTTACCAACACTATCTTTTTAAATATAAATAACACTGCAGTTAATAGAATTAGGAATTGACTAAAAACAAATTATCAACATATATAATTACCGTGAGTTTGTTTATTTGTTTTTATATATATTGTTACGAAAGTAGTTTTATTTCCATAATTATATTGGTTCTATTATTATTAATTAAAGTTAAAAAGAAATAATCTTAAACCCGAAATGTTTCCGTGTTAGGAATAAAACATGTATATGTCTAGACACTACGTCATAGCATTAAAATACGTCATATGCACGAGGGTTGAAGATCGTTAGTCAGTTCTAGCTTAGGCGCTAGTGTGTGAGGACTGTTCTTGACCACTTTCTTAAAAGATACGTTATCTCGGCTTAGTACGATATAGAAGAATCTCAACTGATTAAGTTTCATCCTATAATATTGGTACCTGTATTCTGTGTTGCTGTTATATTCATAATTTCAACTTGTTGGAATCAAATTGTGTTTAATCATTCAAACAGGATTGTGGATTTCCTCCATATTAAGGTACAGTTTACCTAATTCACTTCATACACAGAAAACACATCCTACGAGCCAAATAAATATCAAATCTACTACAATAACACCAATACTAATTCTCATACAAACTTGTAGGATCCAAGAGGGATGTGAATCAAAAGAATTTATAAATGTTGCATTCCTAAATATAATATTACTAGTGGTTATGCCCGTCAAAATGACGGAGAAACGAATGACTACAATGTGTTTTGTTAAGAGATAAAGAAAAGAGACTATATTACAATAAAGACAATGAACGTTTCTTTTCGGTATTTAGTATTTGTTCTTTTCAATTGTTTCTGGTCGCCCTGACCCTGGCATATGCATAATTTTTACTGATAAGCTTCTGGTATTAAAACGTAGCGAACAGTTGTGTTGACTTGACTTGTTATTAATAATAGCCTATTAAATTAACAATAATATACTATCTAAAAACTAAAAGAAAAAAAAAAACAATACCAAACAATAAAAAGGTAAATAATAAAAAAAAGCGTAGAAAATAATATTTCAATACCATAAAAACTCAAGTGAGAACGATTTTTTTCGGTATTTAATTTTTGTTCTTGCTTATTGTATTAATAAAACAGTGTTGAAAATGTTTCTTTCGGTATTTAGTTTTTGTTGACTTGCCTTGTTATTAATAATATTAAATTAACAATAATATAAGAAGAAGAAGAAGAAGAAAAATGGGCATTTCTATAGCTCTTCTATCCATGCTATTAAATTAGCATGCTCATATAATATCTAAAAAAAATATATATAAACACAAAACAATAAAAAAGGTAAATAATTTAAACAAAATTAGAAAATAATATTTCAAGGCAATACAAACTAAATTGAGAAAGATTTTTTCTGTATTTAATTTTTGTTCTTGCTTATTGTATCAATAAAACAGTACTGAGAATGTTTCTTTCGGTATTTAGTTTTTTTTTTATATTGTTGTGTCAAGCTTATGGTACCCGGTATTAGAAAGTAATCATTTATAGGCCTAACTTGTTTTTTTATCATTCGTATCATTTAATTTATAGAGTGTATACAGTCGCCTATTAAAGGATATTCTCAATAGTGACGTAAATCCATTAAATAATTAAAACATTTGGTTACTTTTTACTTAAAAGGATAATGCAAACATCAATACTGAAAAAAAAAAAATTAGATAGACATTACGTCATACGCTAGTATTTTTAAAAGTAAACAATTGAAACTCTCCAAGCCAAATTGCGGTGCGTAACTTATAAAAAAGGTCTCGCCACATTAAAAAACAACAGTAGAATTGGGAAAACCCGGAAAGACCCTCGCGTTCAACATAGTGAATGTCGCGTTTAACATAGTAAATGAACGGAAGTGGCCATTTGCTATGTACCGTTATATTTATTTGCATAGATGGATATGACATTTTGGATTTTTTAAATCAACACATTTATGATTATAATTGATAAAATAAAATAATCTTTTGGAGGACGTTTCCAATTTATACATTTTATTTTTGGCCCGAATAGTCAAACGGCTTAGGAGCCTATAGCGAACAAACATATATATATATATATATATATATATATATATATATATATATATATATATATATATATATATATATATATAGTACCAGGTGACCGATCATTCGATCGGTAATAAAGAGCAGGCGCTTGTACCTTAACATCATGTGTATGTAAAACAACAGTGCATAAATTTTAAAAATGCTTCTTTACCAGACCAATAAATTGTATTTGTCTTTTTTCTTTTTTCTACTATGAATAACATGGGCTTTAAATTCTAACAGTCGAAGTAGATTTTTATTTGTGCAGTCTAATATCTAGATTTTGCCCGATACCCCCCCCCCCATCCCAAACAAAAAAACAAACAAAAAAAAAAGAACAGCTTAATCTCATTTTAAACCAAAAAAACAACATGTAGGCTAGAGTTGTCAGTTTTAAATCCAACAGAAATATATGTCATTTATGTCATTAAATCGCCAGGCTACAACGAATACATAAAAGTACTGCGCGTTTGTTTATGTGCAAGTCTAAAAGAGACTGGGGAACTGCCCTTCTACGCTCGCTCCACTGGCTCCCCGTGAAAGCCAGAATTGAGTATAAAGTGGCGCTACTTTGCCATCAGTGCATTTTTAATAACGAGTATCCGTCCTATCTCAAGGCACTAATCAGACCTTATGTCCCGCAAAGAACACTTCGTTCTGCAAACTCATCGCTTCTGGAAGAGCCCCGTTTCTCTCTGACGACCGTTGGCCTTAGAGCCTTCTCAGTATCCGGTCCGAAGGGGTGGAATCAACTTCCCATTCAACTGAGGCGAACAAGCTCTACTGTTACTTTCAAAAAGAACTTAAAAACTCATTATTTCAATATTTACCTTAGATAACATTTAACATGCTTTAGGAACTTACTGTCTTATTAATGGGTTGGGTCGGTTAATGCTACATTTATTTGTTTTGTCTTTTTTTTAATCATCAATTTAGCTCTGTCACCTGGCCTAGTGTAATATCCGTATTCTTAGTTGCATGTTAAAGGCGCTCTGAGCTTACATTATGTTTGTTGGCAGCGCTATACAAATATTATTATTATTATTATTATTTAAAAGACTGAAAATGAAAAGTTTAAATTTAAAATATCGTGAATTACGTTACAATTTTTAGTTCTTCTACCCCAACCCCTATTGGTGTACGCTCGTTTGAATCTGTGGCGCCTTCACTGTGGAACGGCTTACCTGAGACACTGAAAAACTCTGTGTCAAAAAAGGCAGTCAAGAAGAATTTGAAGACTTTTCTTTTCAACTAAATTGATCAAATACACATCCATCAGCAAATAACTTGTTTGAAACTATTTTAAAATGTTATTGTCGTTTTGTGCCTCCATCGGCCGAAACCTTGTTTAAAACTATTTTAGAGTGTTATTGTCGTTTCGATTTTGTGAGCGCGCTGAGCATGCTTTTATTAGCATGGAGTGAGGCGCTATATAAATGACCAATTAATTAATTAATTAATTAACTTTAACAACTGTCAAACTTTCCTATAACATTATGTCAATTTTTTCAACTCCCTCCCTCAACCCATTCAAGCTAACAATGAGTTACGGCCAGCAAATATGTTTGATAGGAATTAAAAAGGTCTACGAATAAATGTAAATCGGGTAAAAAAAATAGGCATAGTCTAACTGGAGAATCGAACCCGGGTCGCCCGCACAGCAGTCCTCTACGTTAACAACTTAGCTAGAGAAGGCACATGTCAGATGTGAAAAGCTATTAGACAGTATATAGGACTAGGCCTAAATAAGTCAGTGACACAATAGGGATCCTTGGGGACACAAACACGATCTTTTTATACATAGAGATTTTCAATGTTTTCAATGTATTATTCCAAACATTGTTTGACAAAAAAGTAAACAAATATAGTTTGGTGTTAACATTATCTAATATCCTCCATTTGTGTTACTATTTAAAATAAACTATCGCGGCAAAATATAATATTGATTAATTAAAACAATGGTATGATAAACATTTTTAATTTTTTTTTAAATTTTAAGCATTAAACTTAAATACTAAATAATTAACGGTGAAATTAGGTTATTCATTGAAAAGACTGCAAATGAAAAGATTATAATATATATAGGCTACGTTAGATGATGTGTTTAATTCCTTCCCCCCTCCCCCCGCCCTTCAATAAAACTAAAAGTATATTACACTTCTGACTATTGTTATAAGGAAAATACGAATATACTGAATACATCTTTTCTAGTTTACCAGATTTCGAATTGATAATGTTAACATTTTCTAAAATATCTTACTTTGGTAGGCCTTTATAAGCAAATCATATATATTTTTAATGAAACATTCGTAAACATATGCATTGAATTTTTAAAAAAGTGGATACTAATACAGTGTTTATTATTAACAGTGTAGAGTATACTGCTACATTGTATGCTATATACAGCGTAGTGTATACCGCTACAGTGAACACTATATACAGTGTAGTGTAATCTGCTACAGTGTATACTATATACAGCTATTCATTGTTTAACCACAAAAAAAGTTTTAGAGGTGTTTTTTTTTTCAAAAAAATGTCAGATAAAAGAAAGTTAAAAATAGACCTTTAGTTTGGTGAAACTTCATCTAATTCTGTTATTATTAAAACGGCAAACTATTATCTGACTATTAATTAATTCGTAAATATGTATTTGTTTTTCTTGTTTTTTTTTTATTTAATCTAAAATATATTGAAGTTTAATCTAAAATATATTGAAGACGTTCTAATCTAAATAAGCCGCGAGGGCCGCATACTATCATTTGTCCACCCGCGCGTTACCCACTGGCCGTAGTTTGCACACCCCTGCATTACATAAATTACACTTGGTCTTGCTTTAAATTATTTCTATCATCGGTGCGCAACAGTAGTCTAAACAAGAAATTAAACTTCTTTCTGCTGTAGTAAGCCTACGGGTTTTCCCGAAACGTCATGACTGCGACGCAACAAAACACCGATCTTGAAAGCCGCACTACACGTGTTTCGAGTAATGGCATGTTTTCACGGCCAAATTCAATTATCTACGATACATCTAAAGCGTATTTTTGTCTAACGTTCATTTCCGATTTTTATTTGTGTGGCCGAAAAGGTGTAGATTTTTTTTTAGGTGAAACAAGTCGTGCATTAAAACATGAAGATAATTGTTAGAGCGCTTTTGAAGAAAATTTCCAGACATATATACACATATATATATATATAAATATATATATACATACATACAATTTTAACTCGTATTATAGTATAGGATATATAAATAAATAAATATATAAACAAACATATAAACAAACTCACGGTAATTATATATGTTGATACGTCAGTAGCTGATTTTGCACGTGACAATATATATATATATAGATGTGTTTGTTCGCTATAGGCTCCTAAGCCGTTTGACTAATCGGGACAAAAGTTAAATGTATAAATCGGAAACGTCAACCAAATGAAAAATTTATTTTATGACTTCTAATCATGATTGAGTTAATTTTATAAATCAAAAAAAGTATATCCAGCTATACAAATAAATATAACCGTACATAGCAAATGGCCGTTTCCGTTCATTTACTATATTGAACGCGAGTGTCACTATGTTGAACGCGAATGTCTTTTCGGGTTTTCCCAATTCTGCTGTTGTTTTTTTTAATGTGGCGAGACCTTTTTTAAAAGTTACGCACCGCAATTTGGCTTGGAGAGTTTGAATGGTGTAGGCTACTTTTAAAAAAATACTATCGTATGACGTAATGTCTATAAAATTATTTATTTTTTCATTATTGATGTTTGCATTATCTTTTAAGTAAAAGTAACCAAATGTTTTAATTATTTAATGGATTTACATCGCTATTGAGAATATCCTTTAATAGGCGACTGTATACACTCTATAAATTAAATTATACGAATTATAAAAAAAAAACAAGTTAGGCCTATAAATGATTACTTTCAAATACAGGGTACCATAAGCTTGACAGCAACAATATAAAATAAAAACTAAATACCGAAAGAAACATTCTCAATACTGTTTTATTGATACAATAAGCAAGAACAAAAATTTAATACCGAAAATATATTTCTCAATTTAGTTTTTATTGCATTGAAATAGTCTTTCTAATTTTTTTTATTATTTACCTTTTTTATTGTTTTGTATTTATTTTATTTTTATTTTAGATAGTATATTGTTAATTTAATATTATTAATAACAAGTCAAGTCAACACAACTGTTCGCTACATTTTAATATCGAATTTAAAAGTCTCTTAAAAAGACCCGTACGAGCCTTTTGGCTCTTGTGTCCAGGGCGTAACGCTTAGGATTGAGCAATCTCTGTCCAGGCTCCAGCCACCCAACGACACGCCGAAGGCGGGGCGTGCCGTGTAACGGGGAAGGTTTCCGCAGCCCAGCGATCGATCACTGTGGTTCCCCAATGGATCATTATCGTGGTGGCTCGCTAGTATAGCTGCACTGTCACACGGTAGCATAAATCCTATAGACCTGCTATTGGTACATGCATCGAGGCACCGGGTGGTTCTCGAGACGGGATTGCAACGTCCATTGCTTCCTCCCCACCGAGACCAGTGGCCTCTCGGCAGTGTAATGGACCTCGGACCTGCTGCGGGGGCTGTGCCCTATGCGTTCGCCCGCCAGTGTATTCTTAATGGGAATGTATCGGCGGTTTACACACTACGCCAGTCCTTGAGGCCACAATTCTTATGCATATGCCAGAGTAAGGTCGACCAGACACATTCTCAACACTGTTTTATTAATACAATAAGCAAGAACAAAAATTAAATACCGAAAAAAATCGTTCTCACTTTAGTTTTTATGGTATTGAAATATTATTTTGTACGCTTTTTTTATTATTTACCTTTTTATTGTTTGGTATTGTGTTTTTTTTTTCTTTTAGATAGTATATTATTGTTAATTTAATAGGGTATTATTAATAACAAGTCAAGTCAACACAACTGTTCGCTACGTTTTAATACTAGAAGCTTGACAGTAACAATTATTATGCATATGCTAGGGTCAGGGCGACCAGAAACAATTATAAAGAACAAATACTAAATACCGAAAAGAAACGTTCATTGTCTTTATTGTAATATAGTCTCTTTTCTTTCTCTCTTAACAGAACACATTGTAGTCATTCGTTTCTCCGTCATTTTGACGGCCATAACCACTAGTTTCAAATAATAATGAATTCTTGGAATTAACAATAAAATATGAAGTAAAAAATATTAAAGAAACATAGTAAACAAAAAGAAAATATATTTTAAAAGTTTAATGTGACTAGATCTAATTCCGAAATTGTATTCAAAAAGCACACAGCAATGTGTAACAGCAATGTGTGACACCAATGTGTGACAGCAATGTGTGACAGCAATGCAACAATTAAACATGTAACTTAGAAACATAGTAAAATATATTTAAAAAAAAAGGTTTTTAAAGACAACAATAAAAGAAAACAAAACATGTAAGCTAAATTTCACGAGTTCATAAATATTATTTTCAAATGTATACCTTCAAACCAACAATATCTAATATGGGGAGGGAAAACAAACTATTATCATTAATATTTAATAATAAATCTATATCAACTCCAATAACTTTAAAACGTGGAGTTTGACCAGGAATAATCTTAGATTTATTTAATAATGTACATAGAGGATTAGTGTTTATTGAGAAAAGGCTGTTTCTACAAGTAAATTATTTATGCTTGGATCCATTGAAAACTGATCACCTGATGAGACTACCACGTTTATTGTCATTAACTAGGCCTATATAGAAGACAAGTCTAGCGCTAATTGAAAATCCCTAACTTTGACGAAATTATAAATATCTTATAAACACCCGGTTCTCTTCAGAGGAAATATCGAAATGATGCTGTAGAATACTATAGACTATAGATCTACACATAACTACAATATTACTAAATATTATCTTAGATATTACCATAGCCTATAATATACATGGACCGCTTGCTTTAGTATTTCTGCTATACAAGCTCTAAAAATAGAGCAAGCGGTCCATCTTATTATAGTCAATGATAATAGGAATAATATTTGAACAAGTATTCATTTAAAGTCGAAAAAATGCGATTTAATAAAACGGAACTTGTATCGCAACTACTTTATTTAGAATCGGGAATTACAAAACAAGAAGATAAGAGCGGTCCATCAGTCCATGTATACTATAGTCTATGATATTACATACTCTCCTTCTATATAAAAGATTACTGCATTCTACGCTTATCCGTGGTCTCAGTCTGTGTTTTAAATGATGTTAAGTTACTGGTTTTCCTGGTTTGTTCAGGAAACCCATTCCATGCCCTGATGCCACTCGAAAAGAAAGAGTACTTATATAGTATATGCATTTGTTCTCGCTTTTACTGAATGAAGTGTTTTTGTCCTTCTCTAATCTGAGCATTGCAAATGATTGTTATTGTGCTGTATGTCTAAATTAGAGTTTAATGCCTTTACTCTTTGCTATTCTGTCCTCTAGTGCAGCGGTCGGCAACCTTTTGATAATAGTGTGCCAAAGTATGATTTCTAATTCATTCAGCGTGCCAAAAGTCTAGAAGGCATCCTGCTGTAGCACTAAATTTCTTTTTGAAGAAACTTGAATATACTTTTGAGGTCTCTTCCGCGTGCCATTGAAAATCCCTAAGCGTGCTAAGATTGGCCCGCGTACTGTAAGTTGCCGACCCCTGCTCTAGTGTTTCTAGCCTGAGTGATTTAACTATTGGTAAATAATTGGGCCTAGTTAAGTTGTTATCAAATTGTTACCTAATTTTAGACCTATACTAAGGATTTCGACACACAAAACTTTACACTATTAAGAGCGATATACATTTAATTTACATGTAGCCTATAATAATTACCGTATGTTTTTTTTTCTACCATATTTCTGACATGTTTTAGAAAAAGTGAGCCCGTTGTAATGTCAACCCCTGGAAATAACTTTCCAGTAGGTGCAATCAGTGACCTGTTTAAATTGGTTCGAACCGGTTGTGTCTACGGTAATAAGGTCACATTTTTTAGCCGTCGTGTGATAGTTAATTCCTTGACACGCCGTGTAGATGAGACAGACTGTGCAGCAGTCTACAAACTGGAGGATGTTTGATACTGTAACAGACATAGAGCCAATGTAACATACAGACACAGAGATGCTCAGTTTGAAACTGTTGGGAACTAGAACAAGAAATAGAAAAACATATACAATTATTATTACTGTTTTGTGTGTGTGTGTGGGGGGGGGGGGGGGGTATTGTTATGTACACCGACCTATACAAACATACTAGAGTGCGCCTTATGTTTCACATTCTAACTATTCAATTTTTTTTTCTCAAATATTAATGTAGGCTATAAATAGTTTAATTAAAATATTTCTCACAAAACTATAGAGCGTTCTCAGTGGGCGTGGCTTAGGTTTTTACTCTATTTTTAGTGACGTATTTGTGTAAATATAAGAACCCACTTGAGGTACAAATGTAATGTGGCGAAAGTGAAGTACTTCTTTATCATGCAAAATTCACATCTGAATATTGGCTCTCCTACTCAAAAATAAGGAGGTAAATAGTAGTACTGTAGATTAATTGATTAATAAGATTAGGCTAGGGCCGGCTAGACCTATTTACACTTTCAATTTCCCTTTATAGGCCTACACTTTTAATGTTTCGTAGGTTAGGCTACGATGTCAAGTGATAGTGTTGGTGAATATCTAGTCTAGTCAAGTCACTAATAGGCTCACATCCTCTATGATCTATGTCTATGATAATAATAAAATAGCCTATTTTATTTCAGATACATAATACAGCTTAAATCTTAATAAGACTTAAAACACAACACATCATTTAAAAAAAGCTCGAGCCTATATGAAACTTTATTAATACAGCGGCCATTATTACTTGTACACCATTACAAAAAGTAAACACAAATCACGTGCTTTTTGTCACGTGATTGCAAAGGCCCTATTTGACAAGCTTTCACTGATTAAAAACAAAAACACTTCCTGTTCCCTGAGAGGCAAACTGTCAATTTAGCCAATTCATAAACATAGTCTAGATCTAGTGCACTTTTGCTGATTATAATTTTTAACAATTTAAATTTTGATAGTTTAAATTTAAATACTAAAATATCTACGAAACCTAGTCTAATTAATAACATTTAAACTTAAAGGGTAAGTCCTGCCTGAAAATCAAATACGTAAATTATATATTTTCTGAAAGCTTATTTAAAAATAAGATTTATCAAATATTTTATTTATTTTTATTCTTTTGAAAAATGTGTTTAATTAATTAATAAATCGTGTAATTATTGATTGACCTAAAAAAACGACCATGCAGTGACTTCCCTTCCTTGTGACGTCACAAGTGTCAGACAGGGTGAAGTCTTATATTATAGCCTACTATTTGATTGCCGTAAACATTTTGTGCGAGAGGATTTTGTAAACATTCTTGCAGTCGAGAAGGGCTTTCAAAAGAAGAAATCTTGAATGCCTAAAGCATTCCGTCCATTCACAAGGATATCTGTTCCTTAAAAAGCAAAGTTAGGTGGCAAAACAATTACAATGCAGGCCTAAATCTAAGACTCATTCGGAAGCACCCTCAAACAAGACAGACGATCGGAGAAAAAAAAAGCATAGGCCTACTCATAAGAGATTTGAAAAATGAATTATTATCAAAGGTAAATTTTTTTAAAATTCATAAGACTCTTATTACTCTACTCTTTGGCTAAGCAACTACATTTAAAAAAAAGTTAATAGACTTTTGACTTAGGCCTATAGGCCTACCTGCCTATGACCTATGTAAATGTTATGGCCTAGTCTATAACTATAGACTCACTATATTATAGTGTCTATAGAGTAGGCTATATAGTAGGCCTATAGTATAATTATAGGCTTATAGGTATAGACTACTATAGATCTAACTACTACTATAAGTCTAAGTACTTTAAGTGGCTTTAGGCCTAGCCTATATTATAGATTATAGCCTATTAACCTATTATATAGTCATGCAGTAGCCTATATTAGACTACAGTCACAGACAATAAATGTAAAGGGCTTTATTATAGGACCTATTAGTTTACAAAATCTATAGGCCTAAAGTTTACTTGTAATAAACTGTATCATAGCTAAAACCCGGGCCATGTTGAAGGCATGGTAGGCTCATATAAATAATGCAAAGGCCTATTTAATCTATAGGCTAAAAGCCTAATGCCTAATGGTAAATACTAAAATTCTGAGTAGAGCCTATGCTTTCTTTAAAGGTCTACTATATATCCATTACATGCCATATATTGTTAGCTATACTTTGCTATAATTTGCTTAAGATGTTATATTAGTGTAATTGTTGTAAATAACAATATATAAAAAAATTATGTGGTTGTAAAAATGTAAAATATACTATAATACTAGGTGATAGTAAAATTTTTAATCATTTTATAATCAGGAAATATAATCCACGAATAGAGAATCTCTTTCAATGGACCCAATGCCACCGCCACCACTGAGTGAAGCTTTGACTTGTGAGAACCAACAATTGCGAAGCCATAATTTATGTCTGTAGATCTTCAGATCTTATGTGGATCACAGTTCCAAAGAGGACAAGATGATACAGACAAATCTCATATTCAGAATGAATCAGAAGCAAGGGTAAGCATTCAAAAATACATTAATGATAATTTATATATATATATATATATAATATATTTAATATTTTGACTAAACCTTATATATATATAGCTATATAACGACTATAATATATAAATACTTTTTTTTTATTTCACTTTTACTCATGCCATTTACTTTGTAGGCCTACATATATTACATTACAACCTATCTAACAATACTTTTTAAGGAGTACAAACTGGGATTAAAACATGCAAGTCTGTAGAAGTTCAGACCTGTGAGCCATAGCCGAGGCAAGTCTTCAGTGACCTACACCAATAACTAAGTTCCAGATAAAGGTGAATATGAAGACGATGAATCTGATATTAGCGAAATGTATCTTATAAGATAGACATTTTAAATTAGTTTACTAATTAGTCTTATTAAATATCTGCAATATTTGTCATATTTAATTAATATTGCTAAACTTTGCTTTAATTTTAATCATATTTAAGAACAAATATTTCATACACTGGTATTAGAAGTCTTGAAACATTTTGTTCAACATTGATATAATAATTCCTTTAAATAACTTTTTTTATCAGTGATAACTAGGGCTGTGGAGTCGAAGAGTCGGAGGAAATTTAAAGTACCTGGAGTCGGAAGTACAAAAATTTGAAATTTTTCTTGGGGGAGCTACCATCTCCTACCAAGGGCGTCCCCAGGTGGCGAATAAGGAAATGGTCTTTATATATAGAGGTCAGTTGTGAATACTGAATAAGCTGCCGTGGACCAACTGGTTTGCTGCCATGGAGGGTAGGTGGGATATCCTGTGTTAAGAATACTCTTTTAAAAGTGCCTAATGCTCATAAATCCAAGGAAATGACTGCAAAAAAGTGAACAGAGGATGATCGACTGTTTTCCAAATGCACTACCTATTAATTATCAATCATGTTATTTTGTTTATACTGTGTTTAAAAATGTATATAATACATGGGCATATTTGTTTAAATTAGCAACTATATTGAAAGCAATAAAGACATTTCATTCAAATTTAATCCTTTTATTTTATAACTGTTCAAAGAAATATAGGCCTACTAATACTTTAGAACTAAGCCTGTACAGCTTATTCTTTATCAATATCGGCCCATTTGAAACCAGTTAGTCTGCCTTCTGGATAGGCCAACATTATTTTGTTTAAAGCACAAGCAGGCAGCGGTGTGTGAATTTCATGACCAACTATGCCAAAACACCAATAAACTGAGTTCCTGTAACTGTAAGCTGTGTATAACATTGTCCTGAAAAAAAAAAGAATAATTACTGTTTAGGTTTTAGTCAATACTTTTCATAATTCAGCTGTTTTTATAACATATCACTATTTGATGTATTTTTATATAAATCACATATATAGGCCTACAACTATATTTTTTAAAACCCTTCTTCGGTATATGAAATATTTTTATAGTATAGAGCAATTGATTCAATTAAACGTTGAAATGCAAAAAGTGTTGTTTTTTTTGTTTCAAGCTTGAGCTTATATAGCCTAACTATAAATTGGGCTAATTTTTATTATTTTATCTAAAAACTGTTGCCAATGTAATCTTTTAATAATCAAGATCAAATACAATTAATCTTAAGTAGCTTTAAACATTGAACAGATAGGTAATAATCACTGGTGGTAAAGATAAGAGGATTGATCACACCCTAAGAAGAGGACCAGGAAACAGCTAGCCCCTATTATGCCTGTTACTGTTACGGCCGGTATTCCTATGTCAATCGTCTACCTTTACCGATATGTAGCTTTTTTTACAAGTATAAACTATAATTATTAGTCCGTCACAATTCATAATAACTAGGCTACTTAGTAGCGTATTCATTCTAAACTAAATCGCACAAGTAGGCCTAAGCCTCCTATAGCCTATAGTATACCGGGTAGTCATACAGTCACAGTAATTAGGCCCTAATATAGTAGGCAATAGCTAGCATATACTATTGTAACTATTCATATAGCTTATAAGTTCCGGTAGTAAAAGTGAATTTAAAAGTCGTTTTATGTAGACTAGTGTGAAGATTACCTACATAGGCCTATCTTTAACGTAAGTCAGAAACTAAAAAATTGATAAAGTCAAACCCTAAGGCTATGATGCTAAGGCTAAGCCTACTAAAGTGTCGAGAAACTGCATAGTCATAGTCTATGGCATAGACTGCAATAGACTATAGACCTAACCTAGTAAGACTGTAGGAGGCTAATCAAGTAGGCCAACTTACCATTTGATATTTCCGATGCGTGATCCATTTTTCTCGATTGATTGATATATGCTGAATTCAGCGTTAAAATTCCTTTCGTCCTCGTTGTCTGATAGATTTTTTTTTATTGTTCAAACGTAATACGTGTATGGTTCTACGTCGCGTGAAGCCATGTCGATTATAGCATAGTCGATTGATTGTAAACAAAAATCTTGGAAACTTGTGACGTCACTACCTGTTCGTGAGTTTCCGGCCCGTGGTCGACAGTTTCCGTAATTGGCAATGTAATTTAATTAAATTAACACATTTATCGTCCACTCTCAAAAGAAAGACTTGTATATTTGAAAATGATATTTCAAAGGCTTTAATATGAAATTAAGTTACTATTAAGGCAGGACTTACCCTTTAATAGTTTTTAAATAAATTGTTAGAAAAAAATGGATTTAATTCGGACAAAGTTTAATGTTTAAAGGTTTGGTCCCTTGAATGAGGCATAACAATATAGTTGAAAGTAAATGTAATATTTTATCAGGAGTTACAAGCCTTTCGTTGATTATAATCTTGTTTAAAATGTAAAATAATATTACTTAAAAAAATAATTAAAACTAGAATATTTTAAAACATATCAGTAAAATTTTTGTTAAAACATAATGAGAATTTTTTTGGTGAAAAAAATTTTACACAATTTTTATGTCGTTTTAAATAGATTACAAAATTATTAAATTTTTAATAAGATTACAGAACTGTAATGGATTTTTATAAAAAAATTAACAGTTTTATACTAGTGAACTTAAATATTAAGACCTAGATCTAATGTATATTAGAGAGCATAATATAAATAAACTTAAAAAACTATTTAAAAAAAATATTTAAATATTAACATTAAAAATGTGGCATGTATTTTTTTTAAATCGTGATTTAAGCAATAAAATATGGATTTATTTCGAAAGTTATGATTATCTTCAAGTTTATTTTAGGCATACTGTCTAGCTTTAATATTTATAATATAGGCATACAGGAAAATAAGAAAATGAGTAAATAAAAAGAACAGTTTATAAAAATGAGCTCTAAATAAAGATTTAAAATTCCAATTAAAATAATAATCCGATTTAAATAAAGTACACCCGATCTAAATAAAAAAAATCTCATTACATTTTTGTTTAAATCATGATTTCTTATCGACCATGAATATAAAAAGATAAATACGTAAAGTGAAATAGTGAAATAGATATTTTATAAGCCCCGGGTTGGAAAAAACAAAAGTGGAACAGATATGAACGATGTTGGGGGGGGGGGCGCATGCTTTCCCCCTCCCCTCTTGGCTCCGCCTCTGCCAATTTATTTTGACTAGACCGTATAACAAAACTAGCTGCCTACTATTGTATAATACCTTTTATAACTTACATGATAATTGTGTCTGGTTGAAGATGTCAGAGATAGTCAGTGATTGTGATGAAGGTGAAGTTGGTGTTGTTGGCGTAATTGCTGATGTTTTTGGTGTTCTTGGCGTACTTGCTAATGTAGTTGTTGGGAAAGTGTTGCTGCTGGCACAGGGTACAGTGGACAGGCTGTTGTTGGTATGGCTCTCTGTTTCATATGCTACACTCTGTTCGATAAATCAAACACATTGTTGAACAGCTTTAGCAAGTTTAATATTTCGTCTTATTAAATACATGCAGTATACATAATATATATAAATATAAATACAAATCTACATAAGATTTACATAGGATCTTTGTTTATTTTGTCTTTAAAGGGTTGATTTTATACAGTCCATGTTCAAAAAAACATTCGAATTTTTAAATCTTTTACTCAAGGGAGATAATAATCAATTTTGTTCTTTATCATTAAAATTTATTAATATTTAATAATAGATTTTTTATATTTAAGTAATAAAAATAAAATGTTTAAAAACAATAAACAATTTTGTTATTCTAAGCTAGATTTTATAACAAAATTGAAAAAATATAATATATATTTTAGTAATAATTTTAAATTAGCTATGTAAACTATTAAACAGCTTTAAATAAACATCTTTGTTTATCTTTAGAAGCATTTAAAGCCGATTTCATGCACGAAAATTTCATGTTCACATACCTATATATTATTTGTGCAGCTTAAGAGGCTGTTAAGGATTACTCATTGCTACTGAAATCTAGTTTATTTTATGTGTTATCTCAAGGTCGAAAAATGTGTCATTTGTTACTTTGGATGAAATTTGGTAATAGAATCAATGACTACTGCATAAATATGATTACGATCGATATATTTATTATTGTATGCCTATATACATTATAATATATATTTTTTTTAAAATTCTAATATTTTTCAAAATATGTAGATCTACATTTTGCACACGCGATTTACAGTAGTTACATCATATCTTCAGACCTGTCTACCCTGGAAAAACGCTTGGAGTATTCTTGAGAAGGCTAAAGTGTACTTTTCCGAGGTCAAGTGTACTATGCAATAATAATTGTCATCTATCGCACCAATTATTCAAAATAATAGTCATTAAAATTTAAACAGTTGTTTCATTTAATGTTTAAAACAAGCAAAGAAAATCTGTTTTGTATTTTCAGCACAATTTAATAAATGTATGTTGAAAATGTTAACAAAATAGACAGCTGGTGTGTGTTCAATAATTTTTCTGTCCTCCTCCATTTGGTTACTTCAGCTAGTTGTTTGGTCATTCTTTTTTAGACTCTGGTAATATGCCCCTTTCAGCAGTTTTAAGTCTTTATCATTAAGAGCCTTTACAGACTCCAAAAGGCCCACTGGCCGGGACTTGAGCACCAGAAGGCTCTCCATGGTCTGGTCAGACATTGAGGAATGCTGTGGTGTCCGGTTCTTCCTGACACAGCTGAAAACACGTTCGCATTGGGCACTGCTGTGTGGTATGGTGAGAAGCCCCAACATGCCATTCGCCAAGTCTTCAAACATCAAGCTGTCAGTATCTTCATGCTTAATTTCAGCAATAGAAAACCAATTCTGTCCTTGATGCACCCTGACCCTGACACATCAGTAGATTGATATAGGCAGACCTGCACAGCAACTTTGTCTAGTGAGGTGTTGGTGACCAGGACAGGAAATCTGTTGATGATGAATTCCAGATTGCTGAACCTGCAAGACTCCTGCAATTTGACGTCTGCCACTTCTGCATGCATCAACAAGTCAACATCGACGCCACAGCCTTTGTCAGCACATCAGAGCACGACAGCGACAAGTTATTGTCAACAATGATGTTGCAAATCATTGCTTCTGCACGAGTCACATCACGCTGAAGTTGCTCCTCCCCAGCGACGGGCTCAGGCTTCATAAGAAAAGACCTAATATTTTGTGTAGGCCTAGACTTTTCTTTCTCAACAGCCAGTATCTGGTGCGACTCCGATTCGTCATGTCTCTTGCAGCCATAGAGTCCTCCGTGTCCCACCAAGAAGTCGATATGACAAATAGTGCAGTGTGCCGATGTGTCACTTTTCAATGACACATGCAAGTAGGCCCTACTTATATTTCATAGAATATTTATTTATAAACTTTTGCTTCCGAGCAGAATACACCTTCGCTTTTTTTACTCGGAGCAGACTAGAAAGCTTCTTCGTCATCTGTTTCATGATTTCATGCACGCTATGTAAGTTTGCTGTCAGTCATACTTTTGATAGCCGAATTTGGACATTTGCGAGAGAGGAAAAAAAGGATATCAGGTCAAGGTCGCCGCGCCGTGTAACAAGTTAGGTACTACTAACAATGTAGGGCCTACAGCGATCTCCGTGTTGTACAAAAACAAGTTTATAGTGACGATTTTACATCATTGAATCATTGATAGTAATAATTGAAACCCCGACGTTGAGCCGAGATCAAGTCTATTAATATTAATAAATAGTTGCTTTCGTTTTAGTAGGCTGATAAACAAAAGTTTTATTGTAATGAAAACAACTAGTTTTAATCTCTCCGTTAGTAAAATAAAACGTCAAGAATTTAAAAGAAAGCCGCGAGTAAAGCGTGCGTGATGTACAGATTGACCTAAAAACAAATTCGCGTGAAGTAGGCTTTTTACCGATTGCCGTGTCAGACTAAAAAAACGTTGACTTCTTGGAGATTTATATAGATCTAGACTATAGCCTATGAAACTACAGGGTCCAAAAAAAGCTACATTACGGGATTGAGCTTAAAAAAAGTTTTTAAAACTCGAAAGCAAAAACTAGGGAAACCCTGACCTAAAATTAGAAATAGAATCACACATGCGTTTTATTTCGCCTTTTAAGTTTTCATGAAAGAAAAAAGTTGATCATTTATAGTTTCTCAAAACTTAAATTGGACGATAGCCGGCACTCTAAACTCTTGCACCCAAGCAGAATAGCCTACCCCTTCGCTTTTTTACTCAGAGCAGACTCGGAAGCTTCTTCGTCATCTGTTTCATGATTTCGTGCACACTGTGTAAGTTTGCTGTCAACCATACTTTTGATCGCCGAATTTGGATATTTGCGAGAGGAAAAAAAGGATATCAGGTCAAGGTCGCCGCGCCGTGTAACAAGTTAGGTATTGAAACAGACGATATCCATTTTATGTAACTTTTATGTAACTGTGGTTTAGTGATCGTCTAATTACCGAAAAAAATAGAAATAAAAACGAAAAATTGCGAAATTATATTTTTTTTATTAAAGAAGTCGTATTTTTAAGACGGTCGGTGTAACAGCCGTATTTTGTATCCTAAAGCGTACGAAAATACGCCCAAAGCGTACGGGTAGGCAGGTCTGTATCTTGTCGAAGTGGTTGGCTTCTGTAGTAAGGGCAAGAACAGAGAAATTTAATAACACTTTTGTTCCACTATCAGTGAGAATCTTTCAAAAGAATCAGTCACCAGTCAGCCAGGAAATACAATGGCCCAATAGCTGACTATGAAATGATACTTTTTTTTTCTTGTATGATAAATGGTTTGATAGTGTGCGCGAATGTCTATTGTGTTTGAGTACAAATAGTTCGTTAATATTGTTTTAACTACCGGTATGCTGAAAGACGGAATTTATATAATCAATAAAGCAATCTTATCTTATTCATTTTTTAAAAGTTGAACATGGTTTCGGGGTTTTCCGACGTTTGTCTATCAGTGTGTAGTCTGTGGTTTTGTTTATATTGTAGGAGTTAAATGTTCGATGTTTGGTTTCTATTGTTGGTCTTGTTATTAATAATATATAAGTTGAAGTCTCTCTATATATATCAACTTATGTGTGTCAACCTTACAAACAATAATTTTTTCTTCATTTCTTTTGGTACCTATTACCCTCCCTAGTGGTACGAATTGAACGCTGGTGAGGGCAATTAGTACCAACTGGACTTTTTAAATTTTATTAATTGTGCTCTTTGTTTTCATAATAACGCGTTGAAATCTTGTATTTTCATTCTATTGTCACCAATAATTGTTTTAGGGATACAAATTACCCACTCCCCTATATATAAATATAAATCACTAATTATGTGTCATTAGTTCTTTAATGTATGAACAATAATTGTTGCCTCGGGCAACGCCGGCTAATTTAGCTAGTTATGGCCTATTTATATTCCAACTAAGATTAATAAATTATTAAATGACAAAATTAATATAATATTATCTAAGATTATAACTAGGGGAAAGGTGGGTAATTCGTACCTCTGGGTAATTCGTACCTATGCCGTTTTACACATTTTGACTGGTTGTAATAAACATTTTAGCCCATTAACATTTGCCAGCACATTAGTTTTGACTACCATAAAACAATGGTTGACATGGATAAGAACATAAAACTGTAATGCACACTTTATAGTTTTTTTTACACTACTTGATTATATCTTGACAAGGGCCTCTAGTCATACTATGTAGGCCTGATTAAACATAGCTTATTTATATTTGTTTAGTGTGCTGACTATCCAGTCTGCTTTATTAATAAATACATTTAGTTCTGTTTTCTATTGCGGATAAAAACTCAGAAGCAATAAACAATGTTAAGTCTGAGTCGACTAAATCATACCTCGCTATAGAGGGTAATACGTACCGGTACTAATTACGTTAAAATTAGTGCAGAAGTATCGAAAATACACAAGAAAAAAAAGACAAAAGGTCCAGAGGCCAAAAAAAAAAAAAGGTCTGCAATGGTACCGGGTACTGATATGGTGAGAACATCTAGGAATACAAGATATAATGTTGAATCTATAGAGCATAGTTATAATCTTAGATAATATTATATTAATTTTGTCATTCTTAATTATAAGTAAAATAACTTTATTTTAAAGAACTAATTATTTCTTTAGTTTACAGATAGATTCTAGACTCAGGCGAATAACTATTCATAACAATTTGAGAAACTAAATATTCAGAAAATATTTACAATAAAAAAAAAAGTAATTTGAAAAAAAATTTCTTTGTCTTTCTTTTGTTCTTGTTTTTTAAAAGAAAAGTTAACTCGAGTTTTTCTCATCTTTGGACGCGTGAAGTAATCTTTTGGCTCACTTAAAAATGGTGGCAACATTTTAGTCTGTGGTAAATTGTTTTATCTTACCTGGCAAACATTGAGCGTACTTGCATTACAAACACACAGGTAGTTGGCTGTAATAGATGGCCAGGTATTTCTAAAAAGCGAAGTTACGGAATTGTATCATACAATGAGAAGTCAATCAATGTTCAATACAGCGAAAGAAATAAAACAACGAACTACTTCAGCAAATTATTCCATGAGATAAAAGAAAAGTAAATCAGTTTATAAAAATACAGACCGACAAATGTCTTTATATTTTAAACTTAGAAACTTTTCATTTTATGATAAGTTTATCAGCCGCACATTATAAACCTTAATGTGAATTTTTAATATATAAATAGAAGCGACGTTTTAAAACTTACAGAAACAAACCATTCACTGCCAAGTCGCTCATTTTATTATCTGTATTGGCCACGTAGTTTAAGTTGATCAGAATGAAGGTGTAGTCATCGATTTGTTGAAAATTGCCATCCCAAAACTAGGAAGAAATACACAAATACAATTAGTCTCATAGTTAATCATACAATTAGTCTTATAATACTACAATTAGTCCTACAATTAGTCCTATAATTAGTCCTACAATTAATCCTATATTTAGTCCTTCAGAGTCCTACAATTAGTCCTAGAATTAGTCCTATAATTAGTGATGTTTTTTTTGCACATGCGTCGCATTGAATAACAATATTTTCCAAACGTCTAATGCAACCCTTTCAACTTCCTCCTAATCTACCCCAATCTACTGTGTGTGTCTTTCTTGATCACAAAGCATCATTACCTCCATTTCACATTCTTTAAAATCCAATTTTGGTTGTCTGTTTACTGGCCTCCTCATCTAGATGACCCGTCCGTCTTACTTTTTCTTATCATTACATTAAATTAAAAAATTGACCAACAATAAGAAGTATAATAATAATAATAATAATGATTACATTTGTATAGCGCTGCCAACAAACATACTGTAAGCTCAGAGCGCATTTAACAAAACAATTAAAGAATACAGATACAATCTATAGGCCAAGAGATAAAAAAAAACTAAATGATGATTCAAAACATTTTCAAACATAGAACAAATCAAACAACTAAAACAAAATAATCGACCTAACATATAAGTAAGACAGTAAGGCTCTAAAGCATGTTAACTGAGATAAATATTGAAATAATGTAAGTATGTACATTTTAGTTTAACATAATCGTATTTAGAAGCAACACATTCATCTGTACCAAATTGTCAGGTTAGCATATCTTCAACTATAACATTGACAAATTGACAAGTCTAAACGAGGTGTGACTTTTTCAAGTAGAAGAGATCACGAACTTCCGGTGAAATTCCCCGCCTATTTCGTAAAAAAAAAACACACATGCTTATGGGGGTGTTTGACAAGGGATTTCAACCTCGACGGCCAGTTCTGGTCTTTTAGAACTATATAAAGGCTACAAGATTAGTTATGAGGAATCCTTTTTTAACATCAAAAAGAGTAGGCGATAATTAATATACAAAGTGTTAATCTCGTTAGGTTAAATTTAGCATTGTTTATAAAATAAATTAGTCATGAGTTGCGCCTTTGGTTATTAAAAAAACACAATGCGTAGATTTATAAAAACAAAAAGAACGAAAATCCTTTTGCATTAAACAATTAGTTTGGGATTATAAATAGGTGGTTCTTCAAATCTGACATTGACAATAGGCTACATCGTTTTCTTTTGGCAACCTCTTTTGGAAATGAAATAAAATTAAATTTCCTACATCTTTTCGTACAGCCATATATATCTATGGTACAACCAGTAACGCAACACAGCCATTTTTTTTAATAAAATGATCGAATGTGGACGGCATTGTTTTTCTCTGCGACCTTTTATGCATGCATAATCGTTAAGACTTGTCAATTAGCCACAACACATTGAACATACAAACAATTTAAATGAATTAATATTAAATATTGTCTCTGTCAGAGTCTTTCTACCGTATACAATAAGTATACTATTAAATATTGTCTCTGTCAGAGTCTTTCTACCGTATACAAAAAGTATACTATTAAATATTGTCTCTGTCAGAGTCTTTCTACCGTATACAAAAAGTAGTCTTCAGTACATTGACCTACCATTATAGAACATAGTGGGTAGGACGAAGTCAACATAATTTTCCATCCACACGTTGGACGATATTCAGAGATGTTGTAGAACAAATATCCATACGCCCAATTATTCCATGGAGGATTATTAATTTGTCTGGTGAACATATTGGTAATTGACACAGCGAGAGAAAGAAAAGTTGTCAATATGACATAAGTAATCATCTCTGCAAACTGAAAGTAACCAAACTGGAAATGACTCTACCAAATAGAACTATAAGTCAGATCAAAGACTATAATTAGATGGACCGCTTGCTTTGATATTTCTGTTTGACCACTTGAAACACTTAGTTTCGGAATTCCTGATCGCACTAATTTCTCTAGACTTCGGGTTTAGTAATTCGCTATGATTTTCTCAATGGGAAATTAAGATTATAATCGAAAGTTGTATACAGCGGAAACCTTTAATGCAATCGTAGGAGCGTAGAAGTAATTCAAGACAGACTTATTGGTTGCGCATGGCCCATCTTATTATAGTCTTTGGTTTAATATCTCCTAATGCAGATTTTCACGTCAATATTCTTGTCTCAAATTGTTAAAATTAAATAGAAATACAATTAAAATGATTTTACTTTTCCTTGATTTATGTTCAACACACCATACAGTATACCACAGATGAAATATTTCTGGTTATTACGGATTCAACATTATATTTACACGAAATTTCATCTAAGTATTCACAATACATAATTAATAATTTAGTTCGTTTCTTTCTAAACCATTACGTCATTACCAACACGAAGAAGTTTATCACCCACTAAAATTGAACTGAATTTCTAGACAAAGTTCTGAGAATAACTTGTAACGTTTGTTTTTGAATTTATAGACAAAGTTCTGAGAATAGCTTGTAACGTTTGTTTTTGAAATTTAATAAAGATTTGGCCATAGCCTAAAGATAACATTATCTGTTACCATAAAAAATAAATGAAAAAAAAATATATTCATTGTTAAAGAAGTAAAAAAAATCAACTACAACACACACACACAAGTCCATTCGTGGAACTGAATAAAACTTTGGTCTGGGTTTAAAACCAAAATTATTGCAACTACCACATCTATCTTTTTTTCGCTGTAGTTCATAAAATATTTTTTTTTGTATGAAATGTTTGAGAATCAATGTCAAATTATTTTTAATATTGTGCTTTTGTTTTGCGTCAGAGTTTTTTTTTTTTTCTTATTTACAGAACATGTGCAAACTTGGTACTGGATGTAAAAACAAATTCAATAGGGCGTTTGCAATCACGTGACAAAAAGCACGTGATTTTTGTTTATTTTGTGTAATGGTGTACAATGGCCGCTGTATTAATATAGTTTCATATAGGCTCGAGCTTTTTTTTATTGATATTTTGTGTTTAAAATGATGATTAATGTATTAATATGGATTTTATTAATTCTATATTAGATTAATAGACCTATCACAAGAAGATTCGTGCATTAAAAATGTTATATTACCATTGAACGATTAGGCCTACAATGAAAATAACGAATGACTTTAATAATTCACTTAAATAAATCCATTCAAATGCAACACTTACCGGCCAGATATTAAGATGACGAATTGAGCTTAAAATGTTGAAATTCGTTGAAAAAATACCATGTCAGACTTTCTCTTGTACTAAAAAGATGATCTACGACGATTTATCTAATGATTTGTGCGTAGGATAGGCAATATTCAGATGTGAATTTGGCATGATAAAGAAGTACTTCACCATTTTTGTACACCAAGTGGCTTCTATTTACACAAATACGTCACTAAAAAACCTAAGCCACGCCCATTGCGAACGCTCTATAGAAAACTCTTAGCCAAATCTGGAGTAAAAAAAGTGATAACAAAGTAAGAATAGTATATTTTTTAAAATTACAAAACGTTTGTTAGTAGTTTTTTTTTTATCCCAGTGGCATTATAACGTGTAATGGGCTTCATGGGTTAGTCAGTAGCTTAATAACCTGTAATGGGTTTCATTAGCTAGTCAGTGGCATTATAACATGTTATGGGTTTCATGAGCTAGTCAGTGGCATTATAACATGTAATGGGTTTCATGAGCTAGTCAGTGGCATTATAACATGTAATGGGATTCAGTAGCTAGACAGTGGCATTATAACATACAATGGGTTTCATGAGCTAGTCAGTGGCATTATAACATGTAATGGGATTCAGTAGCTAGACAGTGGCATTATAACATATAATGGGTTTCATGAGCTAGTCAGTGGCATTATAACATGTAATGGGATTCAGTAGCTAGACAGTGGCATTATAACATATAATGGGTTTCATAAGCTAGTCAGTGGCATTATAGCATGTAATGGGTTTCATGAGCTAGTCAGTGGCATTATAACATTTAATGGGTTTCTTGAGCTAGTCAGTGGCATTATAACATGTAATGGGATTCAGTAGCTAGACAGTGGCATTATAACATATAATGGGTTTCATGAGCTAGTCAGTGGCATTATAACATGTAATGGGATTCAGTGGCTAGACAGTGGCATTATAACATATAATGGGTTTCATAAGCTAGTCAGTGGCATTATAGCATGTAATGGGTTTCATGAGCTAGTCATTGGCATTATAACATTTAATGGGTTTCTTGAGCTAGTCAGTGGCATTATAACATGTAATGGGATTCAGTAGCTAGACAGTGGCATTATAACATACAATGGGTTTCATGAGCTAGTCAGTGGCATTATAACATGTAATGGGATTCAGTAGCTAGACAGTGGCATTATAACATATAATGGGTTTCATGAGCTAGTCAGTGGCATTATAACATGTAATGGGATTCAGTAGCTAGACAGTGGCATTATAACATATAATGGGTTTCATGAGCTAGTCAGTGGCATTATAACATGTAATGGGTTTCATGAGCTAGTCAGAAAAGCCAACATCATAACATTATACAATAATAAGCGTAGTCTACGGAGAAGCATAGAACAATCGTTTGGAGGAACACCTGAACATTATATTATGGCCTTGGATGCAAACCCATTCTTTACTGAAGGATTGTCAGTGAATAATACAAATCAACAACATATAACAATCATGTATAGGCATATTGTTAGATTTACAATCATGTATAGGCATATTGTTAGATTTACAATCATGTATAGGCATATTGTTAGATTACAATCATGTATAGGCATATTGTTAGATTACAATCATGTATAGGCATATTGTTAGATTTACAATCATGTATAGGCATATTGTTAGATTACAATCATGTATAGGCATATTGTTAGATTACAATCATGTATAGGCATATTGTCAGATTACAATCATGTATAAGCATATTGTTAGATTACAATCATGTATAGGCATATTGTTAGATTTACAATCATGTATAGGCATATTGTTAGATTACAATCATGTATAGGCATATTGTTAGATTACAATCATGTATAGGCATATTGTTAGATTACAATCATGTATAGGCATATTGTTAGATTACAATCATGTATAGGCATATTGTTAGATTACAATCATGTATAGGCATATTGTTAGATTACAATCATGTATAGGCATATTGTTAGATTACAATCATGTATAGGCATATTGTTAGATTACAATCATGTATAGGCATATTGTTAGATTACAATCATGTATAGGCATATTGTTAGATTACAATCATGTATAGGCATATTGTTAGATTACAATCATGTATAGGCATATTGTTAGATTTACAATCATGTATAGGCATATTGTTAGATTACAATCATGTATAGGCATATTGTTAGATTACAATCATGTATAGGCATATTGTTAGATTACAATCATGTATAGGCATATTGTTAGATTACAATCATGTATAGGCATATTGTTAGATTACAATCATGTATAGGCATATTGTTAGATTACAATCATGTATAGGCATATTGTTAGATTACAATCATGTATAGGCATATTGTTAGATTACAATCATGTATAGGCATATTGTTAGAGTACAATCATGTATAGGCATATTGTTAGATTACAATCATGTATAGGCATATTGTTAGATTACAATCATGTATAGGCATATTGTTAGATTACAATCATGTATAGGCATATTGTTAGATTACAATCATGTATAGGCATATTGTTAGATTTACAATCATGTATAGGCATATTGTTAGATTACAATCATGTATAGGCATATTGTTAGATTACAATCATGTATAGGCATATTGTTAGATTACAATCATGTATAGGCATATTGTTAGATTACAATCATGTATAGGCATATTGTTAGATTTACAATCATGTATAGGCATATTGTTAGATTACAATCATGTATAGGCATATTGTTAGATTACAATCATGTATAGGCATATTGTTAGATTACAATCATGTATAGGCATATTGTTAGATTTACAATCATGTATAGGCATATTGTTAGATTTACAATCATGTATAGGCATATTGTTAGATTTACAAAAAATATCACAAGTAACTTTTTTTTGTTCAATAAATTTGCTGTTACTCTATTTTGTTTCCTTTATTTTTTATCGTACAAAAGTCCCTATAGCTAACTGAGTAGTAGACGACAAAAGTAATCTACGTATGTTTATTTATCTCTTTACTCTCTTTTCTTTTTCTCCATCACTATCTTCAACCCTCTCTCCATATCCCTCCCTCCCTCCATGTATCCCTATTTAGGTCCATCTCTCTCCCCATTTCACTCTCCGCCCCTCTCCCCCTCTCGAACTCTCCTTCACTCCCTGTCCGTTCTCTCATCATCTTCCTCCCTTTCTCTCCCCCATCTCCGAAACATTAAGTTACTTGATACAATTTTAGACAATTCTTAATGAGGCATTAAGTTACTTGATACAAGTTTAGACAATTCTTAATGAGGCATTAAGTTACTTGATACAAGTTTAGACAATTCTTAATGAGGCATTAAGTTACTTGATACAATTTTTGACAATTCTTAATGAGGCATTAAGTTACTTTGATACAAGTTTAGACAATTCTTAATGAGGCATTAAGTTACTTGATACAAGTTTAGACAATTCTTAATGAGGCATTAAGTTACTTGATACAAGTTTAGACAATTCTTAATGAGGCATTAAGTTACTTGATACAAGTTTAGACAATTCTTAATGAGGCATTAAGTTACTTTGATACAAGTTTAGACAATTCTTAATGAGGCATTAAGTTACTTGATACAAGTTTAGACAATTCTTAATGAGGCATTAAGTTACTTGATACAAGTTTAGACAATTTTTAATGAGGCATTAAGTTACTTGATACAATTTTAGATAATTCTTAATGAGGCATTAAGTTACTTGATACAAGTTTAGACAATTCTTAATGAGGCATTAAGTTACTTGATACAAGTTTAGACAATTCTTAATGATGCATTAAGTTACTTGATACAAGTTTAGACAATTCTTAATGAGGCATTAAGTTACTTGATACAAGTTTAGACAATTCTTAATGAGGCCTGATCGTTTCAATAATCAAGGTTGAACGTGTTCACGAATTTCCGGTTAAGTTCTGGCAAGAACAAAAAAATGCTTTAGCAGGTGTTTGACAATTTATTTCAACCTCGTCGGCCAGTTCTGATCTTTTAGAAATATACAAAGGCTACAAGAATAGTTATGAGGAATCCGTTTTTAACCGCAAAAGTGAGTATGCGATAATTAATACTCAAAGTGTTAGTCGCGTTAGGTTAAATTTAGCTTATTTATAAAATGAAGTAGTCAAGAGTAGCGTTTCTTGGTTTTTTAAAAGACACAATCCGTACACCGGAAAACTTGAGTGCAAATCGGAGGCCGCGCATGCGCAATCTAGCTAATCAGCTTTATAAATACCAACGGACAGGTCGCGGGTTCTATCCCTGCCAACGACGGATCCCTGTCGCCCTGCAGGAGTTTTGGGCCTAGTGGACGTAATAATCTTCTATCCAGAAGGAACGTCTGTAAACTTATAAGATATAAATAGAGCAAGCGGTCCATCTTATTATAGTCTTTGGTTTGGTATTATAAATAGGGAATTCTCCACATCGGATGTTCACAATACATCGTTTTCTTTCGGCAACATCTTTTGGAAATGAAAAAAAATTTAATCCCCTACATCTTTTCTTACTTGCGGTACAACCAGTAATGCAGCACACAGACATGTTTTGTTAACGAATGGGTCCGGAAACGTTGGTACACGGTTAACTTTTAGGTTCACCATGCATGCATAATATTTAAAACTTGACCATGACCGAATTCCCTCCACCCCCTCCTTCCCCCAAACTGAGACGTGTGGAAATTAAAAATCCCAAACAACATGATCAACTGTAATTTAATCTGTTTCATCGGTTTTCTTTCCTTAGATCCCACTAATCTGGTTGTCAATGGTGACATTGTTTTGCTGATATGTTTACCTTTGCTCAAGGTCGAATTGATCTATAATGATCATGACCTAGAAATGCAGTTCTAAAAGATTTGGTTCTATCATAATGGTAGCCACATGTGGAAAAAGGGAGGGGGAATTGTTTTAGAAATTAATATTTAATGATAAACACATTTTTACGTCTTAACTATTGATAATTGAAGAAAATAGTTGATTTTTTAAAAATATTTTTTCTGTCTTTCTTACCGTGCAATATTTTTCCTCTGCAATTTGTTTACCATTTCGCGCCCCTCCCACCAACCAGCCCCTATTCTGCTCTATAACCCCCGCCACCCCCCCCCCCCCTTCCCGCTTTCCTTATATAGCTCATATCCCGTTGGGAACAGTTCTATGCGTAGTAAACACACTGCTGCCTGCTGGCGCAAATACGTTTACAGGCCCAAAACTCCTGCAGGGCGACAGGGATCCGTCGGTAGCAGGGGTAGAACCCGCGACGTGTCAGTTGGTTTTTGGTTGACAGTCCGGTGAATTAACCGCTAGACCAACCGCGGTAAACATTTCAAACCTGGCCGCGTCAGTAAATCTATATAGTCACTATTAAATGCAATTAATATTTTATGATATCAGATAGTCAGTAAATTTATATAGTCACTTAAATGCAATTAATATTTTATGATATCAGATAGTCAGTAAATTTATAAAGTCAGTTAAATGCAATTAATATTTTATGATATCAGATAGTCAGTAAATTTATATAGTCACTTAAATGCATTTAATATTTTATTATATCAGATAGTCAGTAACTTGATATTTCATGATACTATGTAGCCAGTAAATCTGCATGCTTGAAGGAAAGTTTGCTTGATGGTAAGTTTGCTTGATGGAAAGTTTGTTTGATGGAAAGTTTGTTTGATGGAAAGTTTGCTTGATGGAAAGTTTGCTTGATGTAAGGTTTCAGTCACAACCAGCAGTTTTTATGAGACTTGATATCTCGTGTTGAGTAATATTGTTTCTACTCAGTTGTTAAGCAATAACATGTGCGAATACGAAGACAATTTTTTTAATATGTTTCTTAAAACATTTGGTGTAGATTTATTTTTTTACAGTGTGTTCAAATATTTTTTTTAAGTATTAGAAACTACTAACATTGAAGTGGAAAAGCGCATTAAAAGTTTCTAGTTTGTCTGCTGCAGGAAATTAAGAAGTAAATAAATATCTCAACTACTCTCAACCTTATTCCTTATATATCTAACCCCAAATATTTCAAGATTTGATAAATACTGACACCAAAGTTAAACATAAAAATCATTAAACATATAAATTCCTTATACATTCAGTAAACATTTTGATTAATACCTTCAGTGAAGAAACAAAATATTATTAAATTCAGTAAACACATAATTTTCTATATTTTGCAAAAATAAATTCAGAGTAGGCCTAGGTTAAATATTCAATAACAATACACATTGATAAAACAATGAACGAAAACAGCAGAAAACAAATGATTTTAATATGCAGTTTTGGTTTTGTTTTTATACTATTCATTATTTTCTCCTTTTGTTCATTATAGATCAATTCTAATTCTGACACTAGTCCTTTGAGCTTCTTTTAACCCATGGAGAAGGTTTTTAATTGTATCCATAAGTTAGTACTGCTGCTAAGATGGAGGTTTCTGGGATGTATCTGATAGTCGTTGTCTGAGTTTATTCCAGATCTGACGATTACTTCTTTCATCATCAATTTCATTCGCAGATTTGGAAGCTGAAAAATTATACTGGTGTTACTCCAATAATTCATTGTTTATATTTAACGACAAATTGTTATACCAAAGGGTTAACTTCATTTTCATACCATGCAAATAAATCAATACGATAAAATAATCAAATGCAACACATTCCCAAATTCCAGCTGATTAGATTATAATTTAATCTAGCTTTTTGAAAAAAGTATTAAAGAAGTGAAATTTCAGGAAAAAACTGACTATCAACTAAGACATCTGCTGGTGGTACGGTGATTAAACTTAACAAAATAACGTACTGATGGTATGGTGATTAAACTTAACAAAATAACGTACTGATGGTATGATGATTAAACTTAACAAAATAACGTACGCCTACAACTGATGGTACGGTGATTAAACTTAACAAATAACGTACTGATGGCATGATGATTAAACTTAATAAATAACGTACTGATGGTATGGTGATTAAACTTAACAAAATAACGTACGCCTACAACTGATGGTACGGTGATTAAACTTAACAAAATAACGTACTGATGTTATAGTGATTAAACTTAACAAAATAACGTACTGATGGTATGGTGATTAAACTTAACAAAATAACGTACTGATGGTATGATGATTAAACTTAACAAAATAACGTACGCCTACAACTGATGGTACGGTGATTAAACTTAACAAAATAACGTACTGATGGTATGATGATTAAATTTAACAAAAAAACGTACTGATGGTATGGTGATTAAACTTAACAAAATAACGTACTGATGGTACGGTGATTAAACTTAGTTAAATAACGTACGCCTACAGCTGATGGTACGCTGGTAAATTTAATGACTTACTATCGTCGACGCCTACAGCTGATGGTACGCTTAAGTTCTCGCTGACAGTGCGCTGGAAAGGACCTCTAGAAGTTGATACAGCCTCGGATAAATTTTTCTCGTGAAATAGTTTCAGTGGTTCAATTTTGGTCTCGGGAGCCTTCTGCATTGGGATGACCGTCACCTTAGTCTGTGGTAGACAAACATGTTAGCTATATCAGATCGCAGGGTTCAGTCACTCCTTGAAACGTTTTAAATTGCTTTAGAGGATCTCCCCCCCCCCCTCCAGTCCACCAAACTTTGGTTGGTGCATCACATTGTTTGAGTAAAATACTCAATTAAATGCATCGTTCTGACCACACAATCCCGCTTTCCACCAATACTTACTCACCTTTGTTTTCATGCGTGAAACTATATAAGGATTCTTGGTGAGTTCAATGTTGTCTTCTTGCAACATGGACCAAGTGGGTGATGGGCAACTGTTGATGTTGGAGATGTTCAGCTCGAGTAGAGGCTCTTCTGACTGAATATCACAATAGAGACATTCTATTGACATTATACACGTACATCTACATACCTTGTGAGGCAGTGGCGTAACGAGGGCTGGTGTCACCCGGTGCGGTAAACTTTGGGTGACCCCTTCCCCCTGGCCGCCGCCCACGATTTTCACCAGTTTTCGTCTTCTAAAATTAAAAAGTGCTTTATTTAAAATTCATATCCTGCTTTTCAAAACTGCAAACTTATCAATCAACTCATCAAAATCTATATAATTTACAGTATCCCTGTCAATCGATTACATAGCCAGATCAGAAAGATTGTCCGATATATATGGTGGAGCATAAAAAGCTTTTTAAAAGCTTTAGTTTTGAAAAGCTCCGTTTACATTAAATTAATTTAACCCTATATTACGCAAAAAACACTTCGTTCTGCCGACTCCTCGCTTCTGGAAGAGCCCCGTTTCTTTCAGAAGACCGTTGGCCTTAGAGCCTTCTCAATATCCGGTCCGACGGTGTGGAATCTACTTCCCGTTCAACTCAAGCGAACATGCTCCATTGATATCTTCAAAAAATAACTTAAGAACTCATTATTTCAATATTTACCTTAGTTAACATGCTTTAGAGCCCTACTGTCTTACTTATATGTTAGGTCGGTTATTTTGCTTTATTTGTTTGATTTGTTCTATGTTTGTAAAGTTTTGAATCATCATTTAAATTTGTATCTCTTGACCTATAGATTGTATCCATGTTCTTCGTTGTTATGTTAAATGCGCTCTGAGCTTGTATTATGTTTGTTGGCAGCGCTATCCAAATGTCATTATTATTTTTATTATTACATGAAGCCACAGACACACATACCGTAAAAAATAATTGAAGGACTAGCGAGAGTGTTGGAAGAGATTCTATGAAGTCCCATTTAGCCATGAATTTCAAAATATCTATATCTGACCAGTCCATTGCTTCTTAGAGGTCAATATCAGATGCCTTTAGGTGTCGTCTAAGCCTTGGTATTTCTTTTAAGAGCCCATCTTCGGATAGCTCATCGTAGAAAGAGGTTATTTTAGGAACGGACACCAATAATTCTTCTTCACTTGCTGACAATAGAATCTTCGCTGAAC
This sequence comes from Anisus vortex, assembly GCA_949126835.1. Taxonomy (NCBI): domain Eukaryota; kingdom Metazoa; phylum Mollusca; class Gastropoda; family Planorbidae; genus Anisus; species Anisus vortex. The sequence continues at coordinate 24,482,755 of OX421498.1, forward strand.
AGCCTCAAACATATCTGCAACTTCCTTAAATGCTGTTAATCTGATCTGGAGTTCACAATAAAAGCGATCAATACACTCTAGCATCTCCCTACTGCTTTCTTTTCGCATAAAAGTTCCAGCATCTCTTAATTTTTCCCATGTCATTATCTTCTTGAATCTTAATCTTCTCTCTACCGAAATCCCATGTTGGTCTAATTTTATAAGTGCTTGTTCAATAGCATGCTCCACTAATTTACTCCGCTTTTCTTGCAAAAACAATCTTAAGGCGTCTAGCTTGGTCACCACTTTATCAAGAGTTAAGTCTTTAGTCTGCAGCAGGTTCTGCTGTGTAAGATTAACTTCTTCAATTATATCAGCCCAAAGGATAAGGTAGCAGATAAACGTGTAACCACAGACATCATGTAAATGTCCTTGTGCTGTACCCCTTGTGTCCAAATTTTAACGAGGTCAGGATCGGGATGTGGGTGATTGGGATTGTTGTGGCTTGTTGTCGTAAGAGTATGTAGTGCCGACGCTGTAATCGACCTGGAATATTGTTTAGTTCCCTCCTGGCTCGTTAGATGACATAAAATACACACACAAACAGTATAAAGTGTACAAAAGCAAATCTCTGGTGACGGTTATAATGTTTATTGTCATTCAGTAATCCAATGGGGAAATATACACGAATCGATACAGTGACAGCTAGCACTAGCGTATGGTATTGTCATGTAATCTATCATCAAGTTACACAGCTACACTGTGAAAAAATCTATTACTTCCGAAAATCTAGAATCTAAGCATGCGGGGGGGGGGGGTCTAATATGCGAGTCGAAAATGTACAGATAGGGACTTCCAGGCCTCAGTTTAAGTTTACAGGGTAAGAGCCAAACCAAGACTGCCTTCTAAGTTTTCGCGCTAGCGTTGTTGCGACTCTAAATCAGGTGGTCTATCTCAATTTGGTTGGCTAACTCCCTTAATTTAGATTTAGATATGATTCCGATTGGCTAGTTCGAAGATATTTCTGTATAAAGGGATGACTCACTAGAGGGGGAAGGGGGGAGTGTAGGCGGGGTGGGGTGTAGATGAAAGCAATTAATACAGCCAACAACCTGGGTGGCAAGGGAACAAAGGAGATGGGGAAATGATACATCTTTCCTACAGGGGACTTAATATCTCTATGTCAAGTGGTCAGCGGTCAGACCCCGAGAAGTGTGGAAACAGTTTCTCTGGTCGGTTTCTCAGGAGCCAGCGGAACAAAGGGATTAACTAACATGCCGCTGCCCCGTGAGTTGGGTAGGTGAAAGGGAGATAAGGGGGTGGCAGGGGGAGCACGGAAGGGGGGTATAGGTGGGGTTTAAGCGAGGCGTCGAGTTTTTGGGTCAATGACGTAATGCCTATATACATGTTTGTTGAATTAGCAATATGAATTAATAAATACTGAAATGATATCTGTATAAAAATATTAAAATAACAACATGAATTAATAATCGAAGACATGATATAAATATATACATTGTAGGTTTCACATAACTGACACATACACTCTCATTCATCCGAAATTGAGTACCATTTCGGCAGTATTTAGTTAGTAATCTCTGAATTGGGAAATAATAGAATGTAGTGAAGATTGGGGAGAGGTTTTGAAAGGTGGCTGGAGATTAACAGTTGCGTGAGAGAGAGATGTGTTATGACGTCAGACTACTCTCCTCCTTTCTATCCTAAACTTATCTATGATCTTACGTTCTACACTACTATCTATCTACATTAGTGCTAATAAGTCATGGTTGCGTCCAGAACCGTGACAACGAGGCTCACATAAATCATCAATCGCCGTAATACATTCATCAAACTTATCTTTCACTGGTTTAACAGCAGCATGATGAGCACGCCAACGTGTTGTAGATAGCCTTTTTAACGAAACCTCAATGTGTTCATTAAAACATCCCATTGATGAGTGGAAGCAGCAAAGGAGGAAAACATTCTCTCAAGGGTACCAAAAAAATGTTATACATGAAGCATTTTCAGAGAAAGGGACGTCCATTAATTACGTCAACAAAATAGGGGGTAGGGGGGTCTGAAAAAGTTTGACAATTGTTGACACGGGAGAGGGGGGGGGAGGTCAAGAAAAGTTGACGTCAACAATGTTACTTTTTATGAAGTAAATAATGATACAAATTTAGTACTAAATTCTACATTTGTCCTGTTCAAATTACATAAATAACATTAAAAACATAGTTTTACGTCAGTGCCGTTGCAAGGGATTTGGGGGCCTGGGGGCTTGGCCTCTTTAGGGGCACGTGCATTTTGACATTTAACATTATGACATGAGAAAAAACAATTCGGACACTTCTATGGGGGCCCCCTTCAAGTAGGGGCCCGGGGGGACTTTCGAATTCAGACCCTCCCTCCCCCTCCCCTAGCTACGCCACTGTTTTACGATAATACAAATATATCAATTATGGAAACTACATTTGATATGTCCTTTTTGTGTCCATCTTGCTTGTTTGTAGATCTATGTATCTATGTATGGGTGGAAACTAATGCAATTGTTAGCAAGGCAAAGTGACCGACCAATTGTAGAAAACATCACCTTCGCTGTCTAGCGTAGTGTTGCCAGACACATGGGTGTCAAAAGGAGGACACCGAGAGACAAAAACGATGACATTGTGTTTCAATTGCATAGTTTCGCATTTAGCCCACAATCAGTATATTTTTATTACAAGAGCTGCCACTAAGTTTAAATGTGTATTGGTAAACTGAGTAAGAAACAGTTTTGTTAAAAATAACATATAAATTCAATGTAGGCTGATGGGCAGCTTGCATTTGGTTGGGCAACTTTAAAGCTCATGCACGAGTCTTCTAAAAAAAACTGATAATTATTTTCTTGTACAAATGATCACCTGTTTATTAATTATATTCTTAACATGTTAATTCTAATTATAAAATGTATTTGTCCTTATGCCTACAAAACATATAATATTACAAAAGCGGGACATTTTATAGGTAATGTGCTTTGCCTGCCGAACGGAGGACAAGAGTCTAAATAGGATGACATGTCCTCCTTTTGCCGAACGTCTGGCAACCCTAGTCTAGCGAAACATGGTGGCTAAAATAACATAGTAACACAAACACACCAATAAACTGTCTGCTGAGAACGTCCAGAAACCCATTTTTTTTTGCCGCTCAGTACATCTAAATTAGGCTAGGCGCCAGAGTCTGGCGCTTGTTATATAAGCCTTGTAAGCGATAGCTGGGATTTACAATAGAACTAAAAACAATAATAGGCCCTCGCCGAGATGATAACTAATGTTTGCAAAGCATTGATTGAAGTGAATTTTGTGAATGCAACATGGTTATTTTAAAAATATTTCCTTCAGAAAAATAATTCTTGGCCCACCCCCATAAAGTACGAAATAATTGGCATACCTTATTTCCTTTTAACATCCCTAATTCTGATATATAAACGAATATATTTTTGCTCACTACGTTATAATTAGTGAAATATTAAAATTAGGTCGATTAGGCTACATATTTAGTAGGCCTAACTAGAAATAGCCCGTGGGGAAACCACGGGGGTAAAGAATTTTGTTGTAAGTGTTTTTATTATTGTTAGAATTGTGTTTATATATTTGTTATGTTTTTTCAAAAGTCAAGAAACAGGAGCTGAAAGTAAAGTTAGGCCTTAAGTCATGGTTTTAAATTTATGAAATGACGATTCTAATTAGTGATATTTAAATTGTTATCGAATTACTGAGATAAATAAAACATAATCATATCTTGCTTTAACTGTCTTTTTTCACTGTAATAAATTCAGATGAAACATTTCCTTAAAAGCAATTTAATTGTAATTTCTTGTTCACCATGAGTAGGTCCTAGTTGTCTGTTGAGTGTTATTTCTACATGTTTCGGACTTTTTGATCTTAAAAAGTGACCGAATTTGTTCATCATAGAGTAGTGTTGAGTGTTAGGGAACAAAGTTTATAAATTTGGATTAAAAGGCTTTCGATTTCACTGCATTCTGATAAGATTTCTGAAGTATCTACATTGGGATGTGTTTTGCAATGAATCAACAGCCGTTGCAAAGGCAATTCTTGGATTGAGATTTCTCAAAGGCATAATGATTACATTATCATTATTGCTGTAAGACATTATTACCATTGGTGTCATATTTATCACAATTAGTTTGATACCAGACATTATCAAAACTGTTTGTGAGCTCAAGCGTTCGGCTGAAGTACCGAAGGTTCTGAGGATGAATCCTGTAAAAAGGCTAGGGTTTGTTTCCGGCTCTGAAGGGTGTCTCTGAGCATACTCAGTTCTGATGGGTAGCTGACATTTGTTAGGGTAAAGTAAAAGGTCCTGGGTATTGCGGGCTTTGTTCTTGTCATACAATCTCCTTGTCACGATGTGGCAATTGAGAGGGGGGTAATAATGGCTGGTTGTCTTAGAGGTACGAGGTGCCGATGCTGTGGTTGACCTGGAATATTTATTTGTTCTCTACTGGCTCGCTTAGATGTTATTAACACACACAACAGACAGTTCTAAGTTAGGCAAGCAAGTCTCTGGTTACGTTTCAGGTGTTTATTTATGACTCAAATTCAATATCCAATGATGAGATACACATACTAACATGCAGGGGAGATACAATGCTTGAGATATATGCACAGGAACGTCTAACACTCAATATACTGTGTTGTTACGGAATCCAAGGTTAGGCTACGTGACTATAATGAGGGAATTACGATTACTGGCTAAGTATCTGCAAGTCCGAGTAACAGTTTGGGAGCTAGACCAAAACGATGTATCTAGCCCGGGAGCTGGGAGAGATCTCTTTAGTTTAGTTGGGCGGCTTTTCGTGGACACTAGTCACCTGACCCAAAGTTAATTTGGTTGGCTTACATTTAATTACATCCTATTCTCATTGGCTAGATTGAATATACATTTGCATAAGAAAAGCTTATTGGAGCCAAAAATGGATTGGGGGTCGGGGTTGCGAGGGCGAAAAAGGGGGGGGGGAGGAGAGGTCTAGATGAAAGACAATTTATACAGACGTCCTGCTGAGTGGGGAATTTTATCTCCCTTGGTAGAATCTTAAGTAGTTAACTCAAGTGGCTGGGGGGGGGGTTTCGGGCGAGAATTAGTTACGTGTGTGCGAACTGCTGAGTGGGGGAATTTAGTCAACCGCTCAGAGAACGACCGTCTCAAAGCAATTGCATAACGTGCCGCTAAGCTGAGGGGATATAAGAGGGGATGGGGGTGGCGGGGACGCGAAGAGGAGGGGGCGAATGAGGGATCGAATAACGACTCGCTCACATGCGTTAAAATAGCACAAGATATAAATACATTAAGACATGACATGAATACCTTAATATAGCATAGGATAAAATATATACATTCTAACACATTCGTACCCATTCAACCAAGGTGTAGTACCAAGTTGAATCGTATTAGTCAGTAGACTCTGAATTTGGGCGTAGTACAAGAGTATAGTGAAGGGTAGAGAAACAGGTGAGAAAGAGTGATGGGGAGATGTAATTGCGTAAGGGAGGGAGGAGATAGTGACGTCAGACTAACCTTCTCTCTATTCTAGCTAACTTAAGCTAATCTAAGGTTCTAGTTATACACTGCTATCTATCTAAGTGCTAATAGTCACTATTAAATCCAGAATTGTGACATCCCTCCGGGCCAATTTGGGAATCTACTCGGAGAGAAGATTTCTACCTAAGTTACTGTCTCTGGGACATGGGAAAAGGGGAGTAACTACACACTCATTAACAGTGTGCGCGCGTGGGGCCGTATTACTGAGTATGCTGGGCCACGAAGTGTGTAGGGGCACTAGTTAGTGTCCGCTATGCCGCGTGTGTCGAAAGGGGTTTTGGCCTAGGCACTGTTGCAATGTCTCGAAAGCATCAGTAGCGAGTTTGTCCCAAGATAATGGGAACGATGTGGGTGCGTTTAGCAATCTAAATAACGGACGGGTAATTTTACGGAAGTTTGGTATAAGGGTATTCTGATAGTTGCTAAATTCGCCCAGTGTTTGCCTTAGTTCGAGTCTCGTCGTGGGCAGCCTTGCATGACGGAGCTTATCTTTAATGGACATGGGGTGGGGGAGAGGTGTCTGGTTGGGGGTGGGGCGGGGCGATCCGTAGGTTGCGGGTGTAGGCAGGCAATGCGTTTGTTTACCTACAATCGGTCTTCCGAGTAGGATGTCTACTTGTAGGCCTTCTATTACGGCGGCCTCAATGGGGCCTGTAAAAAGTGCTGAGCTGAGGTTTACGAGTGCGGTCGGTAGCTGCTGAATAGGAGAGTTATGAGATGGACCTTGGAGTCGCACATAGCGTCCTGTGTAGTCGCGGGGGTCGATTTTTGATTGCGTTACTAGGGCCTCAAAGCTAAGACCGGAATCATACGTGCACGAGGCGAGTCGGCCGTTGATTCTGACTATCTCGTCGACGTAGCTGCGAGGGAATTGGTTATGTTTGTCTGCCGAGGAAATAGAGAACACGTGGTGGACTCGATCATAGTCACTGCTTGAGTACTGGTCACACCCCTGATCGGCGGGTTCCTGTTCGGGAGCTAAGTAGCTCGGGTAGCTGGGCGTTTCTAACTCGTGCGTTGCAAGCCCGTTAGTGGGATCTTGCGCTGGGTCTACGGGGTCCGTCGTGGTGTAAAATGCACCGGCGGCAAGATAAGGGGTGGGGTCGCGTCTGTTTCTGTCGTGAGCTAACTGAGGGGTGGGCCTAGTGTGGCGGTGGTCTCTATGTGCGTTGTGAGGACGAGGTCGCCCATGGTGGGGCGTGTGCGGCTGGGGAGCGGTTGATTTAGGGGGAGGGTTGGCGCGGTGGTTGTCCCCATAATGTCGGTGCGGTTGCGGGTGTCCCGGGCGGGAGGAGGGGGATGACTCTATTAGGTTTGATTGCAGAAACCTATCTGCGCTTTGTAGGGAGGAGGGTAACCCTTCGATCCCGTGTTGTATCAGGAAGGCCTTGAGTTTAGGCGTCATTTGTGACTCTACCTGCTCAGTCATTAGGAGGGTGACCATACCGTCGAATGACTGCTCGATATTTCCCAACTCAACCCACTTAAGAAGGTAGGATTGGATTCGTTCCGCGAATCGGGTGTAATTCTCCCCTGGTCGTAGCGTGGACGACCGAAACTTTTTCTGGTAGTGGGACGCGTGCAACTGGTGCCGGTTTAAGAGCGCGTTCTTCAGTGCAGCGCATGACTCCCTGTCTTCTGGGGCCAGTTTACAGTAAGCCTCGTAGTCCTCTCCTCTCAGAGTGGAGACGAGGATCCTACAATGCAATTCTGGGGGGACCTCATTCAGCTCCATGCAGTCGCTAAACCGTCGGAGGTAGATGTCAAACTGTTCTAAACGGGGGTCGTGGACGTCGGTCCATAGAGAAGCATGTCTGGGGAGGGGATGGTTGGGGGTGGCTGAACTAAATGATGAGGGGGAGTTTGGGTTGTCGTTGTTATCGGGGGCCCTAACACTTGCTGCTAATTCAGCTAATCTGAATTCGTGTGCCCTGCGTGCTTCCTCGTCTAACCTATTCCTCTCTTCTCTAGCTAACTGTTCTAACCTAAGTGTGTCCTCCCTAGCTAATTGTTCTGCTCGCTCCTCTCTAGCTACCTGTTCTGCTCTAAGCCTATCTTCTCTTTCTAATTGCTTTGCTCTCTCCTCTCTAGCTACCTGTTCTGCTCTCTCCTCTCTAGCTACCTGTTCTGCTCTCTCTGTCTTGGCCTCATGGGCCGCTACCTGCTCTACCACGTATTTAGTGATGTCTGAGTCAATGTAGCCTATAGCTATAGCCTCTTCTCTCAACTGCTTACGCAATAGTACACCTTCCGCCATAGTAACAGAGTGAGGCGAGATTAAGATACTAGAGGCGGACAGAGATATAGCGAGATAGGAAAGGAAAATATAGGGGGGGTGCTGGGGTTCAGAGTTTAGCTAACGTAATACAACTCAAAATGGTACTCACCAGACAGCAATTCCAGAATTTTACACACATACACTAACACACGTATATCCAATCATAAAGTTATCGTTTATATAGCGCTCGGCGCTGTTGGTGCAGATCTTCGGGCTGGTTAGGAATTCTCTTTCCCCGTGCCGGGACTGGATTAGCGTTTAATGTTAGTGTCTATTTTTCCGGGTTTGGATACCGGGAACTACGGCGGGTTCCTACGGGGAGGTTGACAGGGCAGTTGTCGGGTTCTCGGCGGTCTCTAGTTGTCGGGCAGGCTGATGCGGCGGCGGTGGGTCTCTCTGCTGACGTCTCGGGTGCCGGTACGTTGATGCGGGGCCAGAGGGTGGCGACCTGGCGGTTGGGGCGGCAAATCTGACGTAATGGGGTGGCAATTTGGTTGCTGGTGTGTCTGGGGTGACGTAGGCTGGCGTAGTGTGGCGAGCCTGGCTTAATGGGGTGAGCTGGCTGGGGTGGCGTAGATTGCTCGGAGTGGCGAATCTGGGGTGGCTTAGGTTGGCGTATCTGGGGTGCGTAGGCTGGGGTGACGTAGGCGTAGGCTGGGGTGGCGTAAGCGTAGGCTGGGGTGTCGTAGGCGTAGGCTGGGGTGGCGTGAGCGTAGGCTGGGGTGGCGTAGGCTGCGTAAAGTGGCGAGCCTGGTTTGATGGGTTGATGGATCTGGTTGCTGGCGTTGGGATGACGGGTCTGGTTGCTGGCTTAGAGTCTTTGTGTTGTAGAGAGATGAGCCCCCATCCAGGGTCGGTTTCAGCAGAATCGGCGTAGTCCTCGGGTTGTTGCTGTTGACAGTGCGCTGAACGGCTTGAAGTTCAGATAATCCCGGATACGAGGTCCCACTTTGTCACGACGTGGCAATTGAGAGGGGGGTAATAATGGCTGGTTGTCTTAGAGGTACGAGGTGCCGATGCTGTGGTTGACCTGGAATATTTATTTGTTCTCTACTGGCTCGCTTAGATGTTATTAACACACACAACAGACAGTTCTAAGTTAGGCAAGCAAGTCTCTGGTTACGTTTCAGGTGTTTATTTATGACTCAAATTCAATATCCAATGATGAGATACACATACTAACATGCAGGGGAGATACAATGCTTGAGATATATGCACAGGAACGTCTAACACTCAATATACTGTGTTGTTACGGAATCCAAGGTTAGGCTACGTGACTATAATGAGGGAATTACGATTACTGGCTAAGTATCTGCAAGTCCGAGTAACAGTTTGGGAGCTAGACCAAAACGATGTATCTAGCCCGGGAGCTGGGAGAGATCTCTTTAGTTTAGTTGGGCGGCTTTTCGTGGACACTAGTCACCTGACCCAAAGTTAATTTGGTTGGCTTACATTTAATTACATCCTATTCTCATTGGCTAGATTGAATATACATTTGCATAAGAAAAGCTTATTGGAGCCAAAAATGGATTGGGGGTCGGGGTTGCGAGGGCGAAAAAGGGGGGGGGGAGGAGAGGTCTAGATGAAAGACAATTTATACAGACGTCCTGCTGAGTGGGGAATTTTATCTCCCTTGGTAGAATCTTAAGTAGTTAACTCAAGTGGCTGGGGGGGGGGGTTTCGGGCGAGAATTAGTTACGTGTGTGCGAACTGCTGAGTGGGGGAATTTAGTCAACCGCTCAGAGAACGACCGTCTCAAAGCAATTGCATAACGTGCCGCTAAGCTGAGGGGATATAAGAGGGGATGGGGGTGGCGGGGACGCGAAGAGGAGGGGGCGAATGAGGGATCGAATAACGACTCGCTCACATGCGTTAAAATAGCACAAGATATAAATACATTAAGACATGACATGAATACCTTAATATAGCATAGGATAAAATATATACATTCTAACACATTCGTACCCATTCAACCAAGGTGTAGTACCAAGTTGAATCGTATTAGTCAGTAGACTCTGAATTTGGGCGTAGTACAAGAGTATAGTGAAGGGTAGAGAAACAGGTGAGAAAGAGTGATGGGGAGATGTAATTGCGTAAGGGAGGGAGGAGATAGTGACGTCAGACTAACCTTCTCTCTATTCTAGCTAACTTAAGCTAATCTAAGGTTCTAGTTATACACTGCTATCTATCTAAGTGCTAATAGTCACTATTAAATCCAGAATTGTGACACTCCTAGTATGCCGTGGACTCAGAAACTTGTGAACACTGCTTTACGGTCTAACGGGAAAACTTTACTACTATTTGCTTAAGGACAGACCATAGGGAAATGGGTGTGTGTGTGTGGGGGGGGGGGGCATCACTAATATATAGGCTAAAATGTGCACATTAACAACAATATTCATTTTTATACCAAGTTATTATGCTTAAACTGTTCTGTTTTCCTTTAAACGTTTTAAATATATTGTTACGAAACGTAAAACTCATACATTGCATTGTTATTAGACAAATTCATAGACCAAGGTCTTAGGTTTTTTCAATTTAATTAGAACGTTGCTTCTTCAACCTCAATAACCAAACACGATCTTATCACGCACTCAACAGCCAAAGGTCGATGGATTTACCCGAGTGATTAGGTTATGGTTTTTCCAAGGCGGACAAGATGGCCGACATTGTTGACAGCGGTAGTATTCTGATATTTCAATAAACATTAATATTTTATTATATAGTGTAAGGAACTCTCGTGTATTCGTACCTAGTATCGAAATGACCCATAAGATAGACCCACGCGTAGCGGTGGACAGTTTAGTGCAGTTCTTTGCCAGCCTCCGACAAATAAACATGCTAAATCTGTGCTGTGAGATAAAACTCCTATTGATTTGTAATATGAAGGATTCAATATTATTTTACAATTAGCCTCAATACTATGCAAAGTTTATTGAAAATATTTCTTACTCATTGGATTATGTGTTATTCTTAATTATGTGTGTATAATATCATTCGGATTTCTACTTGATGATTTTGTAATTAAACCAATTATTCGTTGCTTTTCCACAACTTGTATTACGTCGATCTATCAACGTTATCTACATGTATGTGTGTGTTACTTATACAACTATAGTAATTACCAACACCACAACTTAACACCACAATACTTGCTGTATAATATGAGCCAAAAGATAATTATACATGAAGAAATATCAAATGAAACTCTACTCTACGTTATGTAGGTTGCCAGGGGATATTTGGAACCAGGAATACCTTAGACTACAATAAATTAATATCAGACTGAAATAATAAAACCATCACCAACTGAAAGTATAATCACACTAATTATAACAATATAATAACTATTTTTTCATGAGCTGAATGGGGGCTCTAGCCGAAATAACACTATAACTACAATTTGACCAGGTGTGATGTAATACATGGTGGCTTGTTCCAGTAATTAAATACCGCCACGTAATAAGCTGATGTCTCGTGAGTGGATTATATTATAGTGGATATTCCGTCACGTAATAATATGTACTATTAATCCAATAAACCCCTTTTTTTTCAAAATCAATTTTAGTTCTTTGTTGGGAAAGTGGGGATTAGAGTATAATAAGTTGATAATTCTAAAGAAAGTTATAAATCTATTATAATACTCTTTCTAAATGCTTTGTATATACTTTTGTATGCAAAAGTAAAAAACCTAAATGTTTTAAGGTTTTAATTTCTGAACAAAAATTTCAAAGAACGGTCAAAGTTTAAGGAGTAAAGATTGGGTGAAAGTAACAATTAAAAATTGACTTTAAAGACCTATATAATATAGGCTTAGTTTTATATTTGCTAAATTGATAGAGAAGAGAATAAAAGATTTTAAAAGTATAGAGTTAGGGATCGAACCTTAGAGATTTTACTAATAAATATCAACAGACGTTTTAAATTAAAAAGTATATTTTATTCTAATATTGCATATATGTGTGTATGTTTGCATGTGTTTGTGTGTATACTATGTATGTGTGAGTTATGCAGACAGGTGAAGAGGATTTATTTAGGTAGAGATCTATTTAAAATACTAAGATTGTACGTCATCTGTTATACATTTTTCAAAGCAGGACATAGACTGCTCTTAATACCTAATCGCTATGCAATTTTTTGTTTCAGAAATAGCCAAATTTAAGAGCTTTATACAAAAAAGTGTAGACATACACATGAAGGCCCTCGGGGCATATTAATATTGTTTATATATTTACAAAAATAGTAATAAGATTGACCGCTTGATTTGATATTTCTACTGTTTCAGATTATAATATCACAAAAGGATTTTTAGACATTTTGTATTTTGGAGTACGCATTATTTGCCGAAAACACGATTATTGAGCTCTAAAAATAGCGCAAGCCGTCCTCTTACCATAGTCTTTGATACTACGTCATATATTCTCAAAACCAAGTCGCTAAGCGTTCCGGTGGACAGATTTCTTTGGGTAATTATTATATAGAATTTTACGTTTGCATTTCTAATTTTCTGGTTAAATTTAATGAGCTAAAAATCTATTAGTATCAGTGGCGTCGCCAGTATTGCAAGGAGTGGTTTGCAAATAGTGCAAGGTAGGGGGACAGTGAAGACGACTACCGTGAGTATATGAAATGTATGTGTGTGCACAATAATGTAAGAAGGGATAATGAGCATATGGTTAAAACTAGGTATGTTAAAACCGGTTTTTGGTTCTATAAAACCGGTTTAAAACCGGATTTTGGTTTCTCTTTCCCCTCTCCCCCCCTTCCCGCGCAATGTCACAAGTTACAGGCCGAAAAAGCAAAATGTGCGTAGTTTTGTAGGTATATTTGAAAAATAGTTGCGCTGCCAGACTAGTCCTAAAGAAGAAGTCCGACCACATTTCACCTCTGCTCTACTCTCTGCACTGGCTCCCTATTCAAAATAGGATTTTATATAAACTCGCATCTCTATGCTATAAATGCCTCAATGACTCTGCCCCGGATTATCTAATTTCCTGTCTGGAAATATATACAAAACCACGCCCACTTCGATCGGCTGCTCACAAACTCAATTTGACGATCCTGCGGACAAAACTCGTGACAGCTGGTCAGCGGGCCTTCACCTACTCCGGCCCCTCCGCATGGAACACCCTGCCACTCCAGCTGCGACAAAGCTCGAACTTTTACATTTTCAAGACCGGACTCAAGACTCACCTGTTTATTATTGACTCCTAGCCCACTTACATTTTTAAACATTTGTCTGTTATTGTTATCATCGTTAATTGTAATTGTAATTGTAATTGTAGATGTAATTGTTAAGCGCATAGAACTGATTGCGGGATATGCGCTATATAAGCTTCATTATTATTATTATTATTATTAATTTAATTAGTATTTGCAGGACATTCAAGAAGTTGATTTCTTTGAGTACAATATGATTTTGTACGCCTTAAACATAAAATTCTTTAGAATTTAAAAAAACAGGGCTAATTGATTAAAACCGATAATAGCTTTCAATAGTGATAATCAAATTTGCGATTGTCGTTGACCATGGCATTAAAAAGCATATGAAGAGGATGACGATGTTAATCAAGGATGCTTAGTCCTGCTTATCTGTTGGGAACATAGTTTACAACGAGCCCTCGTTAAAGACGTTTTTTCAAAATTTTCTGAAACAAAGGATTGTAACTGTAACTTAACATTTGGTTTGATGTTGTTTTTATCGCAAGCCATAGTTGGTATTTGGAAAAAAAGAAACACAATATCTAAGTATAAATAGTGTTAGCAAGACATTTTAAGAATTGTTTTGTGCAAATCCAACATTATTTATTAAATATATTTCCATCAAAACCAAAAAAAAAAAAGGCTGTGCTACTTGAAATAATGATTAGGCCTACCTCCCAACCAAGAAACCGAAATCCTGTTTCAAAAATCATAACTGGTTTTCGGTTTCAAAACCGGAATCCGGTATTCCGGTTTTCAGTTAACATCCCTAGTTAAAATAGAAGGCTAATTTACAACTGGTGCACAATTTTCCCCTAAACTATTTGACAATTAACATTGAACCAAAAGCTATTTTAGTGAAACGTAGAATTAGACATGATTAAATATGTATATGAAAAGAACAATAGTAAACATATGAGAATTATAGTAAATTAGAAATCTTTTTAACAAGTTTTAAAATGTATTACAATTATAGTATAGACCTTTCCGTTTTAAATCTATTTTAAACATAAAAGCAAGCGTCTAAAATTGTGTTACTTGTTTTGAGGGGGGGGGGGGTAACCAATTGTTGACGTAATTATATAGGGGGGGGGGTCTCTGAAAGTTTGACAGTTGTTGACAAGGGGGAGGGGGGAGGTAAAAATTGTTGACGTAATTAATGGACGTCCCCGAAAGAGTGTTGACCACATAAGTTAAGGGAATGGCCCACACATCCATTAAAAATAGTTTTCTTGCTCTTTCTTTTCAAAATGGCTTGAACACCTCCAAGGATTCAATACATTGTGGCAAGCATTGTGGTAAGCTTGAGCTCTGCACATCATCATATCAAATCCGTCACTTTGTAGATTTTTAAGAATGTCAGAACTGAGGTCGTCAGCTTTTTCCCCCTTAGAGGAAAAAAATCCAAGAAACACTTCTATCACTTCAACTTTCCCATTGTGTATTTTCACATATCTGATCACTTCAGACATTTGGTCAGTGTGTGATATATCACATATCTGATCACTTCAGACATTTGGTCAGTGTGTGATATATCACATATCTGATCCCTTCAGACATTTGGTCAGTGTGTGATATATCACATACCTGATCACTTCAGACATTTGGTCAGTGTGTGATATATCACATATCTGACCACTTCAGACATTCGGTCAGTGTGTGATATATCACATATCTTATCACTAAAGACATTTGGTCAGTGTGTGATATATCACATATCTGATCACTTCAGACATTTGGTCAGTGTGTGATATATCGCATATCTGATCACTTCAGACATTTGGTCAGTGTGTGATATATCACATATCTGATCACTTCAGACATTTGGTCAGTGTGTGATATATCACATATCGGATCACTTCAGACATTTGGTCAGTGTGTGATATATCACATATCTGATCACTTCAGACATTTGGTCAGTGTGTGATCTATCACATATCTGATCACTTCAGACGTTTGGTCCGTGTGCGATATATCACATATCTGATCACTTCAGACATTTGGTCAGTGTGTGATATATCAGGTGTGGCTGTCGAAGATAATTCCAAAATACCTTGCGGCCTTTTATATCCATAACAAGATTCTTCTTTACGTAGCTGGCCAGTAGGCCTACATTTATAAATTCATTTTGAAATTTCTTGTGAAAGATAAGATACAGATGCTTTCCCTGTACTTGGAGGCCTACTTATCTTTTGTCTCATTAGGTGCTCTTTCAGCATATATGGAAAGCATCTAAACCATATCAAGAAAGTTTCCTTTATTCAACTGGGATTCATCTTCGTTGTGGCCACGAAATGCCAAATTTCGCTTCGCAAGAAACAATGTAATATCTTGAAACCTGTGTAGGATATCCCTCCACTTTTTCTTCGCCTTATCCATTAGGGAAATACTTTCGGCATCAATTGTTTTATGTAGCTTAAATCCTGCTGCCAATATTTTCCATTTTTCAAGGCCACATCTGTGCTCTTCAGATGTCTCATGATTATGTAGTTTTTGACTCAATTTATATCACTTATATTACCCAGTAACAAAATTAGATGTTTTTTCGGTAACATTAACAGCAAACAATCTGCATCAAAACAGTATAATTTCTCACTGACAAGTGATTAAACCATCCATGAACGCATTTTTTTTTTAATATTGCTTTTTCATTCGGGTGTCACCCGGTGCGGTCCGCACCCCCCTCGGTACGCCACTGTTGTGAGGTATTAGTTACACAGTAAACTATACAGTTTTATCTGGGGCCGCCTTGGCTAGGGGTATGATAAGCAGATAATAATAGAAACACGTTAATAAGAAATAGCCACGTCTAGTAAAAGTGATCTGTTTGGTAATATTAGACTCCACGCAAACACGGAGTAGCGAAACGCTGGTAGACTATATTACTGTATGCTATACTTTTACTTTATATAACTTTTCAAAATGAACCTATGTCAACAGATTTAACAGTCTATTTCTAGAAGTGTAAAAAAAAATAATTACGGCTGAGAATCTTCCAGAAAGCACGTAAGGGATGTCGTAAGATTACATTTCAAGTATAGAATATACTACATCTAGATAGATTAGGTATGTCAGTAAACATGTCTAGGGATTTCTTGCATGGTGGTCTCTTAAAAACGTTTTAGATATCTCACAGATTCTTTGAAAATGAAGGATCTACAATTGAGCTACAATAAACTAAAAGACGACCGTTAGTGAAACGTTTATTATGTTTTTGTTTTTTTACAAACTGAAACTGAAAATCTAAGTCATCAAATTTAAATTTCAATGAGATGTATGCGGATGTTTGCCTTAACAAGTTCTGCAATGTTTGGCTTTCTTTCAAACAGTATAAATCAGTTGTCGCGTCTTTTCCGTTTCTGGATTGTGTTCTGTTTTGCGAAAAAGTTTTCATATAAATACAAAATTACTTACCGAGTCCATACTGGGTTTTTCCTCGGGAGTTAAAAATGCATTGCTGAACATAGATACATTGGTAAGTAAAAGGTCTTCGTTTTTTCCCCTGGGTTTTTTCTCCACCTCTTTAGTTCCAGACATAGATAGTATCTGGAAATAGTTAGTTTATTAATTAAACACAGACATGAAGACTAGGTAGTTATAGAATACTACATTGTACTTTACACAAGGCGATGGTTCGGCTAAAGCCCGAGGACGACCATACTCTTCATTTCGTGTGTTTCTGTGTGGGTTTGGCGGGATTGGGGTTAAATCAAGAAATGTAGGGCGAACAGAATTATAAACCTTAAGTGTGTTTTCCTGAAGCATCACCCACTATATTTAGGGGCCGAACGGAGTTTATTAATGTCAACAAAACGTTACAGTACATATACTGATGTTCATACAAAGTTACAGTACATGTACTGACGTTGATACAGAGTTACAGTACATTTACTGATGGTAATATGCAATACAATATTTTTCCTTGTGCACTTATCTTAATACAAAGTTTATTTATAAAAGTTATGTTATTATAAAGTCATATTACATCTGCTGTTGTTAAGGAGAGATACAGTCCATGTACTAATGTAAACCTGCATTTAAAGAACATCTACTCATTATGTTAACAATAAACCTACCCCTCTTGTAAGGTGTTTTATGTAAACCTACATTTAAAGAACATCTATTCATTATGTTAACAATAAACCTACATCTCTTGTATGGTGTTGTATGTAAACCTACATTTATAGAACATCTGCTCATTATGTTATCAATAAACCTACACCTCTTGTAAGGTGTTGTATGTAAACCTACATTTAAAGAACATCTACTCATTATGTTATCAATAAACCTACACCTCTTGTATAGTGTTGTATGTAAACCTACATTTAAAGAACATCTACTCATTATGTTATCAATAAACATACACCTCTTGTAAGGTGTTGTATGTAAACCTACATTTAAAGAACATCTACTCATTATGTTATCAATAAACCTACACCTCTTGTAAGGTGTTGTATGTAAACCTACATTTAAAGAACATCTACTCATTATGCTAACAATAAACCTACCCCTGGTGAAGATTTTTCAAAGCTCACGGGTGATTCAACGCTCGGTGCTGGCCTAACCTATATAATTAATCAAGGCAAAAATATTGCTTTAGGCCTGTCACTTTTTAACTATATGAAATGCTACTAATCGTACAAAAAGACATACTGCCAAATGTTATCCATGTTTACTCTATAAAGACATTTTCAACCTTAACAAGTCACATGCTTTCCATTGCACCGATTAACCTATTTCCTATGGTAGCTAGTGACAGATATTCCACCGTAACTAGTGACAGATATTCCACCGTAACTAATGACAGATATTCCACCGTAACTAGCGACAGCTATTCCACCGTAACTAGCGACAGATATTCCATTGTAACTAGCGACAGATATTCCACCATAACTAGTGACATATATTCCACCGTAACTAGTGACAGATTTTACACCGTAACTAATGACATGATTTTTGTTTTTGCAGCTAATAAAACATCTATACAAATGATACCTCGCGTACTCCTACAAATGAAAAACTATCATTTGAAAATATCGTAACACACCCAATCCACTTGCTGGTGTAACTAAAACTCATCACTGATACACTGATACACTGATACACTGATACACTGATACACTGATACACTGATACACTGATACACTGATACACTGATACACTGATACACTGATACACTGATACACTGATACACTGATACACTGATACACTGATACACTGATACACTGATACACTGATACACTGATACACTGATACACTGATACACTGATACACTGATACACTGATACACTGATACACTGATACACTGATACACTGATACACTGATACACTGATACACTGATACACTGATACACTGATACACTGATACACTGATACACTGATACACTGATACACTGATACACTGATACACTGATACACTGATACACTGATACACTGATACAGTGATACACTGATACACTGATACACTGATACACTGATACACTGATACACTGATACACTGATACACTGATACACTGATACACTGATACACTGATACACTGATACACTGATACACTGATACACTGATACACTGATACACTGATACACTGATACACTGATACACTGATACACTGATACACTGATACACTGATACACTGATACACTGATACACTGATACACTGATACACTGATACACTGATACACTGATACACTGATACACTTTTGCATAAGTTACCTTAACGAGTAGCATGACACCCTATGCAACTCAAGATATCTTACCCCCCCCCCCTGTAAGACATCAATCTTCTTCTTCTTTGGCTCCTTAGGCCGCGGCCATAGTACAAGCGATAGAGCCGGACTGGGCGATAGCGTGATAAATTATTATTAACCCTTACAGTCCCGGGCGCGTATATAGCGGAACTGAAGGCAGCATAGATATAAGTAGGTCGGTACGGGAAGGGTTAACATTTCTGTTACTGCGGCCATAGTAAGAGCTGTTCTCGCGCGGATCTCGCTAGCTATGGGCGAGAGAAATGTTTTCGATCATTCTTCTCGCTTATCGCTTAATGCCAGTGAAATTGACTCAGGCCGGCCTACAAAACATAACACAGACCACGTGTTTTGTCTTAGCCCTTTGAGAACAAAAATGGAAGTCGATGCTACGACAGAGTTTATATCTCGTGTACAAGAAATGCCACTATTGTGGAAGAAAGACCACAAACATTTCCTTAACAGAGATAAAAAAAAAGGAAAGCATTTGAAGAACTTTCGGAAATAACTCCGATTTCAGGTAGCCTAAGTTTCACTTTCACATCAAAGAAAGAGTTTATTTCAGCCAATCTGCGGTATTCTACCTTATCGGACTGTCAAGCTAGATCTAGATCTGGGCTAAAACAGTAAATGCGGTTGACCGTACGGAAGTATGGACTTCATTATTATCAAGAACACGAAGGATTTTAAACACGGTCACTCTCTCTCTCTTTCTCCCTCTATATCTCTCTGTATATCTTTTTCTATCACTGTCTGTCTGTCTGTCTCCCCTCTCTCTCCCTCTCTCCCTCCCTCTTTCTCTCTTTTTCTCTCTCGTTCTCTTTCTTGCTATCATTTACTTGCATTTTCAATGATAATTTGTGTGAAAAATACTGCAACGATCGATACGGTTATTATAATGTATATAATTCAACAACAAAAAGAGAAAACAAAATCAGATCCTTGTTATAATTATGTATTATAACAGAATGCAGTATCAGTTGAAATGAAACAAATTAAAAAGTACTTTATCTTGCAATGAAACATCAAGAGGTAAGACATGTCTTCTCTTCACACATAGTCATCTTGCCAGCTTACTTTACCAGGATCAGCAAAATAATGAATCAGTTGATTCCTGATCCATATTCCATAGTGATTGTGGTGACCTGTCGTATTCTTCCGCTGGCTATCAGTTGAATTTTCGGCTCTTGCGCCTGTGTCATTCCATTCTTCAGTTGCAATTTCTGCATTCCCAATTCCTTCAAGAGAGATTATTGCGTTAGGAAGAGCTACTGCTGCAAGCACCATCTTCTCTGCAGTCTCTACCTTCGTTTCTATTGTCGTTTGCAAAAAGCGCCACTTTGCTATTGCGCCAAACGCACATTCTACACAGCGCCTGGCTCGGGAGTGACGATAGTTAAATATGCGCCTTTCATGGGTCAAGTCGTCATTTATTCTCGTTATCAAGTAAGGCTTCAAAGGATACACTGAGTATCCTATGAGACAATATGGGAGAAGCATATCAGAACCTGTAAGTGGTGGGGTTGGAAGATTGATGGTATTTGAATCCAACATGTTTTTTATCTCTTGTGGTAAACTCACTAGAAGCGCCAACCGCTCAGTTTGGTGCCATGGCACTTATTCACAATGGCTCCAACCTATAAACTACAATTAATCCTGGCTCATTGCAGTGCTCACCAATGAATGAAGAATGTGTCTGTATTTGTATCTTGTATCTTTATTTTTGTATATGAATGTACTTACTCTTTTCTATAACTGTTGTACATGTATCAATATATATATTCCTTATATTATTATACAAACTTAGTTATCTGCCCTTGTATATATTTAAGATGCTTACACCCCCCTTGTATGTACAGTCTAACCCCCCCCCCCCACCCTCGCCAAGCCCTCCCTTTGATCCCCCTCTCGGCTACTGACCACTGGTCAAGATAAGCAAATTGCGTCTACACGCGAAATCTATTACAGTCGGCCCAGGTGGCCAGGGAAAATCCCCTCCCCTAAACTCATCCCCCGTAAACTGACACATACGCAACAGCCCTCGTCGGGGATGTAGGGTATCAAAGAGCTTTTGTATCCCCCCCCCGACCGCCCTCCTCTCCCCTCTCCCCATTGCCCCTACCCCCACACAGGGTACTTCTCGGTTTAGGATAGAAATGAAAAACGGGTATTGGGGCCTTAGACACGGGACGCAACAGTCCTGTCTTCGGTCGATCCAAATATATACTGTTTACACTGTAAATTTGTGTGGTGGATTAAATTCTGCCATCTATCGCTTTTGCCTAAATAAACAGCATTTGAAATTCATCCCGGCATTGAATCAATCATTGTTCTTGTGTCTGCTCATGTATAAGCACTCGTGTCATATAGTAGTAGAAATTACTCTATTCAATAGGGTGCTCGGTAAATTTGGCAATGGTAAATTCGGAACCGGTATTTAAGGCAAGGTGATTTTGGCAAAGGTAATTTCGGAATAGGTAAATTCGGCAAAACACGCAAAGCGGTAAAATTGGCAACGGTAAAATTGGCAATCATATAATATCCACTGTTTTTATTAAAAGTATTGGTTAAACTACACTCTAGTCCATGGATAGGCAACCTATGCAATGCGTGCCATACTTGGCACACAGAGTGTTTTTAAATGGCACATGAAAGACCACCAAAATGGTGAAAAGAGCATGATAACATTAAGGAGCAATTTGGCTCGTTATTTAATTGAACGTCATCTAATGATCAAAGACAAACATTTTAAATAGGCGCCAAATGTACCCCTTCCCCAGCCCTGGCGTTTCTTCCCCCCCCCTCAAGTTACGCCTCGGCAAATGTAAAGGTACGCCTATGTGTGTAGGTAACCAAATTGACTCTAGGCATCAAAGCATACGTTTGTCTCCCCCACGATATTACGTAACTCTGACTACCTGACCGCCACCCCTACATAGTATGATACTGGTTGTGTAAACAAGAGCAAACGTAGAGTGCTCCCTCCCCTCCCGCCCCCGACCAGACTCTCCTTTTAGGCACGACCATACTAAGTCCTTTACGAATGAGCCCAGGTTTGTTTAGATCGTACGGGAAACATTGCAAACACATAACAACCCTCCTACTTTATATATCTATCAAAAACGAACACAGTCCTTATTCCCCTCTCCCGAGATACACGAATTTTCTTGACCGGTTACGTCAGGGAGAGTTAAGGAATTACTTTGCTGACCTATAGGCCTATTCTCTCAACACGGGTTGTTGAGTGTGTGTGTGTGGGGGGGGACACATGGCCACCATAAAACATTTTATCACATTCCATTGCAGTCGGCTATTTGCCGTCAATCAGTAGGCTAACTTTTGTCTTTGTAGTTTTAAACCTTGTACCGTCTATGTTATAACGATACAAGTATACATTACTTAGACATATAGGCCTACAACAATACATAATAGTTGGCTATATTTGACATAGAAACCTCGATAACTTACAAGATATGTGTAGCTAAATGTGCCTTATAGCCTAAGTAAATTGGTTTAAACATTGTAAGTTTTATTTACAACTCTCGTTTGTAATATAATTTAAATATATAAGAAAAGTAAATAATTTTCTTTTTCAAAATTGTAATAATAAAATGAAATCCAATATCAATATCAATGTTTTGATAGAAATACTGATTTGTTTTACTAATAACAACAATGTTCTGGGATTTAAAAGGAATTTAAACGAATACCCCCCCCCCCCCCAACCTCTTTTAGTTTTCACTGCTTAGCCTGGTGCTACCAAGCTGGTCACTAACACTTTAATCGGTGGGGAGACGGGGTTGGGGAGACAAGGGTGGGGAGACGGGGTGGTGAGACGGGAGAGGGAGGGGCTAGAGTTTGCTTTTGTAACACGGCGAGTCTCATTCTGGTGTTTAAAAAAGAAGAGGGGATGGCAACTAATCTACATTATGTAACATTGCTTTGCCTTGTTTCCTTGTGCTATAGACAAAGGGGGGGGGGAGGGGTTACATTTGGCGTCTATTTAAATGTTCCTTTTTATGCATTAGTTAAATAACGTAAATGGTTAAAAAAAAATTACGGTGTATTTATTCAATGTTTTTCTTAAATTTAATTTTTAGTCCAACGAACTAATTAACTATTTTTTGTTACCTAATTTGTATGCTTTATGTATCGAGGGCGGGAGGGAAGGGGGGCATTCTACGTCTGCTCTTGCAAACACTACCAGTATCATGGTGTAGGTCAAGTAGTCAGAGTTACGTAATCTCGCCAATGTGCTATAAACGGAGGAAGTTTATAGGGACGTATTGGAGATAAGGGAATGCATTGATGCGTAAAGATCTAAACAGAACTCCAAGTGATCGTCAGTTGGGCTACCTTACACACATACCGCCTTTGGCCACCTTTGGGGTGGGGTGCGGTGGGCTGGGGGGGGGAGAAACGCCTGGGGCGGGGGAGGGGGTACATTTGGTTCCTATTTAAAATGTTCGTTTTTGATCATTAGAGGACGTTAAATTAAATTACGTGCCAAAGTGTGCCTTAATGTTTCCCTGCTCTTTTCACCATTATGGTGGTCTTTCATGTGCCAATTAAAACCGTTTGGCGTGCCAAGGATGGCACGCATTCCATAGGTTGCCGATACATGGAATAGATTGTAGTCCTACCAATACTTTTAATAAAAACAGTGGATATTATATGATTGCCAATTTTACCGTTGCCAATTTTACCGCTTTGCTAGTTTTGCCGAATTTACCTATTCCAAATTTACCTTTGCCAAAATTACCTTGCCGAAAATACCGTTGACGAAAATACCGTTGCCAAATTTACAGTGATTCATTCAATAGGCTTCAGCACCCGCCAGCCAAGCGGGATAACGGACTAAAATATAAATAATTTTAAGGCCCAAACTTCACTGTGACATCGCAATAATCAGCCTCTACACGAGCCAAATAACCACGTAGAGTGCCCACCCTGCTACACCTGAGGACCTCGCCGGGATCAGAAACTCTGCAAACACCCTGCAGGCCTGGGCCTATTGTCATCACATTGAACTTGGCACCCTTAGATGGGCGCTTACTCCGTTTGCTGAAATTCCAACAGGACACCGCTACCACAGTACAGAATTCGACACTCGATATTATCTGCTCTTTCGCCATTACAGCTCTGACACTTGGTCACCTGCTCCTGCGCAACCATAGAACTGACAATCGGTCACCCGCTCCTGCGCCATCACCGCTCTGACGTTCCGTCACCTGTTCCTGCGCTATCACCACTCCGACGTTCCGTCACCTGCTCCTGTGCCATCACAGCTCCGACACTCGGTGTCGCCTGCTTCAGTAGACTATTCTGCTAACTGTTCCAGTGTTCCAGTGCCTGGCTACCGTACATCGCTAGCAAAAGCTAGCGACGGGGCAACGCTCGCCCTTAGCCGCTTCAAGATGCTTTGTTCCAGCGTTCCAGATTACCAGTGTACCAGACACGCCCCTGTGTCGTTAGTGCCTAGCGCAAAAATAAACAATAACATTCATTAGCACTTGAACTTCTATTCACTCTGATTAACCAGTGCGCTATAGGCCGCTCCACCATCAACACCAATCAACGAGACCAGTGTCATCACCCCAGTCGACAACGCAACGAGGGACAAGAGTGAGAGTGTGTGAAAGACTGAGAAATAAACCTGGTGAGTACCACTTTTTGTCTGGATTAAGGGACAGTTTAGGTTAGGAGCCATTTAGCGCCACAGCATACCATGGCAGAGCTGGTTAACTTTCGTAAGGCGATAGCACTGAATCTCCCAGGGGACGAGGTGTATAAATACGTCCAAGAGCAGTTAGAGAGAAGGGATAGGGAACTAGAGCGAGAGAGAAGGGATAGGGAACTAGAGCGAGAGAGAAGGGATAGGGAACTAGAATTAGAGATAGAGGAAAAACGTCGACAGGACGACTTGAAGAAGCTAGAATTAGAACTAGAAGATAGAGAGAAAACTAGACAGGCAGAGAGGGAGAGAGAAACTAGACAGGCAGAGCTAGAGAGGGAGAGAGAAACTAGACAGGCAGAGCTAGAAATAAAAAAACTAGAGACAGACAAAGAGATTAGACTAGCAGAAATTGCAGGTAGAAACAGGCAATTAGACGACCCAGCCCTTTAACCACCCGGCTCCCTTCATAGCGGTTTTGCAAACGGGCGCCATGTGCCCGTCTGGACTGACACCTTCTTACCAAATCAAGAACAATACCTCACACGTTTTGAGGAGGCTATGGCGTACCACGACGTGCCTCGCGAGTCCTGGTGCAGGAACCTAGTACACACCCTCAGGGGAGACACCTACGAGGTCTACGCTAAACTAAGCCCCTCCGATCAGGACCCATATATTCAACTCAAAAATGCCCTGCTTAACAAATTTGAGTTAAACGCACGGGCGTTTCAGAGTATGTTCTGGTCAGCCAGACTAGAAGAGGGGGAGTCAATCAGAGAGCTGGTAGACAGGCTAAGGAAATACCTTAACAAATGGATTGAATTAGCAAATCAGGATAGGACATATGAAGGCTTAATTGATCTGATTCTTTCAGAGCAGTTACAGTCCCTCATGCCCAGAACCGTTAAAACGTTCTTAGCCGAATGGGGTTTAGAGGGACTAAACGAGGTTATCGTGGCCGCCGATCGATATATGTTGGCCCACAAGGATGAGTTTGCCAACCCCCCCTCTCACCCACATCACCATAGGCAGGAGAAAAACAAAGAGGAGGCGTACAGGCACAAAACTCCAAAAGGCCCCCCCACTCCCCAGCAACGCACGTCCAGCTTCGGCCAACATCGGCCCCAGAATCCACATGGAGAACCCCACCGCACTGGGCCCACAAATCCGTCAGCTCACGAGAAAAACAGAGGCGGCCCCACCCCTTTCTTCCCCGCAGGAGCGTTCTGTGCTCTGACACCTACCATGCATTCGGGACAAGACTCTACCAACGGTCTGTCGGAGCAAGATGCAGAAACGCCCTACCCCCATTACTTTACACCTGAGTACGCCGAGCATATAGGGCGCCCCGTTACGTACGAAGACGGGCGCCACCCTACACCCCCTCGAACGGTAAGCCAAGAGCGGCCGCGAGGATAACTCAACACCCGTCAGCCCGCTCTACTAGGTTTCGCGCCGCGATTTACCCAGGTGGCGCCCCAGGCTCCGGGCCCTTGAACCGGACCCATAGCAACTCTATGGAGAAACTTAAAATCAATAATCAACTCGCCTCATATTTGTTCGACACGGGCTGTGAGTCAGAAGGCATAGCCAAACGGGCATATATCCGCGACTCCGATTTCACCGGGGACACTGTCCAAATTCAGAGCATATGGGGCCAAGTGGAAACGCTCCCCACGGCATTAGTGCACATTGAATCAGCCCAATTTACCAGGTTAGCGACATTAGCAGTGCGAGAAGACCTGCCGTATGATGTCATTCTAGTTAAGAGGTACTTTACCCCATGTCACTATGGATCCCCACCTTCCCACGCGTCGGTGGCCGCCCGCACACACCCCGAACCTAGCGCCACCCAGCCGACCTTAAACCCGTCCCATCAAGAATTCCTGAAGGCCCAACAGGAGGACCCTACCCTAAAAAGGCTGCTAAACGAAGCAAAGACCTATCAAGGGAAACCAAGATCAGCAGGCCACTACTCACTCAAGGGACAGCTGTTATACCGCCAGGTGCCCCTACCAGATGGGACAATAAGAAATCAATTAGTAGTCCCCTCCCCCTACCGTAAGCAAGTGATAGAGGCCGCTTATGACTCCGTCGGGCGGAGTCGCCGGGGCCAGAATGCCACTCTCAGTAAGATAAAACATTACTACTTCTGGCCAGGCATGCATGTGGGAGTAAACCGCCACCTGCGCAAACTCACGTCACGGCACTACGACACCCCACCCGTACTGTTTTCACAGCAGCTGGAGGGGGGAACTCCATTTCAAGGGGTCCCCATAGACCTCGGGGGACCCTTCAAACGGACATGGAACAGAAATAACAGGACTGGTAGCAAATAGACAATAGACATACTTTTCTCTCGTTGGGTTCGCCTAGCATAGGATTAGTACCGTAAGTTTATAGTAAAACAGACAATTGCACACCTGACAAATTGTCTCGTAAAAGGGGGGATGGTGTGGTAAACTCACTAGAAGCGCCAACCGCTCAGTCTGGTGCCATGGCACTTATTCACAATGGCTCCAACCTATAAACTACAATTAATCCTGGCTCATTGCGGTGCTCACCAATGAATGAAGAATGTGTGACTGTATTTGTATCTTGTATCTTTATTTTTGTATATGAATGTACTTACTATTTTCTATAACTGTTGTACATGTATCAATATATATATTCCTTATATTATTATACAAACTTAGTTATCTGCCCTTGTATATATTTAAGATGCTTACACCCCCCTTGTATGTACAGTCTAACCCCCCCACACCCTCGCCAAGCCCTCCCTTTGATCCCCCTCTTGGCTACTGACCACTGGTCAAGATAAGCAAATTGCGTCTACACGCGAAATCTATTACAGTCGGCCCAGATGGCCAGGGAAAATCCCCTCCCCCAAACTCATCCCCCGTAAACTGACACATACGCAACAGCCCTCGTCGGGGATGTAGGGTATCAAAGAGCTTTTGTATCCCCCCCCCCCGACCGCCCTCCTCTCCCCTCTCCCCATTGCCCCTACCCCCACAGAGGGTACTTCTCGGTTTAGGATAGAAATGAAAAACGGGTATTGGGGCCTTAGACACGGGACGCAACAGTCCTGTCTTCGGTCGATCCAAATATATACTGTTTACACTGTAAATTTGTGTTGTGGATTAAATTCTGTCATCTATTGCTTTTGCCTAAATAAACAGCATTTGAAATTCATCCCGGCATTGAATCAATCATTGTTCTTGTGTCTGCTCATGTATTAGCACTCGTGTCATATAGTAGTAGAAATTACTCTATTCAATAGGCTTACAGCACCCGCCAGCCAAGCGGGATAACGGACTAAAATATAAATAATTCTAAGGCCCAAACTTCCTTGTGACATCGCAATAATCAGCCTCTACACGAGCCAAATAACCACGTAGAGTGCCCGCCACGCTACATCTGTGATCTTGAAAATATTCCACCATCGCTTTCTTTGCCGTATGCTCCCACTTCTACTGATACAAACTCCAGATCTGCATCAGCAATACCTTGTAAGACAATCGAGAAGAACTTTTAATAATTGAAAAACTAGAACCAGAATTGTGTGGAGACTTGATACGGACGTGTTTCCCGTCGATAGCCCCGGTTACGTTTGGGAAATTGCATTTGAACTTCTCGCTAGAGGGACGCTTCAAAAACTCCCGCTCGACCCCAGTCAAAGTATGGCCGGTATCAACTTTTATCGACTTCCTTCTAGCTTGCCGCTAGCATAAAGTAGGTCACAAATATGGCCATATGAAGTTTCCCGCTCAAAGTTCATGTCTCGCTAGTGTCTCGCTAGCTGCAGCTCTCGCTTGTACTGTGGCCGCGGCCTTAGTCTCGGAAGACAATAAGATTTGCGCTCCTGTGACATCGCCAGCCCCGCAGCATTAATTGTGTCTGTGAGGACCTATCATTGGGCTCTGTCGCATCTCTGGCACTTGAAAGCGAACCGTTGGAGCTGGTCAGGGGCAGTATATGTTCTTTACTTTTCTTCGCTGCTCTTAGGATAGGACGAAGTCTGCCCTCTGCAGCAGTTAGCTTATAGCCGGTATCTGCCGCTTTCCGTGTTTTGTCGACGCTAATTAGCAAAGCTCGAGTGTCATCTCCAGGGCGCAAGCCTGGGCATTGTGTTAAGGAGAGGTTGATGTTGCCCATGCATCAGTTCCTTTATCTCCACGAATCAGATGTAGACAAGGGAAAGGCGTAGCCAATACAGCTTGGCATCAGTTGCGTCGCAGGAGTTGCCAGTACGCTACGTGACGAGCAGAAAGCGTACTGCCTTAGGGACTCCGGCTCCTGATTTGTTTTGGGGGTTTACTCCCCTTCCCCGTGCATGGGTTTAGCCACCAGGCAGTGGAGGTTTGTGATAAGAGTTTTCCTTCTCCGGAAGTTAATTATATTTACAATAATCATTTTACACAATAAAAATACTTCCAAATATTACATCAACACCGCCATCAATATTGTCTAGAATATTACCTCTCTATAAGACTTCAATATTGTCACGCATATTACCTCAAATTCACAGCTTTTTTCCTCAATGTTAGTGATATTCATAGCCGCCATCTTGGAGTACATCAGTAAACACAAACCACCATCAAGCAATGGGACCTGATTGCTTATGTCTAGTAAAGAATCAATATGATTGGCTATAATTAGTTAAAGCTTCAATATGATTGGCCATGTTAAGCAAACAGCGCCAATATTACTGGCTATGTTTAGTTAAAGGTATAATATGATTGGTCATGTTAAAGCAAAAGCGTCAATATGATTGGCTTTGTTTAGTTAAAGCTACAATATGATTGGTCAAAATTAGCAAAAGCGTTAATATGATTGGCTATGTTTAGTTAAAGCTTCAATATGATTGGCTATGTTTAGTTAAAGCATCAATATGATTGGCTATAATTAGCTAAAGCATCAATATGATTGGCTATGTTTAGATAAAGATTCAATATGATTGGCTATGTTTAGTTTAAGCTCCAATATAATTGGCTATGTTTAGTTAAGCTTCAACATGATTGGTCAAGTATAGTTAATATGATTAGTTATGTTTAGTTAAATATTAAATAGAATATGATTGAGTTTGTTTAGTTAAAGCTTAAATATGATTGGCTATGTTTAGTTAAAGCGTCAATATGATTAGTTATGTTTTGTTCAAGCGTCAATATGATTGGCTATGCTTAGTTAGAGCATCAATATGATTGGCTATGTCTAGTTAAAGATTGAATACAATTTGATTGAGATTGCTTAGTTAAAGCGGTATTATTAATAGTTATGTCTTATTAAAGATTGAATAAAATATGATTGAGCTTGTTTAGTTAAAGATTGAATAGAATGTGATTGAGTTTGTTTAGTTAAAGATTAAATAAAATATGATTGAGTTTGTTTACTAAAAGATAAATTAAATTATGATTGAGTTTGATTCGTTAAAGATTGAATAGAATGTGATAGAGTTTGTTTAGTTAAAGATTGAATAAAATGTGATTGAGTTTGTTTAGTTAAAGATTGAATAGAATAAGATTGAGTTTGTTTAGTTAAAGATTAAATAAAATATAATTGAGTTTGTTTAGTTAAAGATTGAATAGAATGTGATTGAGTTTGTTTAGTTAAAGATTGAATAAAATGTGATTGAGTTTGTTTAGTTAAAGATTGAATAGAATGTAATTGAGTTTGTTAAGTTAAAGATTGAATAAAATGTGATTGAGTTTGTTTAGTTAAAGATTGAATAGAATGTAATTGAGTTTGTTTAGTTAAAGATTGAATAGAATGTGATTGAGTTTGTTTAGTTAAAGATTAAATAAAATATGATTGAGTTTGTTTAGTAAAAGATAAATTAAATTATGATTGAGTTTGTTTAGTTAAAGATTGAATAGAATGTGATTGAGTTTGTTTAGTTAAAGATTGAATAAAATGTGATTGAGTTTGTTTAGTTAAAGATTGAATAGAATGTGATTGAGTTTGTTTAGTTAAAGATTAAATAAAATATAATTGAGTTTGTTTAGTTAAAGATTGAATAGAATGTGATTGAGTTTGTTAAGTTAAAGATTGAATAAAATGTGATTGAGTTTATTTAGTTAAAGATGGAATAGAATGTAATTGAGTTTGTTTAGTTAAAGATTGAAAAGAATGTGATTGAGTTTGTTTAGTTAAAGATTAAATAAAATATGATCGAGTTTGTTTAGTAAAAGATTGAATAGAATGTGATTGAGTTTGTTTAGTTAAAGATTGAATAAAATATGATTGAGTTTGTTTAGTAAAAGATTGAATAGAATGTGATTGAGTTTGTTTAGTTAAAGATTGAATAAAATGTGATTGAGTTTATTTAGTTAAAGATTGAATAGAATGTGATTGAGTTTGTTTAGTTAAATATGGAATAGAATGTGATTGTTTTTGTTTAGTTAAAGATTGAATATAATGTAATTGAGTTTGTTTAGTTAAAGATTGAATAGAATGTGTTTGAGTTTGTTTAGTTAAAGATTGAATAGAATGTGATTTAGTTTGTTTAGTAAAGATTGTATAAAATGTGATTGAGTTTGTTTGGTTAAAGATTGAATAGAATAGAATATGAGTGAGTTTGTTAAGTTAAAGATTGAATAAAATGTGATTGAGTTTGTTTAGTTAAAGATGGAATAGAATGTAATTGAGTTTGTTTATTTAAAGATTGAAAAGAATGTGATTGAGTTTGTTTAGTTAAAGATTAAATAAAATATAATTGAGTTTGTTTAGTTAAAGATTGAATAGAATGTGATTGGGTTTGTTAAGTTAAAGATTGAATAAAATGTGATTGAGTTTGTTTAGTTAATAATTGAATAGAATGTAATTGAGTTTGTTTAGTTAAAGATTGAATAGAATGTGATTGAGTTTGTTTAGTTAAAGATTAAATAAAATATGATTGAGTTTGTTTAGTAAAAGATAAATTAAAATATGATTGAGTTTGTTTAGTAAAAGATTGAATAGAATGTGATTGAGTTTGTTTAGTTAAAGATTGAATAGAATGTGATTGAGTTTATTTAGTTAAAGATTGAATAGAATGTGATTGAGTTTGTTTAGTTAAATATGGAATAGAATGTGATTGTTTTTGTTTAGTTAAAGATTGAATAGAATGTAATTGAGTTTGTTTAGTTAAAGATTGAATAGAATGTGTTTGAGTTTGTTTAGTTAAAGATTGAATAGAATGTGATTTAGTTTGTTTAGTAAAGATTGTATAAAATGTGATTGAGTTTGTTTGGTTAAAGATTGAATAGAATAGAATATGAGTGAGTTTGTTTAGTTAAAGCGTCAATATGATTGGCCATGCTCAGATAAAAGGTCACTATGATTAATTTTGCCTGGTAAAGAGTCAATATGGCTGGCTGACTAGCTGTGGTTAGTTAAAGGATTAATATGATTGATAATATTTATGTAAATGGTTATATTATTGAATATATTTAGTTAAAGAGCTAACAGTGCTGATTATGTTTTTTCAAGCATCAGTATGATTGGCTATGTTTCATAAAGCCGTCATGATAATTGATAATGTTTAGATACATATTCAAGATACTTTGTTATCTCTAAACAGGAGTCAATATAACTGATTATGTTTAAAAAAAGAGTCAATATTTTTAGTTTATTGTGAAGTTTGTATTGTGTAATTCCTCACTAAGGTGTATGTTTAGTTTATCGTAAAGTTTGTATTGTGTCATTCCTCACAAAGGTGTATGTTTAGGTTATCGTGAAGTTTGTATTGTGTAATTCCTCACTAATGTGTATGTTTAGTTTATCGTGAATTTTGTATTGTGTAATTCCTCACTTAGGTGTATGTTTAATTTAAGTTTGTATTGTGTATTTCCTCACTAAAGCGTATGT
This sequence comes from Anisus vortex, assembly GCA_949126835.1. Lineage (NCBI taxonomy): Eukaryota > Metazoa > Mollusca > Gastropoda > Planorbidae > Anisus > Anisus vortex. The sequence continues at coordinate 24,515,085 of OX421498.1, forward strand.
TTAGTTTATCGTAAAGTTTGCATTGTGTAATTCCTAACTAAGGTGTATGTTTAGTTTATCGTGAAGTTTGTATTGTGTAATTTCTCTTTAAGGCGTGTGTTAAGTTTATCGTGAAGTTCGTATTGTGTTTTTTTTCACTAAGGTGTATGTTTAGTTTAAAGGGAAGTTTGTATTGTGTAATTCCTCACTAAGATGTATGTTTAGTTTATCGTGAAGTTTGTGTTGTGTAGTTCCTTACTAAGGTGTATGTTTAGTTTATCGTGAAGTTTGTATTGTGTAATTCCTCACTAAGATGTATGTTTAGTTTATCGTGAAGTTTGTATTGTGTAATTTCTCACTAAGGTGTATGTTTAGATTATCGTGAAGTTTGTATTGTGTAATTCCTCGCTATGGTGTATGTTTAGTTTATCTTGAAGTTTGTATTGTGTAATTCCTCACTAAGGTGTATGTTTAGTTTATTGTGAAGTTTGTATTGTGTATTTCTTCACAAAGGCGTATGTTTAGTTTATCGTGAAGTTTGTATTGTGTAATTCCTCACCAATGTGTATGTTTACTTTATCGTGAAGTTTGTATTGTGTAATTCCTCATTAAGGTGTATGTTTAATTTATCGTGAAGTTTGTATTGTGTAATTCCTTACTAAGGTGTATGTTAAGTTTATCGTGAATTTTGTATTGTGTAATTTCTCTTTAAGGCGTGTGTTAAGTTTATCGTGAAGTTCGTATTGTGTTTTTTTTCACTAAGGTGTATGTTTAGTTTAAAGGGAAGTTTGTATTGTGTAATTCCTCACTAAAATGTATGTTTAGTTTATCGTGAAGTTTGTGTTGTGTAGTTCCTCACTAAGGTGTATGTTTAGTTTATCGTGAAGTTTGTATTGTGTAATTCCTCACTAAGATGTATGTTTAGTTTATCGTGAAGTTTGTATTGTGTAATTTCTCACTAAGGTGTATGTTTAGATTATCGTGAAGTTTGTATTGTGTAATTCCTCGCTATGGTGTATGTTTAGTTTATCTTGAAGTTTGTATTGTGTAATTCCTCACTAAGGTGTATGTTTAGTTTATTGTGAAGTTTGTATTGTGTATTTCTTCACAAAGGTGTATGTTTAGTTAATCGTGAAGTTTGTATTGTGTAATTCCTCACTAATGAGTATGTTTACTTTATCGTGAAGTTTGTATTGTGTAATTCCTCATTAAGGTGTATGTTTAATTTATCGTGAAGTTTGTATTGTGTAATTCCTTACTAAGGTGTATGTTAAGTTTATCGTGAATTTTGTATTGTGTAATTCCTCTTTAAGGCGGGTGTTTAGTTTATCGTAAAGTTCGTATTGTGTTTTTTTTTCACTAAGGTGTATGTTTAGTTTAGGGGGAAGTTTGTATTGTGTAATTCCTCACTAAGATTTATATTTAGTTTATCGTAAAGTTTGTGTTGTGTAATTCCTCACTAAGGTGTATGTTTAGTTTATCGTGAAGTTTGTATTGTGTAATTCCTCACTAAGATGTACGTTTAGTTTATCCTGAAGTTTGTATTGTGTAATTCCTCACTAATGTGTATAATTAGTTTATCATGAAGTTTGAATTGTGTAATTCCTCACTAAATATGTATTTTTAGTTTATCTTGAAGTTTGTATTGTGTAATTTCTCGCTAAGGTGTATGTTTATTTTATCGTGAAGTTCGTATTGTGTTTTTTTTCATTAAGGTGTATGTTTAGTTTAGGGGGAAGTTTGTATTGTGTAATTCCTCACTAAGGTGTATGTTTAGTTTATTGTGAAGTTTGTATTGTGTAATTCCTCACTAAGATGTATGTCTAGTTAATCGTGAAGTTTGTATTGTGTCATTCCTCACTAAGGTGTATGTTTAGTTTATCGTGAAGTTTGTATTGTGTAATTTCTCACTAAGGTGTATGTTTAGTTTATCGTGAAGTTTGTATTGTGTAATTCCTCACTAAGATGTATGTTTAGTTTATCTTGAAGTTTGTATTTTTTCATTCCTTACTAAGGTGTATGTTTAGTTTATCGTGAAGTTTGTATTGTGTAATTCCTCACTAAGGTGTATGTTAAGTTTATCGTGAATTTTGTATTGTGTAATTCTTCTTTAAGGCATGTGTTAAGTTTATCGTGAAGTTCGTATTGTGTTTTTTTTCACTAAGGTGTATGTTTAGTTTAGGGGGAAGTTTGTATTGTGTAATTCCTCACTAAGATGTATGTTTAGTTGATCGTGAAGTTTGTGTTGTGTAATTCCTCACTAAGGTGTATGTTTAGTTTATCGTGAAGTTTGTATTGTGTAATTCCTCACTAAGTTGTATGTTTAGTTTATCGTGAAGTTTGTATTGTGTAATTTCTCACTAATGTGTATGTTTAGATTATCGTGAAGTTTGTATTGTGTAATTCCTCGCTATTGTTTAGATTTAGTTTATCTTGAAGTTTGTATTGTGTAATTCCTCACTAAGGTGTATGTTTAGTTTATTGTGAAGTTTGTATTGTGTATTTCCTCACTAAGGTGTATGTTTAAATTAGAGGGAAGTTTGTATTGTGTAAATACTCACTAAGGTGTATGTTTAGTTTATCGTGAAATTTGTATTGTGTAATTCCTCACTAAGGTGTATGTTAAGTTTATCGTGAATTTTGTATTGTGTAATTCCTCTTTAAGGCGTGTGTTAAGTTTATCGTGAAGTTCGTATTGTGTTTTTTTTCACTAAGGTGTATGTTTAGTTTAGGGGGAAGTTTGTATTGTGTAATTCCTCACTAAGATGTATGTTAAGTTTATCGTGAAGTTTGTGTTGTGTAATTCCTCACTAAGGTGTATGTTTAGTTTATCGTGAAGTTTGTATTGTGTAATTCCTCACTAAGTTGTATCTTTAGTTTATCGTGAAGTTTGTATTGTGTAATTCCTCACTAAGGTGTATGTTTAGTTTATTGTGAAGTTTGTATTGTGTATTTCCTAACTAAGGTGTATGTTTAGTTTATCGTGAAGTTTATATTGTGTAATTTCTCACTAAGGTGTATGTTTAGTTAATCGTGAAGATTGATTTTTCTAATTTCTCACTAAGATGTATGTTTAGTTTATCGTGAAATTTGTATTGTGTAATTTCTCACTAAGGTGTATGTTTAGTTTATCGTGAAGTTTGTATTGTGTCATTCCTCACAAAGGTGTATGTTTAGTTTATCGTGAAGTTTGTATTGTGTAATTCCTCACTAATGTGTATGTTTAGTTTATCGTGAAGTTTGTATTCTGTAATTCCTCACTATCTTGAATGTTTAGTTTATCATGAAGTTTGAATTGTGTAATTCCTCACTAAATATGTATCTTTAGTTTATCTTGAAGTTTGTATTGTGTAATTCCTCACTAAGTTGTATGTTTATATTATCGTGAAGTTTGTATTGTGTATTTCCTCACTAAGGTGTATGTTTAGTTTATCGTAAAGTTTGCATTGTGTAATTCCTCACTAAGGTGTATGTTTAGTTTATCGTGAAGTTTGTATTGTGTAATTTCTCACTAAGGTGTATGTTTAGTTTATCGTGAAGTTTGTATTGTGTAATTCCTCGCTAAGTTTTATGTTTACTTTATTGTGAAGTTTGTATTGTGTAATTCCTCACTAAGATGTATGTTTAGTTTATCGTTAAGTTTGTATTTTTTCATTCCTTACTAAGGTGTATGTTTAGTTTATCGTGAAGTTTGTATTGTGTAATTCCTCATTAAGGTGTATGTTTAATGTATCGTGAAGTTTGTATTGTGCAATTCCTCACTAAGGTGTATGTTAAGTTTATCGTGAATTTTGTATTGTGTAATTCCTCTTTAAGGCATGTGTTAAGTTTAACGTAAAGTTCGTATTGTGTTTTTTTTCACTAAGGTGTATGTTTAGTTTAGGGGGAAGTTTGTATTGTGTAATTCCTCACTAAGATGTATGTTTAGTTTATCGTGAAGTTTGTGTTGTGTAATTCCTCACTAAGGTGTATGTTTAGTTTATCGTGAAGTTTGTATTGTGTAATTCCTCACTAAGTTGTATGTTTAGTTTATCGTGAAGTTTGTATTTTGTAATTTCTCACTAAGGTGTATGTTTAGATTATCATGAAGTTTGTATTGTGTAATTGCTCGCTATGGTGTATGTTTAGTTTATCTTGAAGTTTGTATTGTGTGATTCCTCACTAAGGTGTATGTTTAGTTTATTGTGAAGTTTGTATTGTGTATTTCCTCACTAAGGTGTATGTTTAGTTTAGAGGGAAGTTTGTATTGTGTAAATACTCACTAAGGTGTATGTTTAGTTTATCGTGAAATTTGTATTGTGTAATTCCTCACTAAGGTGTATGTTAAGTTTATCGTGAATTTTGTATTGTGTAATTCCTCTTTAAGGCGTGTGTTATGTTTATCGTGAAGTTTGTATTGTGTTTTTTTTCACTAAGGTGTATGTTTAGTTTAGGAGGAAGTTTGTATTGTGTAATTCCTCACTAAGATGTATGTTTAGTTTATCGTGAAGTTTGTGTTGTGTAATTCCTCACTAAGGTGTATGTTTAGTTTATCGTAAAGTTTGTATTGTGTAATTCCTCACTAAGTTGTATGTTTAGTTTATCGTGAAGTTTGTGTTGTGTAATTTCTCAATAAGGTGTATGTTTAGATTATCGTGAAGTTTGTATTGTGTAATTCCTCGCTATGGTGTATGTTTAGTTTATCTTGAAGTTTGTATTGTGTAATTTCTCACTAAGGTGTATGTTTAGTTTATTGTGAAGTTTGTATTGTGTATTTCCTAACTAAGGTGTATGTTTAGTTTATCGTGAAGTTTATATTGTGTAATTTCTAACTAAGGTGTATGTTTAGTTAATCGTGAAGTTTGATTTTTCTAATTTCTCACTAAGATGTATGTTTAGTTTATCGTGAAATTTGTATTGTGTAATTTCTCACTAAGGTGTATGTTTAGTTTATCGTGAAGTTTGTATTGTGTCATTCCTCACAAAGGTGTATGTTTAGTTTATCGTGAAGTTTGAATTGTGTAATTCCTCACTAATGTGTATGTTTAGTTTATCGTGAAGTTTGTATTGTGTAATTCCTCACTATCTTGAATGTTTAGTTTATCATGAAGTTTGAATTGTGTAATTCCTCACTAAATATGTATCTTTAGTTTATCTTGAAGTTTGTATTGTGTAATTCCTTACTAAGTTGTATGTTTATATTATCGTGAAGTTTGTATTGTGTATTTCCTCACTAAGGTGTATGTTTAGTTTATCGTAAAGTTTGCATTGTGTAATTCCTCACTAAGGTGTATGTTTAGTTTATCGTGAAGTTTGTATTGTGTAATTTCTCACTAAGGTGTATGTTTAGTTTATCGTGAAGTTTGTATTGTGTAATTCCTCGCTAAGTTTTATGTTTAGTTTATTGTGAAGTTTGTATTGTGTAATTCCTCACTAAGATGTATGTTTAGTTTATCGTGAAGTTTGTATTTTTTCATTCCTTACTAAGGTGTATGTTTAGTTTATCGTGAAGTTTGTATTGTGTAATTCCTCATTAAGGTGTATGTTTAATGTATCGTGAAGTTTGTATTGTGCAATTCCTCACTAAGGTGTATGTTAAGTTTATCGTGAATTTTGTATTGTGTAATTCCTCTTTAAGGCATTTGTTAAGTTTATCGTAAAGTTCGTATTGTGTTTTTTTTCACTAAGGTGTATGTTTAGTTTAGGGGGAAGTTTGTATTGTGTAATTCCTCACTAAGATGTATGTTTAGTTTATCGTGAAGTTTGTGTTGTGTAATTCCTCACTAAGGTGTATGTTTAGTTTATCGTGAAGTTTGTATTGTGTAATTCCTCACTAAGTTGTATGTTTAGTTTATCGTGAAGTTTGTATTTTGTAATTTCTCACTAAGGTGTATGTTTAGTTTATCGTGAAGTTTGTATTGTGTAATTGCTCGCTATGGTGTATGTTTAGTTTATCTTGAAGTTTGTATTGTGTAATTCCTCACTAAGGTGTATGTTTAGTTTATTGTGAAGTTTGTATTGTGTATTTCCTCACTAAAGTGTATGTTTAGTTTAGAGGGAAGTTTGTATTGTGTAAATACTCACTAATGTGTATGTTTATTTTATCGTGAAGTTTATATTGTGTAATTTCTCACAAAGGTGTATGTTTAGTTAATCGTAAAGTTTGATTTTTCTAATTTCTCACTAAGATGTATGTTTAGTTTATCGTGAAATTTGTATTGTGTAATTTCTCACTAAGGTGTATGTTTAGTTTATCGTGAAGTTTGTATTGTGTCATTCCTCACAAAGGTGTATGTTTAGTTTATCGTGAAGTTTGTATTGTGTAATTCCTCACTAATGTATATGTTTAGTTTATCGTGAAGTTTGTATTGTGTAATTCATCACTATCTTGAATGTTTAGTTTATCATGAAGTTTGAATTGTGTAATTCCTCACTAAATATTTATCTTTAGTTTATCTTGAAGTTTGTATTGTGTAATTCCTCACTAAGTTGTATGTTTATATTATCGTGAAGTTTGTATTGTGTATTTCCTTACTAAGGTGTATGTTTAGTTTATCGTAAAGTTTGCATTGTGTAATTCCTCACTAAGGTGTATGATTAGTTTATCGTGAAGTTTGTATTGTGTAATTTCTCACTAAGGTGTATGTTTAGTTTATCGTGAAGTTTGTATTGTGTAATTCCTCGCTAAGTTTTATGTTTAGTTTATTGTGAAGTTTGTATTGTGTAATTCCTCACTAAGATGTATGTTTAGTTTATCGTGAAGTTTGTATTTTTTCATTCCTTACTAAGGTGTATGTTTAGTTTATCGTGAAGTTTGTATTGTGTAATTCCTCATTAAGGTGTATGTTTAATGTATCGTGAAGTTTGTATTGTGCAATTCCTCACTAAGGTGTATGTTAAGTTTATCGTGAATTTTGTATTGTGTAATTCCTCTTTAAGGCATGTGTTAAGTTTATCGTAAAGTTCGTATTGTGTTTTTTTTCACTAAGGTGTATGTTTAGTTTAGGGGGAAGTTTGTATTGTGTAATTCCTCACTAAGATGTATGTTTAGTTTATCGTGAAGTTTGTGTTGTGTAATTCCTCACTAAGGTGTATGTTTAGTTTATCGTGAAGTTTGTATTGTGTAATTCCTCACTAAGTTGTATGTTTAGTTTATCGTGAAGTTTGTATTTTGTAATTTCTCACTAAGGTGTATGTTTAGATTATCGTGAAGTTTGTATTGTGTAATTGCTCGCTATGGTGTATGTTTAGTTTATCTTGAAGTTTGTATTGTGTAATTCCTCACTAAGGTGTATGTTTAGTTTATTGTGAAGTTTGTATTGTGTATTTCCTCACTAAAGTGTATGTTTAGTTTAGAGGGAAGTTTGTATTCTGTAAATACTCACTAAGGTGTATGTTTACTTTATCGTGAAGTGTATATTGTGTAATTTCTCACAAAGGTGTATGTTTAGTTAATCGTGAAGTTTGATTTTTCTAATTTCTCACTAAGATATATGTTTAGTTTATCGTGAAATTTGTATTGTGTAATTTCACACTAAGGTGTATGTTTAGTTTATCATGAAGTTTGCATTGTGTAATTCCTCAAAAAGGTGTATGTTTAATTTTTCGAGAAGTTTGTATTGTGTAATTCCTCATTAAGGTGTATGTTTAGTTTATCGTGATGTTTGTATTTTATAATTTCTCACTAAGGTGTATATGTTTAGTTTATCGTGAAGTTTGAATTTTTTTTATTTCTCACTAAGGTGTATGTTTAGTTTAGAGGGAAGTTTGTATTGTGTAATTTCTCACTAAAATGTATGTTTAGTTTATCGTGAAGTTTGTATTGTGTAATTCCTCACTAAGGTTTATGTTTAGTTTATCGTGAATTTTGTATTATGTAATTCCTCACTAAGGTGCATGTTTAGTTTATCGTGAAGTTTGTATTGTGTAATTCCTCACAAAATTGTATGTTTAGTTTATCGTGAAGTTTGTATTGTGTAATTCCTCACTAATGTGTATGTTTAGTTTATCGTGAAGTTTGTATTGTGTAATTCCTCATTAAGGTGTATGTTTAATTTATCGTGAAGTTTGTATTGTGTAATTCCTCACTAAGGTGTATGTTAAGATTATCGTGAATTTTGTATTGTGTAATTCCTCTTTAAGGCGTGTGTTTAGTTTATCGTGAAGTTCGTATTGTGTTTTTTTTCCACTAAGGTGTATGTTTAGTTTAGGGAGAAGTTTGTATTGTGTAATTCCTCACTAAGATGTATGTTTAGTTTATCGTAAAGTTTGTATTGTGTAATTCCTCACTAAGATGTATGTTAAGTTTATCGTGAAGTTTGTATTGTGTCATTCCTCACTAAGGTGTATGTTTAGTTTATCGTGAAGTTTGTATTGTATAATTCCTCACTAATGGGTATAATTAGTTTATCATGAAGTTTAAATTGTGTAATTCCCCACTAAATATGTATTTTTAGTTTATCTTGAAGTTTGTATTGTGTAATTTCTCGCTAAGGTGTATGTTTAGTTTATCGTGAAGTTCGTATTGTGTTTTTTTTTATTAAGGTGTATGTTTAGTTTAGGGGGAAGTTTGTATTGTGTAATTCCTCACTAAGGTGTATGTTTAGTTTATTGTGAAGTTTGTATTGTGTAATTCCTCACTAAGATGTATGTTTAGTTAATCGTAAAGTTTGTATTGTGTCATTCCTCACTAAGGTGTATGTTTAGTTTATCGTGAAGTTTGTATTGTGTAATTCCTCACTATCGTGTATGTTTAGTTTATCATGAAGTTTGCATTGTGTAATTCCTCAATAAGGTGTATGTTTAGTTTTTCGAGAAGTTTGTATTGTGTAATTCCTCACTAAGGTGTATGTTTAGTTTATCGTGATGTTTGTATTTTATAATTTCTCACTAAGGTGTATATGTTTAGTTTATCGTGAAGTTTGAATTTTTTTTTTTTCTCACTAAGGTGTATGTTTAGTTTAGAGGGAAGTTTGTATTGTGTAATTTCTCACTAAGTTGTATGTTTAGTTTATCGTGAAGTTTGTATTGTGTAATTCCTCACTAAGGTTTATGTTAAGTTTATCGTGAATTTTGTATTATGTAATTCCTCACTAAGGTGCATGTTTAGTTTATCGTGAAGTTTGTATTGTGTAATTCCTCACTAAGGTGTATGTTTAATTTATCGTGAAGTTTGTATTATTTTATTCCTCACTAAGATGTAAGTTTAGTTTATCGTGAAGTTTGTATTGTGTAATTCCTCACTTAGGTGTATGTTTAATTTATCGTGAAGTTTGTATTGTGTTATTCCTCACTAAGGTGTATGTTAAGTTTATTGTGAAGTTTGTATTGTGTAATTCCTCACTAATGTGTATGTTTAATTTATCGTGAAGTTTGTATTTTGTAATTCCTCACTAAATATGTATGTTAAGTTTATCTTGGAGTTTGTATTGTGTAATTCCTCGCTAAGTAGTATGTTTAGTTTATCGTGAAGTTTGTATGTGTAATTCCTCACTAAGGTGTATGTTTAGTTTATCGTGAAGTTTGTATTGTGTATTTCCTCACTAAGGTGTATGTTTAGTTTAGAGGGAAGTTTGTATTGTGTAATTCCTCGCTATGTTGTATGTTTAGTTTATTGTGAAGTTTGCATTGTGTAATTCCTCACTAAGGTGTATGTTTAGTTTTTCGTGAAGTTTGTAATGTGTAATTCCTCACTAAGGTGTATGTTTAGTTTATCGTGATGTTTGTCTTGTGTAATTCCTCACTAAGGTGTATGTTTAGTTTATCGTGAAGTTTGTATTTTTTCATTCCTTACTAAGGTGTATGTTTAGTTTATCGTGAAGTTTGTATTGTGTAATTCCTCACTAAGGTGTATGTTTAGTTTATCGTGAATTTTGTATTGTGTAATTCCTCATTAATGTGTATAATTAGTTTATCATGAAGTTTGAATTGTGTAATTCCTCACTAAGTATGTAATTTTAGTTTATCTTGAAGTTTGTATTGTGTAATTTCTCGCTAAGGTGTATGTTTAGTTTATCGTGAAGTTCGTATTGTGTTTTTTTTCATTAAAGTGTATGTTTAGTTTAGGGGGAAGTTTGTATTGTGTAATTCTTTACTAAGGTGTATGTTTAGTTTATTGTTAAGTTTGTTTTGTGTAATTCCTCACTAAGATGTATGTTTAGTTAATCATGAAGTTTGTATTGTGTAAGTTCTAACTACCGTGTATGTTTAGTTTATCATGAAGTTTGAATTGTGTAATTCCTCACTAAATATGTATCTTTAGTTTATCTTGAAGTTTGTATTGTGTAATTTCTCGCTAAGGTGTATGTTTAGTTTATCGTGAATTTTGTATTTTGTATTTCTTCGCTAAGGTGTATGTTTAGTTTATCGTTAAGTTTGCATTGTGTAATTCCTCAATAAGGTGTATGTTTAGTTTTTCGAGAAGTTTGTATTGTGTAATTCCTCACTAAGGTGTATGTTTATTTTATCGTGAAGTTTGTATTGTGTAATTCCTCACTATCGTGAATGTTTAGTTTATCATGAAGTTTGAATTGTGTAATTCCTCACTAAATATGTATCTTTAGTTTATCTTGAAGTTTGTACTGTGTAATTTCTCGCTAAGGTGTATGTTTATATTATCGTGAAGTTTGTATTGTGTATTTCCTCACTAAGGTGTATATTAGTTTATCGTAAAGTTTGCATTGTGTAATTCCTCACTAAGGTGTATGTTTAGTTTATCGTGAAGTTTGTATTGTGTAATTTCTCACTAAGGTGTATGTTTAGTTTATCGTGAAGTTTGTATTGTGTAATTCCTCACTAAGTTTTATGTTTAGTTTATTGTGAAGTTTGTATTGTGTAATTCCTCACTAAGATGTATGTTTAGTTTATCGTGAAGTTTGTATTTTTTCATTCCTTACTAAGGTGTATGTTTAGTTTATCGTGAAGTTTGTTTTGTGTAATTCCTCATTAAGGTGTATGTTTAATGTATCGTGAAGTTTGTATTGTGCAATTCCTCACTAAGGTGTATGTTAAGTTTATCGTGAATTTTGTATTATGTAATTCCTCTTTAAGGCATGTGTTAAGTTTATCGTAAAGTTCGTATTGTGTTTTTTTTCACTAAGGTGTATGTTTAGTTTATCGTGAAGTTTGTATTGTGTAATTCTTCACTAAGATGTATGTTTAGTTTATCGTGAAGTTTGTGTTGTGTCATTCCTCACTAAGGTGTATGTTTAGTTTATCGTGAAGTTTGTATTGTGTAATACCTCACTAAGTTGTATGTTTAGTTTATCGTGAAGTTTGTATTGTGTAATTTCTCACTAAGGTGTATGTTTAGATTATCGTGAAGTTTGTATTGTGTAATTGCTCGCTATGGTGTATGTTTAGTTTATCTTGAAGTTTGTATTGTGTAATTCCTCACTAAGGTGTATGTTTAGTTTATTGTAAAGTTTGTATTGTGTATTTCCTCACTAAGGTGTATGTTTAGTTTAGAGGGAAGTTTGTATTGTGTAAATACTCACTAAGGTGTATGTTTAGTTTATCGTGAAGTTTATATTGTGTAATTTCTCACTAAGGTGTATGTTTAGTTAATCGTGAAGTTTGATTTTTCTAATTTCTCACTAAGATGTATGTTTAGTTTATCGTGAAATTTGTATTGTGTAATTTCACACTAAGGAGTATGTTTAGTTTATCGTGAAGTTTGTATTGTGTCATTCCTCACAAAGGTGTATGTTTAGTTTATCGTGAAGTTTGTATTGTGTAATTCCTCACTAATGTGTATGTTTAGTTTATCGTGAAGTTTGTATTGTGTAATTCCTCATTAAGGTGTATGTTTAATTTATCGTGAAGTTTGTATTGTGTAATTCCTCACTAAGGTGTATGTTAAGATTATCGTGAATTTTGTATTTTTAATTCCTCTTTAAGGCGTGTGTTTAGTTTATCGGGAAGTTCATATTGTGTTTTTTTTTTCACTAAGGTGTATGTTTAGTTTAGGGAGAAGTTTGTATTGTGTAATTCCTCACTAAGATGTATGTTTAGTTTATCGTAAAGTTTGTGTTGTGTAATTCCTCACTAAGGTGTATGTTTAGTTTATCGTGAAGTTTGTATTGTGTAATTCCTCACTAAGATGTATGTTAAGTTTATCGTGAAGTTTGTATTGTGTCATTCCTCACTAAGGTGTATGTTTAGTTTATCGTGAAGTTTGTATTGTGTAATTCCTCACTAATGGGTATAATTAGTTTATCATGAAGTTTTAAATGTGTAATGCCCCACTAAATATGTATTTTTAGTTTATCTTGAAGTTTGTATTGTGTAATTTCTGGCTAAGGTGTATGTTTAGTTTATCGTGAAGTTCGTATTGTGTTTTTTTTTATTAAGGTGTATGTTTAGTTTAGGGGGAAGTTTGTATTGTGTAATTCCTCACTAAGGTGTATGTTTAGTTTATTGTGAAGTTTGTATTGTGTAATTCCTCACTAAGATTTATGTTTAGTTAATCGTAAAGTTTGTATTGTGTCATTCCTCACTAAGGTGTATGTTTAGTTTATCGTGAAGTTTGTATTGTGTAATTCCTCACTATCGTGTATGTTTAGTTTATCATGAAGTTTGCATTGTGTAATTCCTCAATAAGGTGTATGTTTAATTTTTCGAGAAGTTTGTATTGTGTAATTCCTCATTAAGGTGTATGTTTAGTTTATCGTGATGTTTGTATTTTATAATTTCTCACTAAGGTGTATATGTTTAGTTTATCGTGAAGTTTGAATTTTTTTTATTTCTCACTAAGGTGTATGTTTAGTTTAGAGGGAAGTTTGTATTGTGTAATTTCTCACTAAAATGTATGTTTAGTTTATCGTGAAGTTTGTATTGTGTAATTCCTCACTAAGGTTTATGTTTAGTTTATCGTGAATTTTGTATTATGTAATTCCTCACTAAGGTGCATGTTTAGTTTATCGTGAAGTTTGTATTGTGTAATTCCTCACTAAGGTGTATGTTTAATGTATCGTGAAGTTTGTATTATTTTATTCCTCACTAAGATGTAAGTTTAGTTTATCGTGAAGTTTGTATTGTGTAATTCCTCACTTAGGTGTATGTTTAATTTATCGTGAAGTTTGTATTGTGTTATTCCTCACTAAGGTGTATGTTAAATTTATTGTGAAGTTTGTATTGTGTAATTCCTCACTAATGTGTATGTTTAATTTATCGTGAAGTTTGTATTGTGTAATTCCTCACTAAGGTGTATGTTTAATGTATCGTGAAGTTTGTATTATTTTATTCCTCACTAAGATGTAAGTTTAGTTTATCGTGAAGTTTGTATTGTGTAATTCCTCACTTAGGTGTATGTTTAATTTATCGTGAAGTTTGTATGTGTAATTCCTCACTAAGGTGTATGTTTAGTTTATCGTGAAGTTTGTATTGTGTATTTCCTCACTAAGGTGTATGTTTAGTTTAGAGGGAAGTTTGTATTGTGTAATTCCTCGCTATGTTGTATGTTTAGTTTATTGTGAAGTTTGCATTGTGTAATTCCTCACTAAGGTGTATGTTTAGTTTTTCGTGAAGTTTGTAATGTGTAATTCCTCACTAAGGTGTATGTTTAGTTTATCGTGATGTTTGTATTGTATAATTCCTCACTAAGGTGTATGTTTAGTTTATCGTGAAGTTTGTATTTTTTCATTCCTTACTAAGGTGTATGTTTAGTTTATCGTGAAGTTTATATTGTGTAATTCCTCACTAAGGTGTATGTTTAGTTTATCGTGAATTTTGTATTGTGTAATTCCTCATTAATGTGTATAATTAGTTTATCATGAAGTTTGAATTGTGTAATTCCTCACTAAATATGTAATTTTAGTTTATCTTGAAGTTTGTATTGTGTAATTTCTCGCTAAGGTTTATGTTTAGTTTATCGTGAAGTTCGTATTGTGTTTTTTTTCATTAAAGTGTATGTTTAGTTTAGGGGGAAGTTTGTATTGTGTAATTCTTTACTAAGGTGTATGTTTAGTTTATTGTTAAGTTTGTTTTGTGTAATTCCTCACTAAGATGTATGTTTAGTTAATCATGAAGTTTGTATTGTGTAATTTCTCACTACCGTGTATGTTTAGTTTATCATGAAGTTTGAATTGTGTAATTCCTCACTAAATATGTATCTTTAGTTTATCTTGAAGTTTGTATTGTGTAATTTCTCGCTAAGGTGTATGTTTAGTTTATCGTGAAGTTTGTATTGTGTATTTCCTCACTAAGGTGTATGTTTAGTTTAGAGGGAAGTTTGTATTGTGTAATTCCTCGCTAAGGTGTATGTTTAGTTTATCGTTAAGTTTGCATTGTGTAATTCCTCAATTAGGTGTATGTTTAGTTTTTCGAGAAGTTTGTATTGTGTAATTCCTCACTAAGGTGTATGTTTAGTTTATCGTGATGTTTGTATTTTATAATTTCTCACTAAGGTGTATGTTTAGTTTATCGTGAAGTTTGAATTTTTTTATTTCTCACTAAAGTGTATGTTTAGTTTATCTTGAAGTTTGTATTTTATAATTTTTTCACTAAGGTGTATGTTTAGTTTATCGTGAAGTTTGTATAGAGTAATTCCTCACTAAGGTTTATGTTTAGTTTAGAGGAAAGTTTGTATTGTGTAATTCCTCACTAAGATGTATGTTTAGTTTATCGTGAAGTTTGAATTTTTTAATTTCTCGCTAAGGTGTATGTTTCGTTTAGAGGAAAGTTTGTATTGTGTAATTTCTCACTAAGTTGTATGTTTAGTTTATCGTGAAGTTTGTATTGTGTAATTCCTCACTAAGGTGTATGTTTAGTTTATCGTGAAGTTTGTATAGAGTAATTCCTCACTAAGGTGTATGTTTAGTTTATCGTGAAGTTTGTATTATTTTATTCCTCACTAAGGTGTAAGTTTAGTTTATGGTGAAGTTTGTATTGTGTAATTCCTCACTTAGGTGTATTTTTAATTTATCGTGAAGTTTGTATTGTGTTATTCCTCACTAAGGTGTATGTTAAGTTTATCGTGAAGTTTGTATTGTGTAATTCCTCACTAATGTGTATGTTTAATTTATCGTGAAGTTTGTATTGTGTAATTCCTCACTAAATATGTATGTTAAGTTTATCTTGGAGTTTGTATTGTGTAATTCCTCGCTAAGTTGTATGTTTAGTTTATCATGAAGTTTGTATTGTGTAATTCCTCACTAAGGTGTAGGTTTAGTTAATCGTGAAGTTTGTATTGTGTATTTACTAACTAAGGTATATGTTTAGTTTAGCGTGAAGTTTGTATTGTGTAATTTCTCACTACGGTGTATGTTTAGTTTATCGTGAAGTTTGTAATGTGTAATTTCTCACTAAGGTCTATGTTTAGTTTATCGTAAAGTTTGTATTGTGTGATTTCTCACTTAGGTGTATGTTTAGTTTATCGTGAAATTTGTATTGTGTAATTTCTCACTAAGGTGTATGTTTAGTTTATCGTGAAGTTTGTATTGTGTAATTCCTCACTAAGGTGTATGTTTAGTTTATCGTAAAGTTTGTATTGTGTAATTCCTATTTAAGGAGTATGTTTAGTTTATCGTGAAGTTTGTATTTTTTCATTTCTTACTAAGGTGTATGTTTAGTTTATCGTGAAGTTTGTATTGTTTAATTCCTCACTAAGATGTATGTTTAGTTTATCGTGAAGTTTGTATTGTGTAATTCCTCACTAAGTTGTATGTTTAGTTTATTGTGAAGTTCGTATTGTGTTATTTTTCACTAAGGTGTATATTTAGTTTAGGGGGAAGTTTGTGATGTGTAATTATACACTAAGATGTATGTTTAGTTTATCTTGAAGTTTGTATAGTGTAATTTCTCACTAAGGTGTATGTTTAATTTATCGTGAAGTTTGTATAGTGTAATTCCTGACTAAGGTGTATGTTTAGTTTATCGTGAAGTTTGAATTTTATAATTTTTTCACTAAGGTGTATGTTTAGTTTATCGTGAAGTTTGTATAGAGTAATTCCTCACTAAGGTTTATGTTTAGTTTAGCGGAAAGTTTGTATTGTGTAATTCCTCGCTAAGGTGTATGTTTAGTTTATCGTTAAGTTTGTATTGTGTAATTCCTCAATAATGTGTATGTTTAGTTTATCGTGAAGTTTGTATTCTGTAATTCCTCACTAAATATGTATCTTTAATTTATCTTGACGTTTGTACGGTGTATTTCCTCACTAAGGTGTATGTTTAGTTTATCGTGTAGTTTGTATTGTGTAATTCCTCACTAAGGCGTGTGTTTAGTTTATCGTGAAGTTCGTTTTGTGTTTTTTTTCACTAAGGTGTATGTTTAGTTTAGGGGGAAGTTTGTATTGTGTGATTCCTCACTAAGATGTATGTTTAGTTTATCGTGCAGTTTGTATTGTGTAATTCCTCACTAAGGTGTATGTTTAGTTTATCGTGAAGTTTGTATAGTGTAATTCCTCACTAAGGTGTATGTTTAGTTTATCCTGAAGTTTGTATTGTGTAATTCCTCACTAATGTGTATGTTTAGTTTATCGTGGAGTTTGTATTGTGTAATTCCTCACTAAATATTTATCTTTAATTTATCTTGAAGTTTGTATTGTGTAATTCCTCGCTAAGGTGTATGTTTAGTTTATTGTGAAGTTTGTATTGTGTAATTTCTCGCTAAGGTGTATGTTTAGTTTATCGTGAAGTTTTTATTGTGTAATTCCTCACTAAGGTGTATGTTTATTTTTTCGTGAAGTTAGTAATGTGTAATTCCTCACTAAGGTGTATGTTTAGTTTATCGTGAAGTTTGTATTGTGTAAATTCTCACTAAGATGTATGTTTAGTTTATCGTGAAGTTTGATTTGTGTAATTTCTCATTAAGGTGTATCTTATCTTATCTTATCTTATACATTACAGATGCTCCTTCTATAAAGAAGATTATTGCGTCCTACGCTCATCCGTGGTCCGAGTCTAGTCTTGCATTTTTATTAATGTTTTAAATGATGTTAAGTTACTGGTTTTCCTGGTTTGTTCAGGCAACCCATTCCATGCCCGAATGCCACTCGGGAAGAAAGAGTACTTATATGCATTTGTTCTCGCATAAGGGACAAGGAAAGTGTTTCTATCTTTATGTTTATCTGAGATTTGCAACAGGTTGTTATTGTGTTGTATTTCTAAATTAGAGTTTAATGCCTTATGTATTATTACTACTTTACTCTTTGCCCTTCTGTCTTCTAGTGTTTCTAGGTTTAATGATTTGACTAATGGTGTTACTCTTATTAATTGGGAATATTCGCTAGTTATGAACCTTGCAGCTCTTTTTTGAATTTGTTCTAATTTTTTAATGTTTTCTTTAGTTGATGGGTCCCATACAGATGCTGCATATTCTAGTATAGGCCTAACTAATGTAAGATAGCATTTTAGTTTTATGTTCTTATTACATTTGTAAAAGTTCCTTTTTATGAATCCTAAAGTTTTGTTTGATTTTTTTATTACTTCATCAATATGAGGGTTCCAAGATAACTTATCATTTATTATTACTCCTAGATACTTACTTTGTTAGTTTGAGTTAGTTCTTTACCTTGAATGAAGTAGTTTGCTATTATTTGTTTCTTTTTCTTGGATACCCTTATTAGTTGGCATTTTTCTGGGTGAAAAGACATACTCAAGTTTGATTCCCATTTTTGTAGTTCATCTAGGTCTTTTTGTAGGAGTTCACTATCTTTTCCTGTCTTTATTATTCTATAAATTATGCAATCATCGGCAAATAATCTTACTTTTGTTCCCGTGTTGATGCAATTTGGCAGATCATTAATATAAATTAGAAATAGTAGGGGTCCTAGAACAGTTCCTTGTGGAACTCCTGAGTTTACAGTTATTGGTGATGACTTAGAGCCATTTATTATCACTGTTTGTTCTCTGCCTATAAGAAAGTCCTGAATCCACTGATGTAAGGGACCAGCTATGCCAAAATATTTAAGTTTTTTTAGTAGACTAGAATGATGAACTTTATCAAATGCTTTTGAAAAATCTAGTAATATTTGGTTGTTATTATCTAATCCCTTTGACAAGTCATCTAATAGGCCTATTAATTGAGTCTCACATGATCTATTTTTCCTAAAGCCATGTTGGTGAGGGCACAGTGCATGTGTAATTGTGTAATTGTGTAATTGTGTATGTTTAGTTTAGAGGGAAGTTTGTATTGTGTAATTCCTCACTAAGGTGTATGTTAAGTATATCGTGAAGTTTGTATTTTGTAATTCCTCTTTAAGGCGTGTGTTTAGTTTATCGTGAAGTTCGTATTTAATTTTTTTTCACTAAGGTGTATGTTTAATTTAGGGGGAAGTTTGTATTGTGTAATTCCTCACTAAGATGTATGTTTAGTTTATCGTGAAGTTTGTGTTGTGTAATTCCTCACTAAGGTGTATGTTTAGTTTATCGTGAAGTTTGTATTGTGTAATTCCTCACTAAGATGTATGTTTAGTTAATCGTGAAGTTTGTATTGTGTCATTCCTCACTAAGGTGTATGTTTAGTTTATCGTGAAGTTTGTATTGTGTAATTCCTGACTAATGTGTATGTTTAGTTTATCATGAAGTTTGAATTGTGAAATTACTCACTAAATATGTATCTTTAGTTTATCTTGAAGTTGTATTGTGTAATTTCTCGCTAAGGTGTATGTTTAGTTTATCGTGAAGTTCGTATTGTGTTTTTTTTTCCATTAAAGTGTATGTTTAGTTTAGGGGGAAGTTTGTATTGTGTAATTCCTCACTAAGATATATGTAAGTTTATCGTGAAGTTTGTGTTGTGTAATTCCTCACTAATGTGTATGTTTAGTTTATCATGAAGTTTGAATTGTGTAATTCCTCATTTAATATGTATCTTTAGTTTATCTTGAAGTTTGTATTATGTAATTTCTCGCTAAGGTGTATGTTTAATTTATCGTGAAGTTTGTATTGTGTATTTTCTCACTAAGGTGTATGTTTAGTTTAGAGGGAAGCTTGTATTGTGTAATTCCTCACTAAGGTGTATGTTTAGTTTATCGTGAAGTTTGCATTGTGTAATTCCTCAATAATGTGTATGTTTAGTTTTTCGAGAAGTTTGTATTGTGTAATTCCTCACTAAGTTGTATGTTTAGTTTATCGTGAAGTTTGTATTGTGTAATTCCTCACTAAGGTGTATGTTTAGTTTATCGTGAAGTTTGTATAGTGTAATTCCTCACTAAGGTTTATGTTTAGTTTATCGTGAAGTTTGGATTATGTAATTCCTTACTAATGTGTATGTTTAGTTTATCGTGAAGTTTGTATAGTGTAATTCCTCACTAAGGTGTATGTTTAATTTATCGTGAAGTTTGTATAGTGTAATTCCTGACTAAGGTGTATCTTTAATTTATCTTGACGTTTGTACGGTGTATTTCCTCACTAAGGTGTATGTTTAGTTTATCGTGAAGTTTGTATTGTGTAATTCCTCACTAAGGCGTGTGTTTAGTTTATCGTAAAGTTCGTATTGTGTTATTTTTCACTAAGGTGTATGTTTCGTTTAGGGGGAAGTTTGTATTGTGTGATTCCTCACTAAGATGTATGTTTAGTTTATCGTGCAGTTTGTATTGTGTAATTCCTCACTAAGGTGTATGTTTAATTTATCGTGAAGTTTGAACCGGGTATTGTGTAATTCCTCACTAAGGTGTATGTTTAGTTTATTGTGAAGTTTGTATTGTGTAATTATCACTAAGGTGTATGTTTAGTTTAGAGGGAAGTTTGTATTGTGTAATTCCTCGCTAAGGTGTATGTTTAGTTTATCGTGAAGTTTGTATAGTGTAATTCCTCACTAAGGTGTATGTTTAGTTTATCCTGAAGTTTGTATTGTGTAATTCCTCACTAATGTGTATGTTTAGTTTATCGTGGAGTTTGTATTGTGTAATTCCTCACTAAATATTTATCTTTGATTTATCTTGAAGTTTGTATTGTGTAATTCCTCGCTAAGGTGTATGTTTAGTTTATCGTGAAGTTTGTATTGTGTATTTCCTAACTAAGCTGTATGTTTAGTTTAGAGAGAAGTTTGTATTGTGTAATTTCTCGCTAAGGTGTATGTTTAGTTTATCGTGAAGTTTTTATTGTGTAATTCCTCACTAAGGTGTATGTTTATTTTTTCGTGAAGTTAGTATTGTGTAATTCCTCACTAAGGTATATGTTTAGTTTATCGTGAAGTTTGTATTGTGTAAATTCTCACTAAGATGTATGTTTAGTTTATCGTGAAGTTTGATATGTGTAATTTCTCACTAATGTGTATGTTTAGTTTATCATGAAGTTTGAATTGTGAAATTACTCACTAAATATGTATCTTTAGTTTATCTTGAAGTTGTATTGTGTAATTTCTCGCTAAGGTGTATGTTTAGTTTATCGTGAAGTTCGTATTGTGTTTTTTTTTTATTAAAGTGTATGTTTAGTTTAGGGGGAAGTTTGTATTGTGTAATTCCTCACTAAGATGTATGTAAGTTTATCGTGAAGTTTGTGTTGTGTAATTTCTCACTAATGTGTATGTTTAGTTTATCATGAAGTTTGAATTGTGTAATTCCTCACTTAATATGTATCTTTAGTTTATCTTGAAGTTTGTATTGTGTAATTTCTCGCTAAGGTGTATGTTTAATTTATCGTGAAGTTTGTATTGTGTATTTTCTCACTAAGGTGTATGTTTAGTTTAGAGGGAAGCTTGTATTGTGTAATTCCTCGCTAAGGTGTATGTTTAGTTTATCGTGAAGTTTGCATTGTGTAATTCCTCAATAATGTGTATGTTTAGTTTTTCGAGAAGTTTGTATTGTGTAATTCCTCACTAAGTTGTATGTTTAGTTTATCGTGAAGTTTGTATTGTGTTATTCCTCACTAAGGTGTATGTTTAGTTTATCGTGAAGTTTGTATAGTGTAATTCCTCACTAAGGTTTATGTTTAGTTTATCGTGAAGTTTGGATTATGTAATTCCTTACTAATATGTATGTTTAGTTTATCGTGAAATTTGTATTGTGTAATTCCTCACTAAGGTGTATGTTTAGTTTATGGTGAAGTTTGTATTATTTCATTCCTCACTAAGGTGTAAGTTTAGTTTATCGTGAAGTTTATATTGTGTAATTCCTCATTTAGGTGTATGTTTAATTTATCGTGAAGTTTGTATTGTTAAATTCCTCACTAAGATGTTTGTTTAGTTTATTGTGAAGTTCGTATTGTGTTATTTTTCACTAAGGTGTATATTTAGTTTAGGGGGAAGTTTATATTGTGTAATTATACACTAAGATGTATGTTTAGTTTATCGTGAAGTTTGTATAGTGTAATTCCTCACTAATGTGTATGTTTAATTTATCGTGAAGTTTGTATAGTGTAATTCCTCACTAAGGTGTATGTTTAGTTTATCATGAAGTTTGAATTGTGTAATTCCTCACTTAATATGTATCTTTAGTTTATCTTGAAGTTTGTATTGTATAAATTCTCGCTAAGGTGTATGTTTAATTTATCGTGAAGTTTGTATTGTGTATTTTCTCACTAAGGTGTATGTTTAGTTTAGAGGGAAGCTTGTATTGTGTAATTCCTCGCTAAGGTGTATGTTTATTTTATCGTGAAGTTTGCATTGTGTAATTCCTCAATAATGTGTATGTTTAGTTTTTCGAGAAGTTTGTATTGTGTAATTCCTCACTAAGTTGTATGTTTTGTTTATCGTGAAGTTTGTATTGTGTAATTCCTCACTAAGGTGTATGTTTTGTTTATAGTGAAGTTTGTATAGTGTAATTCCTCACTAAGGTTTATGTTTAGTTTATCGTGAAGTTTGGATTATGTAATTCCTTACTAATGTGTATGTTTAGTTTATCGTGAAGTTTGTATTGTGTAATTCCTCACTAAAGTGTATGTTTAGTTTATGGTGATGTTTGTATTGTTTAATTCCTCACTAAGATGTTTGTTTAGTTTATTGTGAAGTTCGTATTATGTTATTTTTCACTAAGGTGTATATTTAGTTTAGGGGGAAGTTTGTATTGTGTAATTATACACTAAGATGTATGTTTAGTTTATCGTGAAGTTTGTATAGTGTAATTCCTCACTAAGGTGTATGTTTAATTTATCGTGAAGTTTGTATAGTGTAATTCCTCACTAAGGTGTATGTTTAGTTTATCGTGAAGTTTGTATTGTGTAATTCCTCACTAATGTGTATGTTTAGTTTATCGTGAAGTTTGTATTGTGTAATTCCTCACTAAATATGTATCTTTAATTTATCTTGACGTTTGTACGGTGTATTTCCTCACTAAGGTGTATGTTTAGTTTATCGTGAAGTTTGTATGTGTAATTCCTCACTAAGGCGTGTGTTTAGTTTATCGTGAAGTTCGTATTGTGTTATTTTTCAATAAGGTGTATGTTTAGTTTAGGGGGAAGTTTGTATTGTGTGATTCCTCACTAGGATGTATGTTTAGTTTATCGTGCAGTTTGTATTGTGTAATTCCTCACTAAGGTGTATGTTTAATTTATCGTGAAGTTTGAACCGGGTATTGTGTAATTCCTCACTAAGGTGTATGTTTAGTTTATTGTGAAGTTTGTATTGTGTAATTATCACTAAGGTGTATGTTTAGTTTAGAGGGAAGTTTGTATTATGTAATTCCTCGCTAAGGTGTATGTTTAGTTTATCGTGAAGTTTGTATAGTGTAATTCCTCACTAAGGTGTATGTTTAGTTTATCCTGAAGTTTGTATTGTGTAATTCCTCACTAATGTGTATGTTTAGTTTATCGTGGAGTTTGTATTGTGTAATTCCTCACTAAATATGTATCTTTAATTTATCTTGAAGTTTGTATTGTGTAATTCCTCGCTAAGGTGTATGTTTAGTTTATCGTGAAGTTTGTATTGTGTATTTCCTAACTAAGCTGTATGTTTAGTTTAGAGGGAAGTTTGTATTGTGTAATTTCTCGCTAAGGTGTATGTTTAGTTTATCGTGAAGTTTTTATTGTGTAATTCCTCACTAAGGTGTATGTTTATTTTTTCGTGAAGTTAGTATTGTGTAATTCCTCACTAAGGTGTATGTTTAGTTTATCGTGAAGTTTTTATTGTGTAAATACTCACTAAGATGTATGTTTAGTTTATCGTAATGTTTGATTTGTGTAATTTCTCACTAAGGTGTATGTTTAGTTTGAAGGGAAGTTTGCATTGTGTAATTCCTCACTAAGATGTATGTTTAGTTTATCGTGAAGTTTGTATTGTGTAATTCCTCACTAAGGTGTATGTTTAGTTTATCGTGACGTTTGTATTGTGTAATTCCTCACTAAGATGTATGTTTAGTTAATCGTGAAGTTTGTATTGTGTCATTCCTCACTAAGGTGTATGTTTAGTTTATCGTGAAGTTTGTATTGTGTAATTCCTCACTAATGTGTATGTTTAGTTTATCATGAAGTTTGAATTGTGAAATTACTCACTAAATATGTATCTTTAGTTTATCTTGA
Source organism: Anisus vortex (assembly GCA_949126835.1). Taxonomy (NCBI): domain Eukaryota; kingdom Metazoa; phylum Mollusca; class Gastropoda; family Planorbidae; genus Anisus; species Anisus vortex. Next base: position 24,538,434 of record OX421498.1, read on the forward strand.
AGTTGTATTGTGTAATTTCTCGCTAAGGTGTATGTTTAGTTTATCGTGAAGTTCGTATTGTTTTTTTTTTCATTAAAGTGTATGTTTAGTTTAGGGGGAAGTTTGTATTGTGTAATTCCCCACTAAGATGTATGTAAGTTTATCGTGAAGTTTGTGTTGTGTAATTCCTCACTAATGTGTATGTTTAGTTTATCATGAAGTTTGAATTGTGTAATTCCTCACTTAATATGTATCTTTAGTTTATCTTGAAGTTTGTATTGTATAATTTCTCGCTAAGGTGTATGTTTAATTTATCGTGAAGTTTGTATTGTGTATTTTCTCACTAAGGTGTATGTTTAGTTTAGAGGGAAGCTTGTATTGTGTAATTCCTCGCTAAGGTGTATGTTTATTTTATCGTGAAGTTTGCATTGTGTAATTCCTCAATAATGTGTATGTTTAGTTTTTCGAGAAGTTTGTATTGTGTAATTCCTCACTAAGTTGTATGTTTAGTTTATCGTGAAGTTTGTATTGTGTAATTCCTCACTAAGGTGTATGTTTAGTTTATAGTGAAGTTTGTATAGTGTAATTCCTCACTAAGGTTTATGTTTAGTTTATCGTGAAGTTTGGATTATGTAATTCCTTACTAATGTGTATGTTTAGTTTATCGTGAAGTTTGTATTGTGTAATTCCTCACTAAGGTGTATGTTTAGTTTATGGTGAAGTTTGTATTATTTAATTCCTCACTAAGGTGTAAGTTTAGTTTATCGTGAAGTTTATATTGTGTAATTCCTCACTTAGGTGTATGTTTAATTTATCGTGAAGTTTGTATTGTGTAATTCCTCACTAAGGTGTATGTTTAGTTTAGAGGGAACTTTGTATTGTGTAATTCCTCACTAAGATGTATGTTTAGTTTATCGTAAAGTTTGTATTGTGTAATTCCTCACTAAGATGTATGTTTAGTTTATCGTGAAGTTTGTATTGTGTAATTCCTCACTAAGGTGTATGTTTAGTTTAGACGGGAAGCAGCCAGAGACTTTTTTTAAAACAACAACAAATTCTTGTCTGTTCTTTCTGAAATAATAGATCTATAGTTAAAGGATATTTTAAAAAGATGAAAGGATTCCTGGAGATAAAAGTGCAAGCAGTTTTCCAAATCTAAATCGAAGGTTGTTCAACGCTGTTCAATTATATTCACTTTGTTTGTATGGTTACTAAAATTGTTTGTCAGGACTTAATGCAAAATAAACAAAAATTAAAACAATGAATGGTAACGAAACAAAAATTCTAAGCAATAAAAATATTTGTATTTGTTGTAAAAGCATAAAAAAACATTGTGGCTAGTACATAGAGCCGATATAGTCTTTCTTTTTAATATAATTCATGGACTGGTTAATTGATGGGTTTTATTTTGTTGTTTTTTTAGTGGTTAGGGGCGGGGGCTAAGATGTTGCCTTTGACTGTTGGCATTAAGTTGTTTGTTCAGACAACAGCAGACTGGCACCAAGTGCTCTCAATCTCTCTAGCTATGGCCCTACGATCTTCTATGTCCATCTGCTCAGCGATGGTCTCATAGGCGTCGTAGAAAGCACATCTCTCTCTGTAGAATATGAACTTCTCATGGATGTCGTATTTCGGGTCGTCTGTGAGAGATAGCCCCGCGCCCCATCGCTCTTCCATCTCTCGGGCTTTGGCTCTGGCGTCTGACAAGCTACAAGAAGGGCCGCACAGTTTCTCGTGATCTTGTGAGAAACAGCCGTCATAGGAACTAGAGTTTGGCGTCCCTTCACGGTAACCGCCCCACACCGGTATTGTCCACGGTTCTTTTGCTGTCCCAGCGATCGGCCTTGTCCACCGCCCAGTTAATGTTTCCTCCGGATTCAAATTTTTAGCCTCCGAAATTCTTGAAAAGGGAACAAAACTTCCAATATTTAGTATTGAATTTTTCGGAGCGTTATCTATCCCTATTATATTAGTACAGTAATCTTCTTCAAGCTTTACTTTATCAGCCAACCAATCTAAATGAAGTCTATCTTCCATATTGACAATAAAGTCTTTATAAAATATGCTGGTCACGTGGTGTAATACCTCGTCATAATCCATAGAGAAAAAGGGAAAGCAATTATCCAGAGCATCGGGTATGTCTGGACCAATAGACCAAGTGTTGAGGGCTTTTTTTGCGGGGCACGGAGACCCAGTATCGAGGGCTTGTTTAGAAGGGCCCTCAGACACAGTGTCGAAGGCTTGTTTTGAAGGGTCTGCAGACACAGTGTCGAAGGCTTCTTTTGAAGGGCCTGGAGACAGAGTGTCGAAGGCTTGTTTTGAAGGGCCCGGAGACAGAGTGTCGAAGGCTTGTTTTGAAGGGCCCGGAGACAGAGTGTCGAAGGCTTGTTTTGAAGGGCCCGGAGACAGAGTGTCGAAGGCTTGTTTTGAAGGGCCCGGAGACAGAGTGTCGAAGGCTTGTTTTGAAGGGCCCGGAGACAGAGTGTCGAAGGCTTGTTTTGAAGGGCCCGGAGACAGAGTGTCGAAGGCTTGTTTTGAAGGGCCCGGAGACAGAGTGTCGAGGGCTTGTTTAGCTGGTCCCAGGGACCAAGAGTCGGGGGCGTGTTGTTTAACTAGCGTAGAAACCAGAGTAACATCCGCCTCAGAAAAACCCTCATCTAAGTCTGCGCTAAGCAGTGGTACATCGAGTTGACTTGTGAGTGGGGGGCTGGGCCTTGGCACATTCGTCATACTGGACATCCAGCTGTTTGGGAGCTCCGTGAAGCCGGTGTCAGACGCCACAAAATGCGCCATGCTGCTAGACATGTGGCAAAAGTCCTCGTTGTCAGACAAACAATCAGATCTGGCCTCAGCTGCAGTGTGTGTGGCGGTTGAGTTCGTGCCCTCGGAGATGGCCTCTTCTAGACTTGAAAAAATCTCATTATCACTCGGGTCACTAGGATCAAAATGCACTTGCTTGAGATCCGCCGACTTGGCGTCAGAATCCATGGCGTCTTGGAGTCTCGACACATCCTTCTTTTTTTTACTTCTTGCATTCTTCAGCTCTTGAGCTTTTTGTCTGATGCAGCCGTTGAGAGCATCTGGAAACAAGAAGGACTTTTAGTTGTTCTTTTCTTGACACACTGCACGTAAACGCATGGACATTATAAGACTTTTTTGCGTCAGTATAATATTATAGTCTCTAGGTGACACTTCGTAAGACAAACTCAATCAATGTAAACAAAGCTAACAATCAACTAAATTTAACAAATTCCATGTTTAATCAATGGACTAAAATGACTCAATTGAAAAAATTACTAAATTAATATAGCAAATGACTAAACAGGACACGTGACAAAATGTAACAAATGACTAAAATGAACATTTGTGAATCTTACATAGTTCGCATGCGTTTCAATGATCTTTTTAACACCAGTTTCTACAACTGGCCTGCTTATTAAAAAATTCTACACGTACCGGAATTGATGGGATCAGAGGGAACATCTGTTTGTCCTTGACCTTTCAGAGTGTCACATTTATCGGTATACCCCTCATTCAGCTGTTTGGTAAAACGTTCTGTGTTGGATTCCTTGAAGATTCTTTCCTGAGTCTTTTGAATCAGTTCTAGAATAACACGAAAATAATAAAACAACAGACCATCTAAGTTCTCATTGGATTATATTAGGCCTATAGAACATCATACCATCTAAGTTCTCATTGGATCATATTAGGCCTATAGAACAACATACCATCTAAGTTCTCATTGGATCATATTAGGCCTATAGAACATCATACCATCTAAGTTCTCATTGGATCATATTAGGCCTATAGAACAACATACCATCTAAGTTCTCATTGGATAATATTAGGCCTATAGAACAACATACCATCTAAGTTCTCATTGGATTATATTAGGCCTATAGAACATCATACCAACTAAGTTCTCATTGGATCATATTAGGCCTATAGAACAACATACCATTTAAGTTCTCATTGGATAATATTAGGCCTATAGAACAACATACCATATAAGTTCTCATTGGATCATATTAGGCTTATAGAACAACATACCATCTAAGTTCTGATTGGATCATATTAGGCCTATAGAACAACATACCATCTAAGTTCTTATTGGATCATATTATAAAACAACATACCATCTAAGTTCTCATTAGATTATATTATGCCTATAGAACAACATACCATTTAAGTTCTCATTGGATAATATTAGGCCTATAGAACAACATACCATCTAAGTTCTCATAGGATTATATTAGGCCTATAGAGCGTTGGCAATGGGCGGAGCTTAAGTTGTTTTTGTAAATTGAGGAACAAATATTGCACATGGTGAAATTTCTTATCATGCCAAATTCACATATGAATATTGGCTATCCTACTAAAAAATAAGGAGGTAAATAGTAGTACTGTAGATTAATTGATTAATGTGATTAGGCTAGGGCCGGCTAGACCTATATACACTTTCAATTTCACTTTATAGGCCTACACTTTTAATGTTTCGTAGACTCGGTTTCGTAGGCTAATGGCTAAGTATTGCAGCTACAATTTCAAGTGATAGTGTTGGTGAATAGGCTATCTACTATCTAGTCAAGTCACTAGTTGGCTCACATCGTCTATGATCTATGTCTATGATAATAATAAAATAGCCTATTTTATTTAACAGACATAATACAGCTTAAATCTTAATAAGACTTAAAACACAACACAACATTTAAAAAATGCTCGAGCCTATATGAAACGTTATTAATACAGCGGCCATTGTTACTTGTACACCATTACTCAAAGTAAACAAAAATCACGTGCTTTTCGTCACGTGATTGCAAACGCCCTATAGAACAACATACCATCTAAGTTCTCATTGGATCATATTAGGCCTATAGAACAACATACCATCTAAGTTCTCATTGGATCATATTATAAAACAACGTACCATCTTCTAAGTTCTCATTGGATTATATTAGGCCTATAAAACAACATACCATCTAAGTTTTCATTGGATCATAATATAAAACAACATACCATCTAAGTTCTCATTGGATCATATTAGGCCTATAGATCAACATACCGTCTAAGTTCTCATTGGATCATAATAGGCCTATAGAACAACATACCATCTTAGTTATCATTGGATAATATTAGGTCTATAGAACAACATACCATTTAAGTTCTCATTGGGTCATATTATAAAACAACTTACCATCTAAGTTCTCATTAGATTATATAAGGCCTATAAAACAACATACCATCTAAGTTTTCATTGGATTATATTAGGCCTATAGAACAACATACCATCTTAGTTATCATTGGATCATATTATAAAACAAGTTCTCATTGGATCATATTAGGCCTATAGAACAACATACCATCTAAGTTCTCATTGGATCATATTATAAAACAACGTACCATCTTCTAAGTTCTCATTGGATTATATTAGGCCTATAAAACAACATACCATCTAAGTTTTCATTGGATCATAATATAAAACAACATACCATCTAAGTTCTCATTGGATCATATTAGGCCTATAGATCAACATACCGTCTAAGTTCTCATTGGATCATAATAGGCCTATAGAACAACATACCATCTAAGTTCTCATTGGATCATATTAGGTCTATAGAACAACATACCATTTAAGTTCTCATTGGGTCATATTATAAAACAACTTACCATCTAAGTTCTCATTAGATTATATAAGGCCTATAAAACAACATACCATCTAAGTTTTCATTGGATTATATTAGGCCTATAGAACAACATACCATCTTAGTTATCATTGGATCATATTATAAAACAACATACCATCTAAGTTCTCATTGGATAATATTATAAAACAACATACCATCTAAGTTCTCATTGGATCATATTAGGTCTATAGAACAACATACCATCTAAGTTTTCATTGGATTATATTATAAAACAACATACCATCTAAGTTCTCATTGGATAATATTATAAAACAACATACCATCTAAGTTCTCATTGGATCATATTAGGTCTATAGAACAACATACCATCTAAGTTCTCATTGGGTCATATTATAAAACAACTTACCATCTAAGTTCTCATTGGACCGGACAGCTGGTTGTCGTGTTAAGATTGGATCAATTGTTATATCGGAAACTTTTGTTCTATCAGAAGTTTTACTTTCCTCCGAAACACTCTGTTTAAGTTGCCGCTGTCTCTTAGCTTGAATGTATTTTTTGTTCCAACTATCTGGAGATGAATATAACAAACACTGTCAAAAGAATTTGCGTATTCTTTTTAAATATTTTTTTTAATTGTTAATCATAACTATAACGTAGAACCTTACATTTTTGTTAGTTGCTCAAAACTGAATTAATGAAAGAAATAGTTCTAGTGAAAATAAGGCTAGGGCTATCTAATCAAGCCGCATTTCTTCATTAAACTTCATTTATTAAACATTGATTTGACAACGTTAAAGTCTTCAAAAACTGGCGACAAGAAAAAAAGAGACAACGTGATGGAAGTCTGAATGTACATATGATTAGGATATATTTTAACTTTGCATTGTTCTATGCATGCACTTCGATATTAACTGTGTATAGTTTGGACAATAGACTTATATTTATACCTGATAGAAGGCTACACAATCATGAAGAGGGTGAATTTTATTTTAAGACCCTCTAGCAGCTGACGAAAATCCAGTTCTTTCTACAACGTTGGCCATTGTAAAGCAATTATATTCTAAAATATAATGTCCATTGAGTCCATAGAGTTAATAATTGGTAAATGTTGGCCTAATCTCACTTACTTGTGTACTGTTAACATTGACCTACTTGTGTGATGTTATCATTGACCTACTTGTGTACTGTTATCATTGACCTACGTGTGCACTGTTAGCATAGACCTACTTTTGTGATGCTAGCATTGACCTACTTCTGTGATCTTAGTATAGACCTACTAGTGTGATGTTAGCATTGACCTACTTGTGTAATCTTAGTATAGACCTACTTGTGTGATGTTAGCATCGACTTATCTGTGTAATGTTTGCAATGACTTACTTATCCATGCTGTAATTTCCTCTTTCCTATTTTGCCTTTCCTTGACCAGGATACTAGTCCGACCATAGGCGTTGTCAAGTGTATCGTTTCTGATGGATATATCCACGATTCCAGCCACTGGGAGCATCCACGGGGCCACCACTCTCATCCACCCACGTCGGCCTGTGATGGAGTGTTTGACTTCCTCCATAACTCCTACATTGGTGCTGGGAAGAAAGAATTTCATTAGGAAAATTATTGGGACAGTTATATCGTGAATTAACTTTTTGGCGCTGAATTATTGTGTGGAAGGAGTTTTATTCTGTGTTGAACAAAACACACACTATTGTTTGTGTTACTTATAGTGTGACTGTTCAGAATAAAGAAAATGTCCGATTATAAAAGCTACATTTAACGAACGGCCAAATTCACCTATGTCACGCCCCACAGTGGAAGGCGCATCCACAGAGTTGGCCTATATATGTATATTGTGGGCGTATCCAGCCATCTCAACTAAGCTCCTTCCACCCATAGATGATGTCCTACTGTTGACAATGTCATCTGTAGTGACAGTCATATCTACTGGATTATCTCTGTCTGCCGCGGTAATATTTCCGTTTTACCTTTCCAGTCTTTGAAAAAGTCAAATGCCCAATGATAAATCATAATCCACTAACATGAAAGCTTTTATTTAAACTTACAAATCTTTTTCTTTCACTATCACCCATTGAAAGTCCAGATTTGTCAATGCATCAAAGGACACATGGACTTTCCAGTAGCCAGATTTCTTCGGAAATTCTGGAGAAAGAAAAATAAGAATAAATATATTGTATTTTTTCCCATGAATACAACTAGCTAAAAAAAGAATAGGTGACTGACAGTGAAATGACCGCAACAATTACTAATTATACAGTTTTATGAACAGTTATTTCATGTTTGGGCCTATTTATGCATTAAATTTAATAGTTCGTTCATTTATTCATTGTCGACAAGAAGATAACATTTGATAAATGGGTTATGTTCAAATCTACCAATTCATACAATTCTAACCAAGGAGAGAACAGTGTATAACAATGCTGACGTTGACCAATGAAACTGTTTAACAATACTGACCAATGAGACAACAGTATATAAAAATACTGACCAATGAGACAACAGTGTTGAACAACACTGACCAATAAGACAATAATGTTCAACAGTTCTGACCAATGAGACAACAATGTTTAACAAGACTGACCAATGAGACAACAATGCTCAACAAATGCTGACCAATGATACAACAATGTTCAACAATGCTGACCAATGAGACAATAATGTTCATTTCACCTGTAGCTGGCACAGCTTTGGCTAAATTCCAAAGACCGGTCGTTGGAGTTGAACCGGATAAAACCAGTGTGTAGCCATCGTTTACATTGATGTAAGTAGTGATCTCGGCAAATGTAGCTGACTGGAGATACACCTGCAAACAATCATTTCAGCAAATTTAGTATTTGAAATATAGTTCGGCGAAAGACTTACTTGACTTAACCCCTGGGGTCCCCCATGAGAGGAACGGGCCGTAATTAAACCTCTCTAATGGTAATTACACCTCTCTATTGGTAATTACACCTCTCTATTGGTAATTACACCTCTCTATTGGTAAATACACCTCTCTATTGGTAATTACACCTCTCTATTGGTAATTACACCTCTCTATTGGTAATTACACCTCTCTATTGGTAATTACACCTCTCTATTGGTAATTACACCTCTCTATTGGTAATTACACCTCTCTATTGGTAATTACACCTCTCTATTGGTAATTACACCTCTCTATTGGTAATTACACCTCTCTATTGGTAATTACACCTCTCTATTGGTAATTACACCTCTCTATTGGTAATTACACCTCTCTATTGGTAATTACACCTCTCTATTGGTAATTACACCTCTCCATTGGTAATTAAACCTCTCTATTGGTAATTACACCTCTCTATTGGTAATTACACCTCTCTATTGGTAATTACACCTCTCTATTGGTAATTACACCTCTCTATTGGTAATTACACCTCTCCATTGGTAATTAAACCTCTCCATTGGTAATTAAACCTCTCTATTGGTAATTACACCTCTCTATTGGTAATTACACCTCTCTATTGGTAATTACACCTCTCTATTGGTAATTACACCTCTCTATTGGTAATTACACCTCTCTATTGGTAATTACACCTCTCTATTGGTAATTACACCTCTCTATTGGTAATTACACCTCTCCATTGGTAATTAAACCTCTCCATTGGTAATTAAACCTCTCTATTGGTAATTACACCTCTCTATTGGTAATTACACCTCTCTATTGGTAATTACACCTCTCCATTGGTAATTAAACCTCTCCATTGGTAATTAAACCTCTCTATTGGTAATTACACCTCTCTATTGGTAATTACACCTCTCTATTGGTAATTACACCTCTCTATTGGTAATTACACCTCTCTATTGGTAATTACACCTCTCTATTGGTAATTACACCTCTCTATTGGTAATTACACCTCTCTATTGGTAATTACACCTCTCTATTGGTAATTACACCTCTCCATTGGTAATTACACCTCTCCATTGGTAATTAAACCTCTCCATTGGTAATTAAACCTCTCTATTGGTAATTACACCTCTCTATTGGTAATTAAACCTCTCCATTGGTAATTAAACCTCTCTATTGGTAATTACACCTCTCTATTGGTAATTACACCTCTCTATTGGTAATTACACCTCTCCATTGGTAATTACACCTCTCCATTGGTAATTACACCTCTCCATTGGTAATTAAACCTCTCCATTGGTAATTAAACCTCTCTATTGGTAATTACACCTCTCTATTGGTAATTACACCTCTCTATTGGTAATTACACCTCTCTATTGGTAATTACACCTCTCTATTGGTAATTACACCTCTCCATTGGTAATTAAACCTCTCCATTGGTAATTAAACCTCTCTATTGGTAATTACACCTCTCTATTGGTAATTACACCTCTCTATTGGTAATTACACCTCTCTATTGGTAATTACACCTCTCTATTGGTAATTACACCTCTCTATTGGTAATTACACCTCTCTATTGGTAATTACACCTCTCTATTGGTAATTACACCTCTCTATTGGTAATTACACCTCTCTATTGGTAATTACACCTCTCCATTGATAATTAAACCTCTCCATTGGTAATTAAACCTCTCTATTGGTAATTACACCTCTCTATTGGTAATTACACCTCTCTATTGGTAATTACACCTCTCTATTGGTAATTACACCTCTCTATTGGTAATTACACCTCTCTATTGGTAATTACATCTCTCTATTGGTAATTACACCTCTCTATTGGTAATTACACCTCTCTATTGGTAATTACACCTCTCTATTGGTAATTACACCTCTCTATTGGTAATTACACCTCTCTATTGGTAATTACACCTCTCTATTGGTAATTACACCTCTCCATTGGTAATTAAACCTCTCCATTGGTAATTAAACCTCTCTATTGGTAATTACACCTCTCTATTGGTAATTACACCTCTCTATTGGTAATTACACCTCTCTATTGGTAATTACACCTCTCTATTGGTAATTACACCTCTCTATTGGTAATTACACCTCTCTATTGGTAATTACACCTCTCTATTGGTAATTACACCTCTCTATTGGTAATTACACCTCTCTATTGGTAATTACACCTCTCCATTGATAATTAAACCTCTCCATTGGTAATTAAACCTCTCTATTGGTAATTACACCTCTCTATTGGTAATTACACCTCTCTATTGGTAATTACACCTCTCTATTGGTAATTACACCTCTCTATTGGTAATTACACCTCTCTATTGGTAATTACATCTCTCTATTGGTAATTACACCTCTCTATTGGTAATTACACCTCTCTATTGGTAATTACACCTCTCTATTGGTAATTACACCTCTCTATTGGTAATTACACCTCTCTATTGGTAATTACACCTCTCTATTGGTAATTACACCTCTCTATTGGTCTTGATCTATGGCGACCCCCCCCCTTTCAGTTGGGTCCATGTGAGACCAACAACCTTTGCCTCGTTTGCAGCCGACCTTCTCCAAGTCTGTTTTGAACTGCCCACTTCTCTCTTCGCATAAGGCTTCAAGTCTAATATCTGTCTGGCCACACTATCTTCGTGTTTTCTCAGGATTTCACTTTCGTTTTCAGGATTGGCTTTGGCCTGGATAGGGTCCACAGCTGGTCGCTTGATACCTTCTTCGACAATCTAATTTAATATGTTTGAGGCATCTATTTATAAAAGTCTGGAGCTGACCTTTTTTTTTTAACTCAAACTCCAGGTTACATGCCATACAACAAAACTTTCTAACCATTGGTGTTGAATATTTTTATTTTCTTTTTTTTTTGGAGTGTGGGTAGGACAGCGCGCTAGATCTCCATATGAGCCAAAGCGTGTTGAACGCACATCTGGTCTTTTTGGTGTGGCTTTTTATGCCCTCCTCGGTTCCTCCATCTTTGTTCACCACACTTCCCAGATACTTCTGCTTTTAGTGTCTCCAATATTTCTCTTTCATCAAGTTGGATTGGGATGTCCTGGGCACTATTAATTCTCATTATTTCAGATTTGGTTTTGTTTATTTTGAGCCCTACCTGGCTTCTTCAAACAGTTGATTCAGTTTAGACTGTGAATGTTTTTGCCAATGTAAGAGGATGGTGACATCTGCAAAATCCGAGTCTTCAAGTGTCCTGGTAAAGGTCCATTGAATACCTGTGCCATTAAGAAGATCATTGGTGACAACATTCAGCATTGCCGTACTTCAGTCTTCATGGTAAATGCGTTGGTTAACTTGCCTTTGTAAAATGTCTTGGCATCTACAGTCTTTATTTAACTTTTTTTGTAATGTTAACGAATTTAGCAGGTATACCATAGTAACACATTAGCTTGCAGATAATGTCTCTGTCGACCCTGTCGAAAGCCTTTTCCATGTCCACAATCGTCATGTAAAGTGGAGATTGCCATTGCAAAGGTCATGTAAAGTAGAGATTGCCATTCCAAAGGTCATGTAAAGTAAAGATTGCTATTCCCTAAGGTCATGTAAAGTGGAGATTGCCATTCCCAAGGCCATGTAAAGTGGAGATTGCCATTCCAAAGGTCATGTAAAGTGGAAATGGCCATTCCAAAGGTCATGTAAATTGGAGACTGCCATTCCAAAGGTCATGTAAAGTGGAGATTGCCATTCCAAAAGTCATGTAAATTAGATATTGCAATTCTAATGGTCGTGTAAAGTGGAGATTGCCATTCCAAAGGTCATGTAATGTGGAGATTGCCATTCCAAAGGTCATGTAAAGTGGAGATGGCCATTCCAAAAGTCATGTAAATTGGAGATTGCCATGCCAAGGGTCATGTAAAGTGGAGATTGCCATTCCAAAAGTCATGTAAATTGGAGATTGCAATTCCAAAGGTCATGTAAAGTGGAGATTGCAATTCCAAAGGTCATGTAAAGTGGAGATTGCCATTCCAAAGGTCATGTAAAGTGAAGATTGCCATTCCAAAAGTCATGTAAATTGGAGATTGCCATTCCAAAGGTCATGTAAAGTGGAGATTGCCATTCCAAAGGTAATGTAAAGTGGAGATTGCCATTCCAAAGGTCATGTAAAGTAGAGATTGCCATTCCAAAGGTCATGTAAAGTGGAGATTGCCATTCCAAAGGACATGTAAAGTGGAGATTACCATTCCAAAGGTCATGTAAAGTAGAGATTGCCATTCCAAAGGTCATGTGAAGTGGAAGTTGCCATTCCAAAAGTCATGTAAATTGGAGATTGCCATTCCAAAGTTCATGTAAAGTGGAGATTGCCATGCCAAAATTCATGTGAAATGGAGATTGCCGTTCCAAAAGTCATGTAAATTGGAGATTGCAATTCCAAAGATCATGTAAAGTGGAGATTGCAATTCCAAAGGCCATGTAATGTGGAGATTGCCATTCAAAAGGTCATGTAAAGTGGAGATTGCCATTCCAAAGGTCGTGTAAAGTGGAGATTGCCATTCCAAAGGTCATGTAAAGTGGAGATTGCCATTCCAAAGGTCATGTGAAGTGGAAGTTGCCATTCCAAAGGTCATGTAAATTGGAGCTTGCCATTCCAAAAGTCATGTATATTGGAGATAGCCATTCCAAAGGTCATGTAAAGTGGAGATTGCCATTCCAAAAGTCATGTATATTGGAGATTGCCATTCCAAAGGTCATGTAAAGTGGAGATTGCCATTCCAAAGGTCATGTAAAGTGGAGATTACCATTCCAAAGGTCATGTAAAGTGGAGATTGCTGTTCCAAAAGTCATGTATATTGGAGATAGCCATTCCAAAGATCATGTAAAGTGGAGATTGCCATTCCAAAAGTCATGTATATTGGAGATTGCCTTTCCAAAGGTCATGTAAAGTGGAGATTGCCATTCCAAAGGTCATGTAAATTGGTGATTGCCATTCCAAAGGTCATGTAAAGTGGAGATTGCCATTTCAAAGGTCATGTAAATTGGAGATTGCCATTCCAAAGGTCATGTAAAGTGGAGCTTGCCATTCCAAAAGTCATGTATATTGGAGATTGCAATTCCAAAGGTCATGTAAAGTGGAGATTGCCATTCCAAAGGTCATGTAAAGTGGAGATTACCATTCCAAAGGTCATGTAAAGTGGAGATAGCCATTCCAAAGTTCATGTATAGTGGAGATTGCCATTCCAAAGGTCATGTAAAGTGGAGATTGCCATTCCAAAGGTCATGTAAAGTGAAGATTGCCATTCCAAAGGTCATGTAAAGTGGAGATTGCCATTCCAAAAGTCATGTAAAGTGGAGATTGCCATTCCAAAAGTCATGTAAAGTGGAAACGGCCATTTTAAAGGTCATGTAAATTGGAGATTGCCATTCCAAAGGTCGTGTAAAGTGGAGATTACCATTCCAAAAGTCATGTAAATTAGAGATTGCAATTCCAAAGGTCGTGTAAAGTGGAGATTGCCATTCCAAAGGTCAATTAAAAGTGGAGATTACCATTCGAAAGGTCATGTAAATTGGAGATTGCCATTCCAAAAGTCATGTAAATTGGAGATTGCCATTCCAAAGGTCATGTAAAGTGGAGATTGCCATTCCAAAAGTCATGTAAATTGGAGATTGCAATTCCAAAGGTCATATAAAGTGGAGATTACATTTCCAAAGGTCATGTAATGTGGAGATTGCCATTCCAAAGGTCATGTAAAGTGGAGAATGCCGTTCCAAAGGTCATGTAAAGTGGAGATTGCCATTCCAAAGATTATGTAAATTGGAGATTGCCATTCCAAAGGTCATGTAAAGTGGAGATTGCCATTCCAAAAGTCATGTAAATTAGAGATTGCAATTCCAAAGGTCGTGTAAAGTATAGATTGCCATTCCAAAGGTCATGTAAAGTGGAGATTGCCATTCGAAAGGTCATGTAAAGTGGAGATTGCCATTCCAAAAGTCATGTAAATTGGAGATTGCCATTCCAAAGGTCATGCAAATTGGAGATTTACATTCCTAAGGTCATGTAAAGTGGAGATTGCCATTCCAAAGGTCATGTAAAGTGGAGATTACCATTCCAAAGGTCATGTAAAGTGGAGATTGCCATTCCAAAGGTCATGTAAAGTGCCGATTGCCATTCCAAAAGTCAAGCAAATTGGAGATTTACATTCCTAAGGTCATGTAAAGTGGAGATTGCTATTCCAAAGGTCATGTAAGGTGGAGATTGCCATTCCAAAAGTCATGCAAATTGGAGATTTACATTCCTAAGGTCATGTAAAGTGGAGATTGCCATTCCAAAGGTCATGTAAAGTTGAGATTGCCATTCCAAAAGTCATGTAAATTGGAGATTGCCATTCCAAAGGTCATGTAAACTTGAGATTTGCCATTCCAAAGGTCATGTTAAGTGGAAGTTGCCATTCCAAAGGTCATGTAAAGTAAAGATTGCCATTCCAAAGGTCATGTGAAGTGGAAGTTGCCATTCCAAAAGTCATGTAAATTGGAGATTGCCATTCCAAAGTTCATGTAAAGTGGAGATTGCCATGCCAAAGGTCATGTAAAGTGGAGATTGCCATTCCAAAGTTCATGTGAAGTGGAAGTTGCCATTCCAAAGGTCATGTAAATTGGAGATTGCCATTCCAAAAGTCATGTAAATTGGAGATTGCAATTTCAAAGATCATGTAAAGTGGAGATTGCAATTCCAAAGGTCATGTAATGTGGAGATTGCCATTCCAAAGGTCATGTAAAGTGAAGATTGCCATTCCAAAGGTCATGTAAAGTGGAGATTGCCATTCCAAAAGTCATGTAAAGTGGAGATTGCCATTCCAAATATCATGTGAAGTGGAAGTTGCCATTCCAAAGGTCATGTAAATTGGAGATTGCCATTCCAAAGGTCATGTAAAGTGGAGATTGCCATTCCAAAAGTCATGTATATTGGAGATTGCCATTCCAAAGGTCATGTAAAGTGGAGATTGCCATTCCAAAGGTCGTGTAAAGTGGAGATTACCATTCCAAAGGTCATGTAAAGTGGAGATTGCCCTTCCAAAGTTCATGTGAAGTGGAATTTGCCATTCCAAAGGTCATGTAAATTGGAGATTGCCATTCCAAAAGTCATGTAAAGTGGAGATTGTCATTTCAAAGGTCATGTAAATTGGAGATTGCCATTCCAAAGGTCATGTAAAGTGGAGCTTGCCATTCCAAAAGTCATGTATATTGGAGATTGCCATTCCAAAGGTCATGTAAAGTGGAGATTGCCATTCCAAAGGTCATGTAAAGTAAAGATTACCATTCCAAAGGTCATGTAAAGTGGAGATTGCCATTCCAAAGGTCATGTATAGTGGAGATTGCCATTCCAAAGGTCATGTAAAGAGGAAATGGCCAATCCAAAGGTCATGTAAATTGGAGATTGCCATTCCAAAGGTCATGTAAAGTGGAGATTGCCATTCCAAAAGTCATGTAAATTAGAGATTGCAATTCCAAAGGTCGTGTAAAGTGGAGATTGCCATTCCAAAGGTCATGTAAAGTGGAGATTACCATTCGAAATGTCATGTAAAGTGGAGATTGCCATTCCAAAAGTCATGTAAATTGAAGTTTGCCATTCCAAAGGTCATGTAAAGTGGAAGTTGCCATTCCAAAGGTCATGTAAATTGGAGATTGCCATTCCAAAGGTCATGTAAAGTGGAGATTGCCATTCCAAAAGTCATGTAAATTTGAGATTGCAATTCCAAAGGTCATATAAAGTGGAGATTGCAATTCCAAAGGTCATGTAAAGTGGAGATTGCAATTCCAAAGGTCATATAAAGTGGAGATTGCAATTCCAAAGGTCATGTAAAGTAGAGATTGCCATTCCAAAGGTCATGTAAAGTGGAGATTGCCATTCCAAAGGTCATGTAAAGTGGTGATTGCCATTCCAAATGTCATGTAAAGTGGAGATTGCCATTCCAAAGGTCATGTAAAGTGGAGATTGCCATTCCAAAGGTCATGTAAAGTGGAGATTGCCATTCCAAAAGTCATGCAAATTGGAGATTTACATTCCTAAGGTCATGTAAAGTGGAGATTGCCATTCCAAAGGTCATGTAAAGTGGAGATTGCCATTCCAAAAGTCATGTAAATTGGAGATTGCCATTCCAAAGGTCATGTAAACTTGAGATTGCCATTCCAAAGGTCATGTGAAGTGGAAGTTGCCATTCCAAA
This sequence comes from Anisus vortex, assembly GCA_949126835.1. Taxonomy (NCBI): domain Eukaryota; kingdom Metazoa; phylum Mollusca; class Gastropoda; family Planorbidae; genus Anisus; species Anisus vortex. The sequence continues at coordinate 24,555,126 of OX421498.1, forward strand.
GGTCATGTAAATTGGAGATTGCCATTCCAAAGGTCATGTAAAGTGGAGATTGCCATTCCAAAAGTCATGTAAATTGGAGATTGCCATTTCAAAGGTCATGTAAAGTGGAGATTGCCTTTCCAAAGGTCATGTAAAGTGGAGATTACCATTCCAAAGGTCATGTAAAGTGGAGATTGCCATTCCAAAAGTCATGTAAATTGGAGATTGCCATTCCAAAGGTCATGTAAAGTGGAGATTGCCATTCCAAAAGTCATGTAAAGTGGAGATTGCCATTCTATTTAAATCCTTCTTGGATAACTCTAGTCAAGACCTTGCTTGGAACGGAAAGAAGCTTTTTTCCTATTGAGTTACTGCAAATGGACAGGTCGCCTTTCTTTGGTGCCTTAACCATGTAACTAGATTTCCAATTTTCTGGGATCTGATCTTCTACCCAGACTGTAGTATTCCTGCTGATACTATTGTGTCTGCTTTTAGTGTCTCTGGTGAAATGCCATCTGGGTCAGCTGCCTTGCCATTTTTAATAAACTTGACAGCTTTGATTATTTCTGTCTCAGTAGTAGGGCCTATTTCTGTCTCAGTAGTAGGGCCTATTTCTGTCTCAGTAGTAGGGCCTATTTCTGTCTCAGTAGTAGGGCCTATTTCTGTCTCAGTAGTAGGGCCTATTTCTGTCTCAGTAGTAGGGCCTATTTCTGTCTCAGTAGTATGGCCTATTTCTGTCTCAGTAGTAGGGCCTATTTCTGTCTCAGTAGTAGGGCCTATTTCTGTCTCAGTAGTAGGGCCTATTTCTGTCTCAGTAGTAGGGCCTATTTCTGTCTCAGTAGTAGGGCCTATTCTAACATTGAACATTTCATTTGCTGGTGGTATGTTAGGAAAAGATATTGGTTGGTGTCGGCTAAGGATCTCCTCGCCGATCTCTCTGTCCTAGGTCGCTTGTGGTGGTTATAACATCAGCATCCTTCACTGGAATGTTGGGATCGCAACTCTTGCCAGACAGGGTTTTTGTTATCTTTTAAATCTTTTCATATCTCTCTGGAATGTTGGGATTGCAACTCTTGCTAGACAGGGTTTTTGTTATCTTTTAAATCTTTTCATATCTAATTGTCCGGCAGCTGTTTCTGTTCCCTCTGTGGCGTCTTTTGTCTTCTTTTGCATTTTTCTTCACTGTGCGAATAGTTTGCCAATAATGTGCTTTAATGAATTCTTTTTCTTGCTGATCTTGGAATTGGTTTTTCTTTTCTAGCTTCTATCCTGCTCCATGTCTCTGGTGAAAGTCATTCTTTTTGTTTAGGCTTCTTCCCAAAGATTTCAGTACATGTTGTCTTCCGGATTTGTTGCAAATCCCTGTGAATGGCCATGATTTAGGTCTTCGTGGGCAGTGAAGATGGTCTCTCCTGAAGCTCAGCAAGTTAGGTTCCAGAGGGCTCGCATCATAGGATCTTTCTGAGAAGCGTAATCACTTTGACCAAGCTCAAGTTGGATTGACGTATTTACAGTTTCTGTAGCCACTTCCCCAAAAAGCTCCGATAAATGTATGTCAATGAAACGTCAGCCAATGTAATCTGTAAATGCTACACATCAACAAGCTATTAAGGTTTATCAAAAGTTGTATTTTACATTGGACCATTCACGGAGGTCAATAGAGTTTATAGCTTCCACAAGAAAGACATACATGTAGAAATGTGAGGCTCATAATTATGTAATGAGGTTTGAAAAGAAAAATTGAAGTGGGTAGAGATAGGATATAAAAAATATCAAATCAAGGTACGGCTCTAGATTTAAGACAGTGATAGTAAGGTGCAGTTTGCAAAATACTAAGAATGACTCCACTAAACTAACTTAGGGGAACCTGGGGTAAAACGAGATACTTAAGGGAAAAAACCCTGTTGTATTAAAGATAACATTGACATGTAAACGACATTCTGTGTAATGAACAAGCAAGTAGTGGACAACAATGTTACAACAAAAAAAGATGAGATTTGTTAGTTGCAACAGAGACACAAATGATTTGTTGGGCTAACCGTATTTTCCCGTTTTGCCCCATGCCTGGGGTAAAACGAGACATACGCTGGGGGTATGCTAAATCAAATGTCAGTCGTCGCAGAGTTCACAAACGAAAACTGGGGCTATGTTTGTTTCATCCAGACCTGCACAGCTGTAGTGTGCCCGCCTGTTACAGTCACCTTGACAGGCTACCCAGTTTTCTGCACTCTCAGAGTAGGGGAACCTTGGGTAAAACGAGATACTTAAGGGAAAAAACCCTGTCGTATCAAATATAACATTGACATGTAAACGACATTCTGTGTACAGAACAAGCAAGTGGTGGACAATAATGACACAACAAAAAAAAAGATGAGATTTGTTAGTTTCAAAAGAAACATAAATGATTTATTGAGTTAACCGTATTTTCCCATTTTGCCCCATTGTTTTGTCCTGTTTTACCCCAACATAACCTTGTTCACAAAGCTCCAAACCACACACTGCCCTGCTTAAGTAGGTCAAACTTAGATATCTATTACCATTGCCCACATAAATATCTATCAGAATGTTAATTCTTGTTTGACAAATCTGTATTTTTTTTCTTAATGAACACATTTGCATCGTAAGCATAAAAATAGATCAAAATATTTAAAATTGAAATATTTGCCTCTCACTGACGCACGCAGCTCAGACAAACAAAATGGATTTTGCCGGCAATGCAGTATCACGTGATCTCTTTAATAGACTCATTTTTAAAGCGCTCCGACTTTCTGTTTTTCAGTAATTCGTGTGTCTCGTTTTACCCCGCTATCCCATTTTACCCCAGTTTCTCTAAACTGTTTGCCCAAATACTGTGAATGACTTCACTAAACTAACTTAGCCTATCTCTAAACTGTTTGCCCAAATACTGTGAATGACTCCACTAAACTAACTTATCTCTAAACTGTTTGCCCAAATACTGTGAATGACTCTACTAAACTAACTTATCTATAAACTGTTTGCCCAAATACTGTGAATGACTCCACTAAACTAACTTATCTCTAAACTGTTTGCCCAAATACTGTGAATGACTCCACTAAACTAACTTATCTCTAAACTGTTTGCCCGAATACTGTGAATGACTCCACTAAACTAACTTATCTCTACACTTTTTGTCCAAATACTGTGAATGACTCAACTAAACTAACTTATCTCTACACAGTTTGCCCAAATACTGTGAATGACTCAAATCAACTAACTTACTTTTACAATGTTTGCCCAAATACTGTGAATGACTCCACTAAACTAACTTAGCCTATCTCTAAACTGTTTGCCCAAATACTGTGAATGACTCCACTAAACTAACGTATCTCTAAACTGTTTGCCCAAATACTGTGAATGACTCCACTAAACTAACTTATCTCTAAACTGTTTGCCCGAATACTGTGAATGACTCCACTAAACTAACTTATCTCTAAACTGTTTGCCCAAATACTGTGAATGACTCCACTAAACTAACTTATCTCTAAACTGTTTGCCCAAATACTGTGAATGACTCCACTAAACTAATTTATCTCTAAACTGTTTGCCCAAATACTGTGAATGACTCCACTAAACTAACTTATCTCTAAACTGTTTGCCCAAATACTGTGAATCACTCCAATAAAATAACTTATCTCTACACTTTTTGTCCACATACTGTGAATGACTCAACTAAACTAACTTATCTCTACACAGTTTGTCCAAATACTGTGAATGACTCCAATCAAAAAAACTTACCTTTACAATGTTTGCCCAAATACTGTGAATGACTCCACTAAACTAACTTACCTCTTCACTATTTGCCCAAATACTGTGAATGACTCCACTAAAATATCCAACTGTTCGGTTTCTCTTTGTGCTTCTCTCCCATTCAACACCAGTGCGGTTCAAACCTGTTCTTAGCCACACCCATTCGAATGATGATCCAGCTGGAACAATAACATCCACCTGCCAGGTGTGATTGTCTATGGATGGCAATATATTCCAAGGTAATCTATCACGTGTTATATCAAATGAGATTGGCAAATACTTTCTACGGTATTTACATACAGTACTTAATTTTTCCATGTATAGACAAAAAGAAATTAGTTTTAAACTATCTATAGTACAAAGCCCCTTGTTAGAATTTGACGTGTTTTCATTGTAGCCATGATTCAAACTACTTTTATCGGTTTCAATGTTAACCATGGTCTCATCTGACGTGTTTTCATTGTACAGTAAAGAACCTTTTGGGTCAAACTGATTATGGGGTTAGGGCTGGTGAAGCAGCGTTCACCACTTTCTGTGGCCAGGGCATACTAGAGTATGTGTGACCAGCACAAAGACTAGCCACCTTTACTTTACACCAACTAATGTCAGGTACCCGCCATCAGAGCTGGGTAGACTCAGGGACATCCTCAAGTCCTGGGAAAAAATCCTAGCCTTCGCCAGGATTCTAACTTAGGACCTTCAGGTCGCCAGACGAACGCGCTGCCACTCGACCACCGTGCCCCACCGTGTTTGTTCTTTGTAGCCATGATTGTAGCCATGATTGTAGCCATGATTGTAGCCATGATAGTAGCCATGATTGTAGCCATGATTGTAGCCATGATAGTAGCCATGATTGTAGCCATGATTGTAGCCATGATAGTAGCCATGATTGTAGCCATGATAGTAGCCATGATTGTAGCCATGATAGTACCCATGATTGTAGCCATGATTGTAGCCATGATTGTAGCCATGATTGCTACAGCTTTTTCAATTTAATCATAGTCACATTTGACGTGTTTTCTTTGTAGTCATGATTAAAACTACTTTTAGCTGTTTCAATTTAACCATGGTACCGGTACACCAGATGTTTTTTTTTTAAATCTTCCTTAGCACACCAGATGTTTCAATTTAACCATGACCTATCAGATGTTCTAATTTAACCATGACACCCCAGATATTTCAATATAATCTTGGCCCACCAGATATTTTAATTTAACCATAGCCCACTAGATGTTTTAATTTAAGCATGACACACCAGATGTTTTAATTTAAGCATGGCACACCAGATGTTTTAATTTAAGCATGACACACCAGATGTTTTAATTTAACCATGGCCCAGCCCACCATATGTTTTAATTTTTAACTATGATGTTTTAAATTTAACCATAGCCCACCAGATGTTTTAAATTTAACCATAGCCCATCAGATGTTTTAATTTAACTAGGACCCTCCAAATGTTATAATTATTATTTAACCATGACACCCCATGATGACGACATACCAGGTGTAGGGTGAGCCTCTAAAGCGTCATAAATATTCCAGGCCCCAAGTTCCGGGAGTGAGCCCAATATAAAAAGCCGGTGCTTGACTCGGTTAAAGATAGGGCACCAAACTTTGAACTGTATGCTGATCTCAGTGGATTTGAACTTCATTTTTGGCCGTAGGCTAGAGTTTCACTTGAAAGAACAAATATTATTGCAGAATATTAGGCCTATGTAAACTTTATATAAATAAAGAGAAAGTCTTTCATTATGCTATTCCTCACTAAAATAAACCAGTTTATTTGTTGATACGTTTAACTTGAATTAATTGACTTAACAATATATCGTCTTTTATAAAAAGTGAATAAAATTGTATATAGCAAATAGAAATTAACTATTGTTCAATATTGATCAAATGTTTTGATTTAATGCGTGAGATAAATAATTAATGCGTCAATAGACCTATCTCTCCCTTCTTATAGCACATACAATAAGCCTACTATAGGCCTACTATAATAGGCCTTCTATAATTAGCCCGTTTCCAATGGAAAGATAATTTAAAAAATGGACGAATATCAAACGAAAAATGTTCTTGGTAATTAAACACCAAATTTTGCCAATGTTTATTTTGCACATACGTCAACATATTAGTGGGTTCACGAAGAAAAAGAATAAAAAATAAGCGGTTCGATGAAAATAAAAAAAATAAAATACTGTTCTAATTTATTTAATTCATGGTAGGCCTATACCTCTGTTGTTCTTTTATTTAAGGATGTTTTATGTGACTAAATTCTATACACCAATCTTATCTTGCAAGTTACAGACGCTCCTTCTATAAAGAAGATTAGATTGTTCAGACAACCCATTCCATGCCGAAGAAAGAGTAGTCCTACTTATATAGGCCTATCCTACATTTCTTCTTGCATATGGGATAAGAAAAGTTTTTTTGTCTTTATGTTTATCTGATCACTGCAATGGGTTGATTTGTGTTGTAGGCCTAGGCCCTAGGCTAATGCTAGGCCTTGTGTAGGCCTATTATTATTAATGTCAAAAATGTTCTCTTTGTCCTTCTGTTTTTAGTGTTTCTAGGTTTAGTGGTTTAACTATTGGTGTTACTCTTGTTAATTGGGAATATTCGCTGGTCATGAGTCATGTAGCTTTTTCTGAATTTTAAAATAGTTTTTATAATGTTTTCTTTAGCTGATTCAGAAGATGCATATTCTTGTAGCCTATAGGGCTAACTAATGTGAGATATAATTCTAGCATTTTAGCTTTATCATACCAAAGACTATAATAAGATGGGCCGATTGCTTTGATATTTCTGTTATTTGATAACGAAACAGTTTCGGAATTTCCGATCGCACTACGTCCCCTAGACTTCCGGTTTAATAATTCGCTTTGATTTTCTCAATGGAAAATAAAGATTAAAATCGAAAGTTATTTACAGCGGAAACCTTTAATGCAATCGTAGAAGAGTAGAAGTAATTTAAGACAGCCTTATTGGTTGCTCACGGAAAAAAAAGAACACAGCAAAACAACGATGAGCCATTCAAGGTGACACCTGTGATGAATGGTACCATGCTGCATGATAAAGACGCCTCTTGGCACTGTGTACAGTGTGGGATGCCACAATTTAGTTCAAGTCTGTTTAATTCTCATGACCTGGATACCACTAACCCCTACAGAGCCTTGACGAGCCCAGAAGTTAATAAATTAGACCTAAATAAACCCTTAGCTAGATCAACACCAATTAAAATAATTAAAAATACACTCTTTAACACTAAATCTCATTAAACCCTGAATCAGCATAGGCCTAACCTTAAAACACTAACAATAAAATTCCAAAGCATTAAAAATAAAACCGCTGATTTGAAAATCCTAATAAATAAAGAAGAACCAGACATAATTGCAGGTTCCGAAACATGGCTTAGCCCAGATATTTACAACACAGAGATAGGCCCTATTCAATAATAATTATGAAATTTTTAGAAAAGATAGGTCAGACAGACATGTGGGAGTCTTACTAGCCATAAAATCTACCCTAATAGCTGAAGAAATTAAAATATAATCTAAAAATAACATATAGAGTCAGTATTTTTTAAAATAAGTAGACCTAATTCAAAACCACTAATTGTAGGCAGTGTTTACAGACCACCAAAGTCAACATCAGAGTATGTGACTGATCTGTGTAATCAGCCGACAAGTATTGAAACTAAATATAAAAGTGATATAATTTGGATAATGGGGGACTTCAACCTCTCTGATATAAATTGGAATAGCTACTCTATAGAAAAACACCAAAACATAAAAGAAATAAATGAAATGTTTATCAATACCATCCAAAATCTAAACTTAGATCAAATTAATTTAAAAAAAAAAACAAGAAACCATAAGATACTAGATTTATTCTTAACGAACAGAACCAGGACTAGTAATAGATTATGAAATAATTCCTGGACTTTCAGATCATGACATTGTCTGAGTAAATAACAAAATAAAAACCCAAATAAGCAAGAAACCAAAAAGAATAATTTATCTCTGGAAAAAATGTAACACAACAGAACTACATCAAGCAGCAATAAAATTCCAAACCAATTTTCTTACTAAATACAATATAAATAGTCCAGTTGAAGATATTTGGCAATTCATAAAAACAAACTTAAAAGCAATAGTGACTGATTCTGTGCCAACAAAACATAGGCTACATCAAATAAAATTAACAAATGTTTTAACACTAAACTAAAGAAACTGTGTAAACAAAAAGAAAATCTATTAAAAAAGTTTCAGGCAACTAATTCAATTAGACTACATAAAAAATACCTAAAAATTAAACATTTGACTCAGAAACTAAGCAGACAACTGCAGAATGAATATGTAAACAATGTAGGCCTAATTTCTAAAGATAATAATAAAAACTTATGGTCCTACATTAAATCAAGAAAAATAGACACTACAGGCGTAGCTCCACTAAAAGGCCAAAACAATGAAACTTATAATGATAATGAAACTAAAGCTAATATCCTAAACACACACTTTGCATCATCTTTTTCAAATCCAGGTGACAAAGAAATCTTCATAAATTTAAACAAACTAGAAGAGATAGGAAATATAAATGTAGATGAAAAAGGCATTAACCTACTCCTAACCAACTTAAAAGTAAACAAAGCTTCTGGTCCAGATGAAATACCAGCAAGACTGCTTAAAGAACTAACTAATGAAATATCTCCAATCTTTAAAATACCTTTTTCAGGCCTCTCAAAACCAGGGCAAAGTGCCCAAAGATTGGAAATTAGCCGATGTAACCCCCATTTTCAAAAAAGGAGATAAATCTGACCCCGGAAATTATAGACCTGTTTCCCTAACAAGCATAACATGTAAATTACTTGAACATATAATATATTAGTATAGTAAATCATCTAGACAAACTTAATGCACTGTGCCCACACCAACATGGCTTCAGGAAAAATAGATCATGTGAGACTCAATTAATAGGCTTAATAGAATCAGATGACTTGTCTAAGGGATTAGATAATAACAACCAAATTGATGCTATATTACTAGATTTTTCAAAAGCATTTGATAAAGTTCATCATTCTAGTCTTCTTAAAAAACTTAATTACTTTGGCATCTCTGGTCCCTTACATCAGTGGATTCGGGACTTTCTTATAGGCAGAGAACAAACAGTGATAATAAATGGCTCTAAGTCATCACCAATAACAGTAAACTCAGGAGTTCCACAAGGAACTGTTCTAAGGCCCCTACTATTTCTAATTTACATGAATGATCTGCCAAATTGCGTCAACACAGGAACAAATGTAAGATTATTTGCCGATGATTGCATAATTTATAGAATAATAAAGACAGGAAAAGATAGTGAACTTCTACAAAAAGACCTAGTGAACTACAAAAATGGGAATCAAACTGGAGTATGTCTTTTCACCCATAAAAATGCCATCTAATAAGGGTATCCAATAAAAAAAAACAAATAATAGCAAACTACTTCATTCATGGTAAAGAACTAACTCAAACTAACAATGCTAAGTATCTAGGAGTAATAATAAATGATTAAGTTATCTTGGAACCCTCATATTGATGAAGTAATTAAAAAATCAAACAAAACATTAGGATTCATAAAAAGGAACTTTTACAAATGTAATAAGAATATAAAACTAAAATTCTATCTCACATTAGTTAGGCCTAGGCCTATACTAGAATATGCAGCATCTGTATGGGACCCGTCAACTAAGGAAAACATTAAAAACTTAGAACAAATTTAAAAAGAGCTGCAAGGTTCATAACTAGTGAATATTCCCAATTAACAAGAGTAACACCATTAGTCAAATCACTAAACCTAGAAACACTAGAGGACAGAAGGGCAAAGAGTAAAGTAGTGATAATACATAAGGCATATTAAACTCTAATTTAGAAATACAACACAATAACAACCTGTTGCAAAGCTCAGATAAACGTAAAAACAAAAACACTTTCCTTGTCCCTTATGCGAGAACAAACGCATATAAGTAGGCTACTATTTCTTCCCGAGTGGCATTCGGGCATGGACTGGGTTGCCTGAACAAACCAGGAAAACAACTATAATAAACATCATTTAAAACATTAATAAAAATGCAAGACTAGACTCGGACCACAGATGAGCGTAGGACGCAATCATCTTCATTAGGCCTATAGAAGGAGCGTCTGTAATGTATAAGATAAGATATATAATAATAAAGCAAGAGGTCCATCTTATTATAGTCTTTGATCATACTGTATGTTCTTTTAGACCTGAGCCTAGGGGCGTAGGTTACAGTAAGGGCATACCGCAATAAATGTTACATTGTTTTGATGTGGTATTTACGTAGGTTGCAGTAAGGGCATACCGCAATAAATGTTACATTGTTTTGATGTGGTATTTACGTAGGTTGCAGTAAGGTTAGGCCTATACCGCAACAAATTTTACATTGTTTTGATGTGGTATTTACGTAGGTTGCAGTAAGGGCATACCGCAATAAATGTTACATTGTTTTGATGTGGTATTTACGTAGGTTGCAGTAAGGGCATACCGCAACAAATTTTACATTGTTTTGATGTGGTATTTACAATTAGGCTACAATCAACATCTTTCTCAATAGAAAAATATTATATCTTATATATTTTATTATATAACAACATATAAATACTTACATAGTACAACGATTTTGCCTAGGCCTAGCCATTAGTGAAAGATCTGAATTTCAAATTTATGCAATTATTGAACAATTATTGCGTCTGAACATAAAGAAAAAAAAATATCGGCAATATCCATTCCTAAACGATGTGCATTTTTTTTCTATGTTTGTTAATTGTCAATTTATGTATTTCTACTGTAGTTATAATAGGACCTGATATAGGCCTACTGGCCTCTCTAGTTCACATAACTAGTTCCCCTCAACCCCCACCCTGACACTTGCGGGACTCAAAAGCCCGTGCCACGACCTGGGGAGGGGGGGGGGGTATTGATCAAGCCATAATCCCGGCCACCAAGAGGCTCATAATACATTGGGCCCCTTTAAAGCTAAAAGATGAGAGCAGCAAAGATAATTTAAGTGTGTCTTTATATTAAGTGTCTTTATATTAAGTGTCTTTATATTAGGCTAAGTGTGTCTTTATATTAAGCTTATATTGGACTAAGTGTGTCTTTATATTAAGTGTGTCTTTATATTAAGCTTATATTGGATTAAGTGTGTCTTTATATTAAGCTTATATTGGACTAAATGTGTCTTTATATTAAGCTTATATTGGACTAAGTGTGTCTTTATATTAAGTTTATATTGGACCCCATTTGAACTTCGTGGGGCCCTGAGCGATGAGTCGCGGCTGCACCCCAATCACCTTGGCCCTGCTAAGAAGCCTCAGGACGTCTTGTGCTCCTCTTGATGTTATTTCCCGGAATGTTTTAACTCTATTTAATGGACTATTTGAACTCACTTCGGGTTTCCCAATAAAACACTACAATTCAATCATCTTAATTTGTCTTTTAATTAATTGAAAATAGTTTTAGACCTTCATTTACCCCCATCCCCTTTTCCCTAACGAAATCTAGCAACATTTATTATGCCCAGCTAAGCCATGAAAAAAAAAACCACTTTTCGGACCAAACTGATCATAGGGCTGGTGAAGCAGCGTTCACCAGTTTCTGTGGCCACGGTATACGAGAGGATGTGTGGCCAGCACAATGCCCAGCCGCCTTTACTTTACCCCAACTAGTGTCAGGTACCCATTAGACCTGGGTGAACTCAGGGGCACCCTCAAGTCCCGGGAAAAAATCCTAGCCTGCACCAGGATTCGTAACCAGAACCTTCGGATCGCCAGCCGAACGCGCTGCCACTGTGTCCAATGATATATATATAACAAATAAATAAATATATATATATAGCCTAAAGTAATAAGATGATGAAAGACTTTAAAGACTCGATCACGGATAAGCGTAGGACGCAGCAATCTTCTGTATAAAAGGAGCGTCTGTAACAATAAGATAAGTTAACCTTTCATGTCTGGGGACACGCTTAACTTTAATTACATTAATGTCATTTGTAATAAATTAGAGACCAATATATGAATATAAACGAGCGATTCACGCAGGGCCAGAGACCAATATATGAATATAAACGAGCGATTCACGCAGGGCCAGAGACCAATATATGAATATAAACGAGCGATTCACGCAGGGCCAGAGACCAATATATGAATATAAACGAGCGATTCACGCAGGGCCAGAGACCAATATATGAATATAAACGAGCGATTCACGCAGGGCCAGAGACCAATATATGAATATAAACGAGCGAGTCACGCAGGACCAGAGACCAATATATGAATATAAACGAGCGATTCACGCAGGGCCAGAGACCAATATATGAATATAAACGAGCGATTCACGCAGGGCCAGAGACCAATATATGAATAGGCCTATAAACGAGCGATTCACGCAGGGCCAGAGACCAATATATGAATATAAACGAGCGATTCACGCAGGGCCAGAGACCAATATATGAATATAAACGAGCGATTCACGCAGGGCCAGAGACCAATATATGAATATAAACGAGCGATTCACGCAGGGCCAGAGACCAATATATGAATATAAACGAGCGATTCACGCAGGGCCAGAGACCAATATATGAATATAAACGAGCGATTCACGCAGGGCCAGAGACCAATATATGAATATAAACGAGCGATTCACGCAGGACCAGAGACCAATATATGAATATAAACGAGCGAGTCACGCAGGGCCAGAGACCAATATATGAATTTAAACGAGCGATTCACGCAGGGCCAGAGACCAATATATGAATATAAACGAGCGATAAACTTATTCCCAAACTTCCAAACATAACTATGATTTTAAAGTAAAATAGAAAAAAAAAAGTCAAGTGTAAATGCTATGAGACAATATTGACATATTTTAATGAGCCAATAATTACAGACACAATGAGCTGACAAAAGGCTAAAGAAAACAACCAGAACTATTTGAAGCCAGCTGTTTGATAGTGTCAATTAGAATGGTTTCATTTTAAATGTGACATTCAATGATTGTTTCATGTACAGGTTTCTACATAGTTTTCTTACTCACCTCCGCCATGTATACAAGTATATGTAGTATTCTATAACATCTCTAAACACACTGGCCACATGTATCCAAGTATATGTAGTATTCTATAACATCTATAAACACACTGGCCACATGTATCCAAGTATATGTAGTATTCTATAACATCTATAAACACACTGGCCAGTTGGGATAATAAGGAAATATATATATTGTATATTCTCTAATCTACTGGGATGGTGGCTAAAAGATCACCATAAGAGTTGTGCATCACAATGCACAACCATCTATACTTTCCTCAACAAAGCTGGCTAGACTCTGGGATCGTGGTGGAAAGGGGATCTCAGCACTTTCCTCAACCTTTGACCAGAAGTAGATACCAGTTATTTTTTTATTTTTTTACTCTATACCTGTGGTTTAAGTTTTCTTTTTGAGATCTAAAAATAAAATAAAATACTTTATCAAGTATGTGTAGCAGCTAATTGGACACTGGTCAAGTATTTGCATGAAAACATCTCAAATAATGTGTACCAGTGTGTATAAATCACTGGTACACATAAAGCTGTACATTTAAAGCATCAGTGTTTAAGAATACAAAGCTAAGAGTAAAATACCATTCAACGACTAAACACATGATACAACTGGTCAAAGTGAAACATTTCTTAAGTCTGATTGAAAGAACAAAAAACCGACAAGGAACAAAAATTAACAACATCTAATGGTAAAATAGAAGAAAAATAATACTTAGAATAAAAACAATACATTTGCAATGATGAGCTCAAAGATAATTAATGTAACACAGAGTTGTATAGGTTTGGACAGAAAAACAAACTAAAACCTGACATCAAGCAAATATCTTTCCTTGTTAAGAAGCAACACATGGTGATGGAAAAAAAAACTAAAAATGTGGAATGCAAAACTGAAGCAAAGAAAAAAAGTGAAAGTAGGTCACACTCTGTACAGACATCCAGCAGCAAGACATACTTTTGACAAAAATGATTGTATTGCTGTAATATCTATAGGTAGTCTGGCAGGTAGTCACTATTAATATGTAGGCAAGTGAGCAGCAGAATTGAAACTGACAGTTTTTAGAATGTTGATTATGTTCTTTATTTAGCAGATAAGAAATAAAAACACTTCAAAAAGACACCAAAAAATATAGTTTTGTTTCTAAATTTGAAAAAGTACAACTATACCAACAACAACTATAGAAACATTTTTGATTTCTGTGAAAAAACAACAACATGTATGCTTGACGATAGAGAAGAAAAAAGAAATACTGACATATATAAAATGATCTGTGACAATACAATAACAAAATAGAAACACTGACATATGTAAAAATGATTGATGACACTTGTAATACAATAACAAAATAGAAACACTGACAGATGTAAAAATGATTGATGACACTTGTAATACAATTACAAAATACAGACATGCCTACCCCTAAGGACTAAAAAGAGGAACAATCTTAATGAAAAAGAGGATTTTTCAACAAAAAAGCGGAACACTCTTTATCTAACAATCTTTTATAACAAAAAAACAAAAAACATTAGCTATTTAAAATGTAGGTAGGCCTACGTTTTACCGACAATTCGCAATGGATCTAGATCTAGTCTAGTGTAGGCCTACAGAGAGCAATTCACATGTTTTTCTTTGCTGAAAAAACTCCTCTAAATATTCCTTCCTATAACTATAGCACTGAATTAGTTTTTCTTTACAGTTTGAACTTTCTGAGGCAGGACGTTAAGATATATTCACAATCTTAGCAATACAGTAAAGGAAAAGAAAATTCATTGCCAAACACGCGTAATACCGCAAAAAACGTAAGAAAAGCCCATCATATCTATTTTAATAAACCCAGAGAACCCAAGTCATGATAATTATAGCATTGTGACCTTATTTGTGCCTTTGTTTTATCAACCTAGACACGGAATATATTTCTACACATGAAAAACCCAAACTTTCCAATTTGGCGTAACAAAACTAGTAAAAAGCGGAACGGCGGAACAAAGTGTGTTTTTTTAATAAAAAAGCGGAACAACTACGCCAAAAGCGGAACGGTAGGCATGTCTGCAATACAATAACAAAATAGAAACACTAACATATGTAAAAAAGATTGATGAAACGATACAAAAACAAAATAGAAACACTGACATATGTAAAAATGATTGATGACTCAATACAATAACAAAGGAGAAAGAATGTTATGCTTTTTGCCTCACACAATCCCATCATTCATCATGATTAGTAAATGCAATTCAATGTTAGCTTACACAAATGTCCATGCACAAGTAAAATGGCTCTAAAAATGCTACCACTGCCAAACTTGGCTTGTCCACAATACACACAACACTATATTGACACTGGCATATATATATATATATAGTAAAATGTGGCACTTTCTGTACAAACTTTCACCATGTTGTACTTAACAATTTCTTTCTCTTGAAATTGACAACCATGACATTAATAAAATAGAGAATACAAATATTTGTTTGTTGTTGGTGAAAAAAAAATTGTTTAGAAGATCAAAGAAAAAACAAAGAGGTGGGAAAAAAGTATAATTAATCTTTACAATTTTCTTTCAATGATTCTTTAAATAGAATGATTGAACCTAGATTTATGCCATCTATCATCATGCTTTTAGTCACTCAACCTTTTATATGTAGGAAAAAAAAATGGTTTTAATGTCTAGCATGTCCACATAAGTTTCTGGTGGTTTGAGGAAGGAGGGGGGAGGGGGGGGCTATAAATAATAAACCTTTCAGCGGGTGGAGCTAACCCAAAATGTTAGATTGTAAAAAGAACTCAACACAAGAAATTGTACAAATTAGCTATAAAAAACAGATTTTTTACATATCCAAAGCATTACAAAAATAGAATTGAAGAAAGTGAAAGAGACTGATGGTAACAGAAAAGCCAGACTACGTTATTTACTGATGGTAATAAAATAGCTACAGTCATATTTAATAATGGTAATAGAATGGCTAGAATTGTTATCTATTTATGGTAAAAAAAAAAGTCACACAGATATTTATGATGGTGATAAAATGGCCAAACAGTGATTCTAATTGATGGTATAATAGTGACCACAATTTGATATTACTACCCGGTGATTGGCCACATGAGAAATTTCATGGTAATAGAACAATGAAATAGGGTAATTTATTGATGGTTCTAGAATTGCCACACTTTTTACTGATGGGTATCAACTTCCGCATATGACATATAGTTTCATTCACTATTGCTTCATCAACAAAGCATAAATTAGATGTTACATTTCAAACCAGAATGAGAAAATAAATTACATGAAAAATAAAATGTTTTAAAAAACAAATACTTATTAAAAAACTATCAAACTTGTTAGAATTTATTGTAATAAAATGATAAAATATAAAAAATGTATTCAAAAGACATCTACAAAGTATGTACATAAATTCTCCAATCAAATGTGTAAAAATCTCAAACTATATACAAGAGAAAGTCATTTGAAGCCCAAGTCTTTTAGATGTTAGTCTAGACACAGTTAAATATTGCACTTTAAGTCATTTCATAGAAAATACACAAAAAGCAGAGAAAAGGAAACATTCAATTATTTTTTAAAATTCCACACGCAATTACCAATTAACAACATTATTACAAATAAGAAAATTTGTTTCAAGTTTTCTTTTACAAAAATAGTTTTTATAAATATTTAAAAAGAAACGGGCAATACAATTTTAAATTCAAATGATTTTATCATTTAAAAAAAAACATTCTGATGAAACTAAATGAGTTTCGTTGAATAAAAATAGTACAAGTGCTGCAGCGACATAGAGGCTTAAGAAGTACATACCCCATCAGATCTAACACAGTACATACCACATCAGATCTAACACAGTACATACCACATCAGATCTAACACAGTACATACCCCATCAGATCTAACACAGTAGATACCACATCAGATCTAACACAGTACATAATACATCAGATCTAACACAGTACATACCCCATCAGATCTAACACAGTAGATACCACATCAGATCTAACACAGTAGATACCACATCAGATCTAACACAGTACATAATACATCAGATCTAACACAGTACATACCCCATCAGATCTAACACAGTAGATACCACATCAGATCTAACACAGTAGATACCACATCAGATCTAACACAGTACATAATACATCAGATCTAACACAGTACATACCCCATCAGATCTAACACAGTAGATACCACATCAGATCTAACACAGTAGATACCACATCAGATCTAACACAGTACATAATACATCAGATCTAACACAGTACATACCACATCAGATCTAACACAGTACATACCACATCAGATCTAACACAGTACATACCCCATCAGATCTAACACAGTACATACCCCATCAGATCTAACACAGTACATACCCCATCAGATCTAACACAGTACATACCCCATCAGATCTAACACAGTACATACCCCATCAGATCTAACACAGTACATACCCCATCAGATCTAACACAGTACATACCACATCAGATCTAACACAGTACACACCACATCAGATCTAACACAGTACATACCCCATCAGATCTAACACAGTACATACCACATCAGATTTAACACAGTACATACCCCACTGGATCTAACACAGTACATACCCCATCAGATCTAACACAGTACATACCCCATCAGATCTAACACAGTACATACCACATCAGATCTAACACAGTACATACCACATCAGATCTAACACAGTACATACCACACCGGATCTAACACAGTAGATGTACAACATACAATATGAATGTGATCTATAGACAGCTGCCTTGTGTCTAAAATGATTTTAAATTAAAGGGAAAAAAATAGCTCTATGCTTTGTCTTACCGAATATTGAGTTAAAATTTGAGCAGTACATCTTGCCTTAAAAAATAATAACAAACTTTAACTTGAAGTTGTGTGTCAAAAGATGTTTAAATTTAAAACATGTTTTTTTAGTGAAAGAATATTATACCAAATTAATACAATGCAGGGCAAGTAGTCTTTAGTTGTAATAATCTCTGTAGTCTCCCCTAGATGGATATGGTGACTTCTCTTGCATATGTGCCATATCATACACGATGTCATCAGGCTGGGGTACGTACAGGGTATTGAGCAGATGAACAAGGAATGAAGCTATGGTAGTACAGACCAGCTGTGGAATACACAAAACTTCACTTGCTATAACATTACATTGTCTCATTTTTTTCAGGGTTTAGACCACTGATCTATAAAAAAGAATGGATAGGGCCTCCATTTGTGCTGGCAAAGTACCATTTTAAACCTCCTTCACTGATCAATTTATGTACAGTAAATAATCAAATTCAAAAAGGAAAACACCACCCATAGACCTTTTTGAGTTTTTTTTAATTATTCAAACATCGGGGTTAAACTTAAACACAATGCATGTGCAATGGAGCCCAATTACTCTTTTTGTATGTCATCATTGGTAACAGATCTTTATAGAACTTCATGTAGCCTGTCGTACCTCACTAGAATAACACAGTGTGTTCTAATTGTCTAATAGAAAATACAGATCTAACACAGTAGATGTACAACATACAATATGAATTTAATGGTAGTTAATTTACCTAGGCCTACCCTTTTAAAAAAATACAAGCAGGCAGCAATTTTTCTTGAGCTCATGGAATGAGGAAATTTAACCTACATTAGTACATTTATGCCTTTTGTGAAACTATTACGCCCAGTGCTTAGGTTTTCTTTGATGGTCACTTGTGAATTATGAAGCTTATAGCATTGATTCACCTATTACATGAAATAAATAAGCAACTATGAAGGTATATTTTTCATCTGGCCAATACGGTACATTGTCTACCATGAACTCTTTGTTACATGTACAATATGGGTCCCATACGATCAATACATTTTAAGTTCAGCTTATTTTCTATGGTTTTTATATTTTTATCTGCGTCACTCTTGCCTCTACAGTTCACCTTCACAGCATCCTGTTGCTAAATCAACTGGGATCAAAGTATAAAGTTCTATGCTAATTACAATAAACTTATATGATGAAAAGGACAAATAATGAACAGACGTAATTCAACTTTGAGACTATTGAGATCTGCACTTGTAAAAAAAGAAATCTGACGTCTTACATAAAAAATGCTTGATATTTTTTCTAAATAGAGATTTGTTTTGTTTTTTTTGGTATTATTTTTACAATTTTATTTTGTTTTGTGTGTGTGTGTGGGAGGGGTTAAATTCTATTTCAAATTGTATAAAGTAAGTACATGTTCGTCCATAAGGAGGTGATGGTCATTTGAAATGTATTTACAGGTTCAGAATTTAGGAAATATAATTTTTTAGACCAGTGAAAATAATTTTGATTCTCCGTCTAATCCATTCAGTTTTATTTTTAACAGATGAGTGATTTTAATAATTTAAACACAGACACAAAATATAGAAAAGAATTATCTGACAGCTGTGTGCTGTGGTGTGCCTTAATCTAAGAGCTGTGTGCTGTGGTGTGCCTTAATCTAAGAGCTGTGTGTTGGAGTGTGGTTTATAATCCAGTAGATTAGTACTGGTGTATCACCAAGGTAAATTAACATTGTGCTGGCTACACGGTACACTTGTAGATTAGTACTGGTGTATCACCAAGGTAAATTAACATTGTGCTGGCTACACGGTACACTTGTAGATTAGTACTGGTGTATCACCAAGGTAAATTAACTTTGTGCTGGCTACACAGTACACTTGTAGATTAGTACTGGTGTATCACCAAGGTAAACTAACATTGTGCTGGCTACACAGTATACTTGTATGCCATAAGTACTTGACAATTGTATGAGTAATAAAAATGAGTATAATTTTGCACAGCACAATGCAGTAAACTAAAACCAAAGAAGACATACCTGTAAAAAAAAGAAAACAGCTGTAATACTGATAACAACAATGATGTACTTGTCAAAGAATTCTTGAAGCTTTATTTGACAACCCTGTCACAATAGAAACAAAAACAAACTGTGTGAGACCTTGTTCAAAACCTGACCCCAACCATCTACAGCTAGAGTTGAGACCTTGTTCAAAACCTGACCCCAACAATCTACAGCTAGAGTTGAGACCTTGTTCAAAACCTGACCCCAACCATCTACAGCTAGAGTGGAGACCTTGTTCAAAACCTGACCCCAACCATCTACAGCTAGAGTTGAGACCTTGTTCAAAACCTGACCCCAACCATCTACAGCTAGAGTTGAGACCTTGTTCAAAACCTGACCCCAACCATCTACAGCTAGAGTTGACACCTTGTTCAAAACCTGACCCCAACCATCTACAGCTAGAGTTGAGACCTTGTTCAAAACCTGACCCCAACCATCTACAGCTAGAGTTGAGACCTTGTTCAAAACCTGACCCCAACCATCTACAGCTAGAGTTGACACCTTGTTCAAAACCTGACCCCAACCATCTACAGCTAGGGTTGAGACCTTGTTCAAAACCTGACCCCAACCATCTACAGCTAGAGTTGAGACCTTGTTCAAAACCTGACCCCAACCATCTACAGCTAGAGTTGACACCTTGTTCAAAACCTGACCCCAACCATCTACAGCTAGAGTTGAGACCTTGTTCAAAACCTGACCCCAACCATCTACAGCTAGAGTTGAGACCTTGTTCAAAACCTGACCCCAACCATCTACAGCTAGAGTTGACACCTTGTTCAAAACCTGACCCCAACCATCTACAGCTAGGGTTGAGACCTTGTTCAAAACCTGACCCCAACCATCTACAGCTAGAGTTGAGACCTTGTTCAAAACCTGACCCCAACCATCTACAGCTAGAGTTGACACCTTGTTCAAAACCTGACCCCAACCATCTACAGCTAGAGTTGAGACCTTGTTCAAAACCTGACCCCAACCATCTACAGCTAGAGTTGAGACCTTGTTCAAAACCTGACCTCAACCATCTACAGCTAGAGTTGAGACCTTGTTCAAAACCTGACCCCAACCATCTACAGCTAGAGTTGAAAAAGAAGTAAAGAAAATTCTATCATGCATAATACTCCCCCCTTCCTTACAATTGGCCAAATGTCTTTAGACTTTTTCCCGTCCGTCTGAATGCTGGGATCTGGCTGTGTTGTCTGTGATTCATAGAGTAGACAACCTTTCCCTTGCACAGAACTTTCATATCTCAAATAATTCACACAACAGGAGTCTGGAACTCTGTAGGTCTTGGCCAAGACAGGGTCAGCCATAGACACGATGCTCCACCAAGATGATTTTTTATAATCCACAGGGTCATTAGCACCACAGCATCCCAGCTAAGGAAAAAGTATGTATGAATACATGAATATTTGATAATGGAGAAATGAAAACTTATTTAATACCAAACTTTTCAGACACTTTACCAAAAATGTGCAAACTAACTTTCATCAGCTTGTGTGAAGTTTCTTAATCATACTTAATGACTGCCAGTATTTAATCCCAACAAAAAATATTTCAGGATGTTTTTAAAGTACTTATTTAAGAATAATTCAAGTTAGGGTTTTTTTCAACAACTTTTCAACTTAACTAATGGTTATTCACTCTGTTTTGTCATTTTAGTGGAATTCAGAAATTTTCCCAAACCTTGGTGAGATTTCCCTAAACATTCCCTGTTTCATGATTACCGTAGCTATATATGCCCTATATAAGTATAAGCACCGTTATTATTATTATACCGTGAACTCTTTACAGTTAATTTCATAGGTCTGTTCATGATTAGCTACATAGTGAACTCTTTACAGTTAATTTCATAGGTCTGTTCATGATTAGCTACATAGTGAACTCTTTACAGTTAATTTCATAGGTCTGTTCATGATTAGCTACATAGTGAACTCTTTACAGTTAATTTCATAGGTCTGTTCATGAAAAATCAGATGACATCCTTGTTACGAGAAAGAGGAAAAAAAAATATACTGAGGTTTTTTTTGGTATCATAAAAGCCTTCAGGGATAAGAAGAGTTACTTACCTCTGACTGCATGATATTCACAGCTCTATTCAATCTCTTGGTTCCATCATTTGTGTATCTTGTTGTAATCAGACTCTTGAGTAATTCATCTTTAACCAATGTTCTTTCCAGCTAAAGGAAACATTTACTTTAGATGCAATTTAAAATCAAAGACTTGTAATAGCTGAATAGTTCTAGAGTAAAAATTAAATTATATATTTAAACCTTATAGCCCAAGGCGGGTATATTTCCATCGGTCTACTTTTTCCCCTCTGACCCAAGCGCATATATTTTATTCCGCCTATGCAATTCCCTGTGGACCAGGCATGTATATTTCCCTCAAGGACGGGTGTCTATTAAAAGAACAAAAATAAGGCTCTGACCTTCCAACATAGTCTCAAGCAGAATGTTTATTTGATAGCTGAATAGTAGAATTTTATTTCGCTGTTTAAATTATGAAAATCAACCATTTTTTTGTGTGAAATTGAAAGTGCGGGTGTAATGGCTGATAGCTATTTACCTTCAGCTATTATGGACTTGAGGTGTTGAGGAAACTTTTGCTTAAAATTATTTTAATAAATTGTATGAATTAGATGATTTTAATAAGGTATTAAGTTTAAAACAATTTACAATCTATGTTATAATAACTTTTTACAAACAAAGAAGTAAAAGTTTAATTTTGGAACCCTATGGATGTTTCTGCCATTTTAAAATAAAGTCTGGGCAGTGGGGAGTAATTAGTAAAATAATAGACAGTTGTGAGGTATGCATGGCAAGAAAGAAGGTCTGGGCGAGAAGGGTTAACATGAAGGAACTATACATTTTCTTTTCAAAAACTATTTAGCTATTTACTTTTATCTTACTCTAGAACTATTCATCTATTACAAGACTAATTTTTTTAAATTCCAGACCTACACACATTGAAAACATTATTTACTTTTATAACACTATATTTTATATATCTACATTTTTCTAAGGGTTTATTTTAAATAAAAAAAAGCATTATTGACATTAAATTATATTGAAGGTATAGATAGGAGTTATACTTGTAAAAAGCACAGCATCTCACCTCATCTCTGTACACAGCTCCATATGTGAATGCAGATATAGTCAAACCCATAGCAGCAACTAATGCTGTTAGATACTGAAAAGATTTGGAAAGAAAAACATAAGTTATCTCAATAGCAGCAACTAATGCTGTTAGATACCGAAGGGATTTGGAAAGAAAAACATAAGTTATCTCAATAGCAGCAACTAATGCTGTTAGATACCGAAGGGATTTAGAAAGAAAAACATAAGTTATCTCAATAGCAGCAACTAATGCTGTTAGATACCGAAGGGATTTGGAAAGAAAAACATAAGTTATCTCAATAGCCTAAGCACTTTAGAATACATTTGACATTCAAATGAACAACAACAAATTTCAATGTTCAGTCTACACATTTATTATCATACCCTTCATACCCCCACCCTAAACTCACACAAAAATCTGTTTTCAACAGTTTATTTTTCTGTACACACACTTGGTGTGCAAATAAACAAAACGGGTTCTCCCACTGGTGCGGAGTGTTCTGGACATGACAGATAGACAAACACATCTAGACTTTTGTACATATGAACAATTGAAACAGCTAAATAATTTGAATGATATCCACAATGAAAAAAAAAGAACTTACCACAACTAGTAGCCATTTCTTTTTTAGGCATCCTCCAATCAAACCAAAGATAGAAAATGCTACAATGACAGCCCCAGCTGCTATAGTCAAGTACACTAACGTGAGATAACGATTCAGGCTACCATCTAGCTCAAGGTACTCATTGGTCCAGAAATCTAGTCGCAACCACAGAAGCACACCAAAAATTGCTGCCCCAATTAGCTGAAATAAAAAACATAATGACACACAGTCATATATCAATACACATGTGAAATGTTTCTTTGTGTAACTCACCAGAAGATGTCATTATTGCTATCAAGTGAGCAAGAAAGTTTCTGCATAAAAAATATTAACTCTTCTTCTTGAAGGTCTGTAGTTAAAGTCTTAAAGTTAAGTAGTAATGTTTTCAGTAATCCGCTATATTATAATATAATAATATTATTAAGAATGCTATTAGGAATAATATAGTAGGTAATAGGCCAATAGCCGCCTATAGTATAGGTATACTCGGGTATAGGTAAGCCCTATGGCCTAGTATAGAGAATGTATAGTGTATTCCCAGAGATATTTTATAATTTTAATATCTAAAAATTGTAGTAATAAATGTCAATAGTCAATAGACTTTAGAATATATTTGTATTTCAAAATTATTTGTCATAAATTATTGCCTATCACTATCAGACCTATACTATAACTAGGTAGGCCCTATAATACCTATATCAGTGATGGCGAACCTTTTTGAAGCCGCGTGCCCAAAGTGCAATACAAGACCAACTTATTTCTTCCAACGTGCCAACACAGCAATTAAAACAAAATACTGAGGTTTTACTTTGGAAAAAAATACAGCTCATACAGTTGTCCGAACTAATTAACATCTTTTGTAAAAATAAGAATGACAAATTAACTGATCTTTGAATGACACGAAACAGTCTTTTATATACAATAAAACACGAACTGTAGTAAATGAACAAATTATAAATATATTACAATTACACATTTACAGTCATTACAGTTAACTGTGTGTATTTGGCATGATTTTGCATAGTTAATGTGATTTTTGCTGTTGTGTGCATGCTGATACTTTGTCCATCCGTGGCTCATAATCCGTAACTTTTAGAGCGAGACATGCAGCACTAAGGTCATCTGTCAGTCTGTTTCTGGTATCATATTTGATACAATTTAAAGTTGAAAACTGCTGCTCACAAGCATAAGATGGCTCAAACAAAGTACGAAGTGCAATCCCAAGTGCTTTCATCCACTTGAAATTATTTGGCAGAGAATTCAACACTAAGGATTTCATCATCAGAGCTACCAACTGTTCTATCCTTTGCCATCCTTTCATACTCTATCTTCTCAAGTGTTTCACGCAGATAATAGAATTTATTTTTTCACACAGAGCTTTCTGAAATTCCAACAGATCCATTTCCAGATTTCCTAAATCTAACCACAAAAAGCCGGAAAAATCAAGTTTTTCAAATTTGGTTTTATCTAGGGAAGTAAGAAAACAGAGGGTTGACGACATCTTACGGAACTGTACAAATCTATTACTGAAATTCTCCTTTGCAGCTGCTACAATGCTAGAAAATTCCTTGTAGATTTCCTGTTGGACTGTAGGATTGTCGGTAAATGTTATAGAATTTTGTAAATACATTTTTACATTTGGAATATATTTCAGCTGTTCAAATGTTCTGATATCACAAAACATTATTTCTGCTGTCTTTTCTGAACCTTGCATACCATATCAGAGAGCTGTGGATAGGCCTAATCCTGCCCCTTTTGAACCATAAACAGCCTAATTTCATCCAAGCATGCTACAAAGCTCTCCAATACTCGTCCTCTGCTAAGCCACCTGACATTATTGTACATGAGTAAAGTATTATACTGCGCCTTGACCTCATCAAGAAGTGCGTGAAACTGTCGACAATTAAGAGCACGAGCCATGAAGGGATTGACAAGTTTTTGTGACATCTTTAAGGAAATCAT
This sequence comes from Anisus vortex, assembly GCA_949126835.1. NCBI lineage: Eukaryota > Metazoa > Mollusca > Gastropoda > Planorbidae > Anisus > Anisus vortex. Next base: position 24,580,549 of record OX421498.1, read on the forward strand.
CTAATTTCTTGCTGCTATCCTTGGCACAAAGAGCTTTTTGGTGTATAATACAGTGAAACTGAACCACTGGGTGTTTTGCTTCTTTAACAAAGACTGTATGAAACCAGATGCGTCCCCCACCATGCAAGGATTACCCATCACTAGTAACTGAAACAACTTTTTATGGTCCCATCCCATCCCTAGCGGTGTGGTCATAACTAAGCTGTTCCATTTTTTGAAAAATGCCCGCGTGCCCACAGAAATGGCTCCGCGTGCCAGCTGTGGCATGCGTGCCATGCTGACCTATATCATACAAAATAACAATAAAAATCGAACTTTTGAAGTAAGATAAATATAGTTATTATGTAACTTATAGCAACTTATAGCCTACACCTACCGGTAGAAGAAATTAATTTCCAATAGGCCTATAAATTAAAACATTAACGATATCGGTATATATAATATAGGCCTATAGTATAGTCACTATATAGTACTATAGACTATAGACTAGACTAGACTAGATCTATTAATTTTTAGACATGTCAATAGGCCTAGAAACTAGCTCATCAGTCTACACTCTACACAATATCGAAATGGAGAGTTAGTCATGTAAATGTATGTGACAGTATGTCGTGTTAAAAATAACAAAATATTATAGTCTAGATGACTAGATCTAGTTCTAGATCTAGTCTAGATCTAGACTAGTTCTAATACTATTAAAATACTTTATCTAATACTAATACTTAGTATTATACTAATAACTAATAGTAATATTTAACATTTTGTCCGTTAAACTTACCCACAAAATGCACAGAAATATTGTTAAAATAGTTTTTAAACAAAACAATTTCTGATCGGTCCTCATCTTTACTTTTTATTTTTTGTCTAAACATCAAAATTAAATCATTTCAAGTGCTTTTGTGTCTGTGTGTGCTATTAATAACGTTTAAGAATCTTGTGAATCAACATAGTAAAAGACTTTGTTGTTTGTTAGATCCTACTTCCGCATGACCTCGATTTCATCCTTAAGGGGGCGTTATCAGATCAGCTATTGAACCTCTTTTGTTTTCTCCCTTCCATTCCATGTATAAAAATGTGAAACATTGTTATATATCATAATAAATGAATGGCCATATTAATGTGTGGTTTTGAAGATACATTGATTGATGACTAAGAAAAAATAGGTTAAATTAATTAGACCACTAAGAAAAATTTAATAAACTATTGAAATATTAAAAAAATATTTGAAGAAAACGTGCTACTTTTGAAATTTTAAACGAAACAAATAATTTGAGTAAACAAAAGTTGACAAAAGGCATGACTTGAAAGGTCAACTGTACATTTGATTGAAAAGAATGGACTCACAATAGTCTGACTAGAATATTTTTACGATTTAGAAACTTATAGCTATCTATCTATGTATATATACACTATGTGTGTACTATTATTCCTAAATTTTTAAATTTTACTAAGAAATAGAAAAAGTAAAAAAAGAGCATCACTAATTTTAAATATTTACAATCACTTACCGGGTACTTACAACTTTAAAACAACTTACTTTACTTACAGACTTAATAATAATTTACAGTTACAGTGTAAAATGATAATGAATGCTCATAGTCATAATGAATAAGCATTCATAATGTAAAGTAGGCCTACCCTATTTTCAAATTCCAAATGTTTAATTTTTATACTTTGTGTTGAGTGTTGTCTAATTCTAATCATTTATAGAATTTTTATTTATAAGCTAGTAACTCCTACCGTCTTACCTTACCTCAGTAGTCAGTAGGTAGGCTAACTCACTGTATTAAATAGTTTAAAGTAGCAGTAAACGCAAATTTTGTAGCCTCTACAGTCTAAAGTAGTCTAAATGATAGTATGATCATGCCTCAGACTTACGTTGCCCCATTAAAACTAAACTCTATTAACCAGTTTAAAAGTTTGTTACAATATTTTTGCCAAGAAAGAGTGTTTCTTAAAGCTTCTTTTTCAACGCAATGTACCATTCGCAATTTATCAACAAATGGAAGAGGACGAAGCATCGTTCTTAAACATTGCTGTAAATCACAGTATCTGTATCAAGTAAAAGGAAAGCAATCTGTGTTGTTGTTTCAAAATCATGGACTGCATACTAAATCTAATGATGCCTTAGAATTAGAAACTCCTAAAGTTAAAGATGAAAGTACAAAGCATAAAAAAGGTAGTCACATACCGGTAATGGTAGCGGAAGTACTTGACTCATTACAACCAAAGCAAGGCCAGGTAATATTTACCTTTGACATTAGAGGCATAGGGGCCTTATTTCTAAATCACAAAAGCCATTAATTATAATAAATCTTAATAGCTTGTATGTTAAAGGGCTTAAATTAGAGACCGACCGAAACCAAATTTTTTGATTCGGCCGAAAACAAAACCATACCGAATATTATACATTGACTTTTGGCCGAAGCCGAAACCAAAAGTTTAACTACAACTTCTTCCGAAAACAAAAAATAAACCGAAAATGCGAAACAAATGATTTCAAAAGACTGCACATTTATGTGTAATATTAACTAGTTTATGGGCACTCTATTTGAGTAAACCATTCTTTGGAGTGATTAAATAATCCGTTATTATTAACTTCAGTCTTCAACTTCACATTAGGCAAGTTAATAGCCTTTTTTTTATCTCAAAACCTATTTTCGGTTCTAAATATCTGATTTTTTACCCATTTTCTTTCCCCTCTCTACGCCCCTGGGCAAAGTAAGTTATTGTTTGGAAAAGACAAATTTGCATTGATTATAATAAAAAAATAATACAAAGGACCATTGATCCTTAGAACGTGGTGAAATTTTTGTAAAAAAAAAAAGTTGATTTTGGATTAGCAGAAGTCAAATGCTGTAGTTTCATGAATGTAGACCTTTATAATTATAAAATATATCAGAGGATTTTAGATCTATATGTTACACACATTAAAATAATATTTATAGAATATGAATAAAATCCCAGACACATCTATCTAGGGTTGACCGACGTCCGGCAAGAAAATTAACTGTTTTTGAAAAGAACCTTACATGCTCTGCAAAATTGTCTTTTTAATTGTCCAAGTTGCTTTTCAGTCTACATTAAATAAAATGTTGGGTCAGTTTTACTAATATAAATTATTGGCAGCTAATGTAATAAAACTGAACTGATTGTGGATTGTGAAACACTAAATATGTCAGTCTTTTTGTCTCTCTGTGTCCTCCTTTTGAAGTCCAAGTATCTCGCAACCTTACGTCTATCGGTCTGTTTGTCTGCTAAAGGAGCGTCTAACATCAGTGAGGAAATTTCAGTTTTTTTTTTGTTTTCGAATACGTAGATCAAATGTCTGTACCGACAACTAGCGTTAACATCTGCATTCGCTGTTGTATGTGCTGTATCACAAATTCACAAACAATAAGCTTATTCGGAATTAAAAACAGAACAAAAAAACTATTAGTCGTCTCTGACAAACAAGTGTTTGCAAGGGAATATAATGTTAAGGAATTGTTTTGTGCTAATCAAACAGGGTTTAGAAATATTTATCAGATAAAGATAAATAAATCGTGGGACACAGTTATGAATGATTTCCTCCCGAAATGTGGTTTTCGTTTAACATCCCTACTTCACACAGATTAATTCACAACAGTTTAACTAAATGAAAGTATTCATAAAGCCCCGACTTCACACAGATTAATTCACAACAGTTTATTTAAATGAAAGTATCAATAAACAGAGTAATAGATGCAGCAATAGCGTAGCATTTTGAAAGTTAAAATAGATATTCTGCTGATGACCGAAAGTCAAATCGGTTTTGGCCGACACCGTAAACAAACCAAAAACTAACCTTTTGGCTTCGGCCGAAACTGAAACCACGCCAAAAAAGGGTTTTGCCTATTTTCGGCGCCAAAACCGAAGGCGAAATCGAATATTGGTCGGTCTCTAGCTTAAATACTTCTTCTATTTTTATATACCGGTAAGCTACAAATATATTTTTCTAAATAAAATATTATGCATAGTTTTAGTCTATTCTCGCGTTTTGATAAGTGTTTTAAGAAAATGTTAAGTTGTTAGTTTTCCTAACTAATATCAGGTAACCCATTTCGTATGTGAATGCCACCCAGAAAGTAAAGGAATTTATCTTTAATTCATATTAATTGGTTCTTGCATAGGCCTAGAGAATATGAAAATTATTTCTATAAAACACTTATCTTATTCCATATTACAAGGTTTTTTTCATTAAATTTTTTTTTTCCATGCATTCATAGTCTATTTCAAAACACTTCTCTGTTCCATATTCAAGGTCTATATATTATAAAAGTATTTATACCACAGTGGCACTCTGGCCTGAAATGAGTAGCCTGGACTATAGAGGCTTATCTTATAAATCGTATACATTACAGACGCACCTTCTATAAAGAAGATTATTGCGTCCTATGCATGGTATGGAAAACAACAGCTTATAAATCTTAGCTCATTTAACTCATTCTGTGCTGGGGGCTTTACCACGTTTGTGCCAGGCCATTTTTAGGCTGCTAGAATTTTTTTAGGGTGCCTTTATTTATTCATAAATTTCTAAAGGTATTTGTTTAGCAAGATACCTGTATTTCATATTGAATTAAAATAAATTAAAGAGGAAATAATAATAAGTTGAAGTTAAAACAATCTTAGAATAATATTTACATCTTTATTAGTAATTTTTAGAGATCAAATTTTTTGTTTAAAAAAAAAAGGAGCGAAAAAAATTTATATTTTTTTAACAGATTTTTATATGGTATGCGTAGCAGATATCCTATTCGGCTTTAAAACACTAAAAGTATATCTAGTCCAGATCAGAATGCATTTTGAATTTTGAAAATATACCATATAGTTACTGAGTTATACGCATTTTTGTAATGTTAGTATCAGCCGGCAAACGCTGATCCAATACATTTCTATATAGTTTACATAGGGCTAGGCCTAAACATGAATGTTGGATTCTTTAATTAGTAAATAAACCGACAGTCATCAAAACCAGATTTAAATGATTTAAAGTTATTATCTGATGTATATAAATTAATAATTAGCAATAAAAGTTTTTTTACTAGCAAATTTGACAAGCCCTAAGGCCTAGAAACATTTCGAGTAGGCGTAGCTATGCTTTGTGTACAAAGCTTACACAGAAATCGATTAAAAATCGTCATTATTATTTAAAAACAGAAAGTAATCCAAGCAAAAAGGAAGCAGAAACAGTTGTCATTCGTTTGATAATATAAAAAGTCAAATTAATAGGCTATAGCAACAAAATAAGCTATGAAAACCAAATCCACGATATATCGTGGATTGGCACGGAATGAGTTAAAAATACTTACAAGGCTAGACATTGAAGACCTAAAAATTATGTAATGTATAAAAATAGTATGAAAAGATAATGGACAGACACGTGGATGGGTGATTTATATAATGTTTTTTTAGATACACATTTTTTAATATATGAGCTATTGCTCTAAGTCAGGGGTCTACAAACTACGCCAGCCCATGGAATCCTTTTTATCTATGGAAAAAAATTACGGAATTTTACCTGAATCATGCCAAGTTCAGTCGCGCTTACGTGGATGTTATGATTTTACCGAATTAAAATTGAGGCGCGCAGTGGTGCGTTATGTTTTCCAACCGATCACTACAATGCAAAATCTTATTCGCTGCTTACTATTTTACTTTTTAAATGGAAAGGGTTGAGACAAAAACAATGCGAGTTGGGAGGAAAGATAAATAGTGTAAAGTAGGAAGGGCTTAAGGGAGACAAATGGTAAGCAAATAGTATAAAGGGGAAAGGGGGGCGTGAAAAGTTGTTTCCCCCACTCTCAAATTGGGTCTACTTAAACGTGAACAATGTTTCTAGTTCAAGGCCACGTTTGCATCATGGTACCTTTCAATCTTTGGAACAACATACCTGTGTGAACAACATACCTGTGTGAACAACATACCTGTGTGAACAACATACCTGTGTGAACAACATACCTGTGTGAACAACATACCTGTGTGAACAACATACCTGTGTGAACAACATACCTGTGTGAACAACATACCTGTGTGAACATTTTCAAGAATGAAATACATAAAGAACAACTTGAGAACAAACTTGTCCAATGATAATCTCAGCTCAATGTTGATGTTAGGGACATCAAATCTAAAGCCAGAAATGTCTGCTATTTCGGTGTCCAGGAAACAATTTCACCATTTCCACTAATACAGGTGTTCAAGTGTAGTGCACCAATGTGTTATTAAATAATGACTGAATACAATAATATACAAAAAAAATTAAAAACAACATCCATGTTTTTTTTTTTTTTTTATTTGGACCTCGAGTGTGTGGTCGGCCCCCAAACTGCCGTTTGATAGTTAATGCGGCCCCTGAATTCCTGTTTGATAGTTAATGCGGCCCCTGAACTGCTGTTTGATAGTTAATGCGGCCCCCGATCTGCTGTTTGATAGTTAATGTGGCCCCTGAACTGCTGTTTGATAGTTAATGCGGCCCCCGAACTGCTGTTTGATAGTTAATGTGGCCCCCGAACTGCTGTTTGATAGTTAATGCGGCCCTTGTGCTGCTGTTTGATAGTTAATGCGGCCCTCGGGCTGCTGTTTGATAGTTAATGCTGCCCCCGAACTGCTGTTTGATAGTTAATGCGGCCCTCGGGCTGCTGTTTGATAGTCAATGCGGCCCTCGGGCTGCTGTTTGATAGTTAATGCTGCCCTCGGGCTGCTGCTGTTTGATAGTTAATGCTGCCCTCGGGCTGCTGTTTGATAGTTAATGCTGCCCTCGAACTGCTGTGTGATAGTTAATGCAGCCCTCGGGCTGAAAAGTTTGGAGACCCCTGCTCTAAGTGAAAATAATACAATTTAATTAGACCTGCTGTTATAATTATATAATTAGACCTGCTGTTATAATTATATAATTAGACCTGCTGTTATAATTATATAATTAGATCTGCTGTTATAATTATATAATTAGACCTGCTGTTATAATTATATAATTAGACCTGCTGTTGTAATTATATAATTAGACCTGCTGTTATAATTATATAATTAAACCTGCTGTTATAATTATATAATTAGACCTGCTGTTATAATTATATAATTAGACCTGCTGTTATCATTATATAATTAGACCTGCTGTTATAATTATATAATTAGACCTGCTGTTATAATTATATAATTAGACCTGCTGTTATAATTATATATAATTAGACCTGCTGTTATATAATTATGTAATTAGACCTGCTGTTATAATTATATAATTAGACCTGCTGTTATCATTATATAATTAGACCTGCTGTTATAATTATATAATTAGACCTGCTGTTATAATTATATAATTAGACCTGCTGTTATAATTATATATAATTAGACCTGCTGTTATAATTATATAATTAGACCTGCTGTTATAATTATATAATTAGACCTGCTGTTATAATTATATATAATTAGACCTGCTGTTATAATTATATAATTAGACCTGCTGTTATAATTATATAATTAGACCTGCTGTTATAATTATATAATTAGACCTGCTGTTATAATTATATAATAAAACCTGCTGTTATAATTATATATAATTAGACCTGCTGTTATAATTATATAATTAGACCTGCTGTTATCATTATATAATTAGACCTGCTGTTATAATTATATAATTAGACCTGCTGTTATAATTATATAATTAGACCTGCTGTTATAATTATATATAATTAGACCTGCTGTTATAATTATATAATTAGACCTGCTGTTATAATTATATAATTAGACCTGCTGTTATAATTATATAATTAGACCTGCTGTTATAATTATATAATTAGACCTGCTGTTATAATTATATATAATTAGACCTGCTGTTATAATTATATAATTAGACCTGCTGTTATAATTATATAATTAGACCTGCTGTTATAATTATATAATTAGACCTGCTGTTATAATTATATAATAAAACCTGCTGTTATAATTGTATAATTAAACCTGCTGTTATAATTATATAATTAGACCTGCTGTTATAATTATATAATTAGACCTGCTGTTATCATTATATAATTAGACCTGCTGTTATAATTATATAATTAGACCTGCTGTTATAATTATATAATTAGACCTGCTGTTATAATTATATATAATTAGACCTGCTGTTATATAATTATGTAATTAGACCTGCTGTTATAATTATATAATTAGACCTGCTGTTATCATTATATAATTAGACCTGCTGTTATAATTATATAATTAGACCTGCTGTTATAATTATATAATTAGACCTGCTGTTATAATTATATATAATTAGACCTGCTGTTATAATTATATAATTAGACCTGCTGTTATAATTATATAATTAGACCTGCTGTTATAATTATATAATTAGACCTGCTGTTATAATTATATAATAAAACCTGCTGTTATAATTGTATAATTAAACCTGCTGTTATAATTATATAATTAAACCTGCTGTTGATTTCACTGTTTGGCAAATACTACTTGAGTCTTATTTAAACTTTAAAATTCATTTTCACTTTACTAACGAGTCTACTGGAAGCAATTTGTTCCATTTTGTCTACAGCTAATTGTTGATATGACATTTGGTGGAGGAGGCCATGCTAAGGAAATTCTAAAAATATCACCAGACATTCATTACGTGGCGTCAGATCGAGATCCTTTTGCTTATAATAAAGCTAAAGAATGGGCCGCCACATCTGGGTAAATATACCTGTTCTATTTTTTTTTTAACTATTTTAGTGAACTATTGTAGTTTCTTGTAATCTCTTCATTCAATACAAACAATATAAAGAAAGTTTTAGATGCTTTTTTTTCAATGCCAAGGAATATTCTTCTTTCATTAGCCAGTCTGCAGAGCAGTCGATGCACTCTTGCAGTCAATGCCAACAAACATATTTTCATGCATTTTTTAGTTGTTCTATTTATTGGTATATAGTGTGTTGGTAATGGTAGTTTGAGGGGGAAGTAGTGTTTGTCTGAGCTAAGTTACCTTGGGGAATTCAAGTAAAAAGTGGTCTACAGTTTCTTGTGGGAAGTGGCAGCGTCTGCAGTTAAGTGGATGTCTTGGGTTTATTCTACATAGTTGTGAATTGAGTGCTGTATGTCCTGTTCTTAACTGGAATATAGTGCATTGTTCTTTTTGGGGGAGGAAGTTTATGTTGTCTTGTTTGATGGCCTTGTTAATTTCTCTGTACAATTTTTTGCCAGTTGTTCCCTGTGCCCATTGATTTAGCCATTCTTCCTTCAGTTGTTTTTAAGCATGCTACATACTGAGGGTAGCTGAGAATATATGCCATTCTTCCTTCAGTTGTTTTTAAGCATGCTACATACTGTGGGATAGCTGAGAATATATGCCATTTTTCCTTCAGTTGTTTTTAAGCATGCTACATACTGTGGGATAGCTGAGAATATATGCTATTTTTCCTTCAGTTGTTTTTAAGCATGCTACATACTGTGGGATAGCTGAGAATATATGCCATTTTTCCTTCAGTTGTTTTTAAGCATGCTACATACTGTGGGGTAGCTGAGAATATATGCTATTTTTCCTTCAGTTGTTTTTAAGCATGCTACATACTGTGGGGTAGCTGAGAATATATGCCATTTTTCCTTCAGTTGTTTTTAAGCATGCTACATACTGTGGGGTAGCTGAGAATATATGCCATTTTTCCTTCAGTTGTTTTTAAGCATGCTACATACTGTGGGGTAGCTGAGAATATATGCTATTGGTCTTCGTTTGCTCTCATTCATACAATGGATACCAGGCCATATTGGCATACTAGGCAACAAAATGCTGTCAGACTGGCTAGAAATGCTGTCAGACTGGCTAGAAATGCTGTCAGACTGGCTAGAAATGCTGTCAGACTGGCTAGAAATGCTGTCAGACTGGCTAGAAATGCTGTCAGACTGGCTAGAAATGCTGTCAGACTGGCTAGAAATGCTGTCAGACTGGCTAGAAATGCTGTCAGACTGGCTAGAAATGCTCTCAGACTGGCTAGAAATGCTGTCAGACTGGCTAGAAATGCTGTCGGACTGGCTAGAAATGCTGTCAGACTGGCTAGAAATGCTGTCAGACTGGCTAGAAATGCTGTCAGACTGGCTAGAAATGCTGTCAGACTGGCTAGAAATGCTGTCAGACTGGCTAGAAATGCTGTCAGACTGGCTAGAAATGCTGTCAGACTGGCTAGAAATGGAGCATATGGCAAGGAATCATTATGATGAGTAAATAAAAAAAAACAACAGATTAGCCAAGAAAGATTTAAATGGCCAATATTCAATTTTTTCCCAATAAAAGAAAATACTTAATTGTTTTCATGTGTACAATTTTGTTTACTGTTTTATCACATGTATCATACTTGTTTCTTATTTAGTTATCATAATCTAGTAAAGTAAATCAATTCAATGTCCTATTAAATGCAGTATTTGGGGCATTGGAGTGCATTTTATAAAGGTGATAGTCAGCTAAAAAACAAATTGGAATGTGTTGAAAGTTGAATGTGTTGTCTCTATTAAGGAAAAAGCTGATTTAGCTACAAGGTATTTGATTACTGAGTCTCTCTCAAGGTTAAAATTTGGTAAGACTAGAATGGTTTTCCCTATGGACCAGTTCTGATATGTGCTTGATATCTATTGAAGAGGAATTGAAGGCCACTAAGTTTTGCAGTACAAACAGATCTATTGTATGCAATGTGGTCCTAGAAACTGATAAAGCTTGCTTCATCAACCCTGAAGACCTTAAAAGACAATAAGGGAAACATTACTACTAATTATGAGGGGCGGTGGCCAAGCTGACTGGCGTGCCAAAGGTTCTGTGTTCGAATCGTGGTGAAGGCTAGGATTTTTTCCCTGGACTCAAGGGTGTTCCTGAGTCTACCCAGCTCTGATGGGTAACTGACATGTTGTTGGGGTAAAGTAAGGGCGACTGGGCATTGTGCTGGCCACACAATCCCCTAGTATGTCATGGCCACTGAAACTGGTGAACACTGCTTCACCGTCCCTATGATCTACTTGGTCCGATGGGTACTTTACTTTACTTACTACTAATTAACAATTTACTTTCCAAATGACTATTCTTAATATATTTATAAAATTATAACAAGTTACTTGGATTGCTATTAACTATGCATATCTAATTAGAACTATAAACTAAATAAAATTACTAAAACTGCACAAATATATCTAGTTTTTTCTATCACAAAGTTAAATGACTACTTTTAAAAAGAAAAATATGAATAAATGTATTTACTCGTCTTTGTTTTTTTAGCAATGGGAAGATATGGACAATATTGAGTCGCTTTTCAGAAACCCCTACACATTTTCAAAAGATGGGAATACAGCCTGGCCAAGTTGATGCCTTCTTATTTGATTTGGGAACATCGTCTTTCCAATTTGATTTTCCTCATCGTGGCTTTTCCCTCAGTCGAAATGGACCACTAGACATGAGAATGGATGGTAATAGGTAATGTATAATTCATAGTTTTGTCATCAAATTAAACTAGTACTATTAAGGAATAAATTTTTCTTAACTGTTTTGTTTTACTGCTTCATTTATAAGGAAATTATAGTAGACAAGCTAAATCACCCGGCGTTGCCCGGGGTAATAATTACAGATTCAGCTTTAAATATAATTATTTTAAGAATATGATGAACTTTTTATTAATTAAGTTGCAATAGACCTAGGTCTATTGGAATTAATTTCAAATTTATGTTGTTTACTTTCAAGCCTAAAAATTAAGCTAACTATAATTGGAAAGCTAATAGTACCGGGTAAAGGAAAACAATTTTAAAAGCAAATTTACCCAGCATATTACAGGCCTATTTAATTTATTCCCAGACAAAACAGAGGAATTTAGCTTGTAAGATATAAAGAAATAACAATAAAGAGAAAAACAGACATAGACAACAATAAAGACAAAGACATAGACAACAATAAAGACAAAGACATAGACAACAATAAAGACAAAGACATAGACAACAATAAAGACAAAGACATAGACAACAATAAAGACAAAGACATAGACAACAATAAAGACAAAGACATAGACAACAATAAAGACAAAGACATAGACAACAATAAAGACAAAGACATAGACAACAATAAATGTGATTCATGATTAAACTAAATCAAAATAATATTAGACATAGTATATTTAATTTACAATATTTTTTTCTTAAAACAAAAAGAAGCTCTAAACGTTATTTTTTAACAATTCCATTCCTATGTTCTTAGTTTAAGGTTTCCATGTGTTTTTATGGTCTAAAATTAAAAAACAACTATAATAACATTAAAAAAAACCAACGCCTTTAGTAAAATACTATATGGAAAGAAGAAACAAAATTCTTTGTGCCCCCAAAAGAAATTTACGACAGTGAGTCTCAAGGCCAAGCCCCTTTTCCGGGGTCAAAGTAAAAAGGTTTATATGGCTTGGGGAACTGAGATAAATAAAGGAATGCAAACTTGTTCTTGCTGTTTTGTTTTTAAACCATCACCTGTTAAGTTCACGCAGACTAAATACATAGATCATCGCTTCTCAATTACAACATTTAATCCAGATTTTTCTAACTTGTGAAAAAGTCATTTGAAAATGTATGTAGTTAAGTTATCTGGAACATCTTTAGCATGCACTACTGATGTGTCTAAATCTTTAGCATGCACTACTGATGTATCTAAATCTTTAGCATGCACTACTGATGTGTCTAAATCTTTAGCATGCTCTACTGATGTGTCTAAATCTTTAGCATGCTCTACTGATGTGTCTAAATCTTTAGCATGCACTACTGATGTGTCTAAATCTTTAGCATGCTCTACTGATGTGTCTAAATCTTTAGCATGCTCTACTGATGTGTCTAAATCTTTAGCATGCTCTACTGATGTGTCTAAATCTTTAGCATGCTCTACTGATGTGTCTAAATCTTTAGCATGCACTACTGATGTGTCTAAATCTTTAGCATGCTCTACTGATGTGTCTAAATCTTTAGCATGCACTACTGATGTGTCTAAATCTTTAGCATGCTCTACTGATGTGTCTAAATCTTTAGCATGCTCTACTGATGTGTCTAAATCTTTAGCATGCTCTACTGATGTGTCTAAATCTTTAGCATGCTCTACTGATGTGTCTAAATCTTTAGCATGCTCTACTGATGTGTCTAAATCTTTAGCATGCACTACTGATGTGTCTAAATCTTTAGCATGCTCTACTGATGTGTCTAAATCTTTAGCATGCACTACTGATGTGTCTAAATCTTTAGCATGCACTACTGATGTGTCTAAATCTTTAGCATGCTCTACTGATGTGTCTAAATCTTTAGCATGCTCTACTGATGTGTCTAAATCTTTAGCATGCTCTACTGATGTGTCTAAATCTTTAGCATGCACTACTGATGTGTCTAAATCTTTAGCATGCTCTACTGATGTGTCTAAATCTTTAGCATGCTCTACTGATGTGTCTAAATCTTTAGCATGCTCTACTGATGTGTCTAAATCTTTAGCATGCACTACTGATGTGTCTAAATCTTTAGCATGCACTACTGATGTGTCTAAATCTTTAGCATGCACTACTGATGTGTCTAAATCTTTAGCATGCTCTACTGATGTGTCTAAATCTTTAGCATGCTCTACTGATGTGTCTAAATCTTTAGCATGCACTACTGGTGTGTCTAAATCTTTAGCATGCACTACTGATGTGTCTAAATCTTTAGCATGCACTACTGATGTGTCTAAATCTTTAGCATGCACTACTGATGTGTCTAAATCTTTAGCATGCACTACTGATGTGTCTAAATCTTTAGCATGCACTACTGATGTGTCTAAATCTTTAGCATGCACTACTGATGTGTCTAAATCTTTAGCATGCACTACTGATGTGTCTAAATCTTTAGCATGCACTACTGATGTGTCTAAATCTTTAGCATGCACTACTGATGTGTCTAAATCTTTAGCATGCACTACTGATGTGTCTAAATCTTTAGCATGCACTACTGATGTGTCTAAATCTTTAGCATGCACTACTGATGTGTCTAAATCTTTAGCATGCACTACTGATGTGTCTAAATCTTTAGCATGCACTACTGATGTGTCTAAATCTTTAGCATGCACTACTGATGTGTCTAAATCTTTAGCATGCACTACTGATGTGTCTAAATCTTTAGCATGCACTACTGATGTGTCTAAATCTTTAGCATGCACTACTGATGTGTCTAAATCTTTAGCATGCACTACTGATGTGTCTAAATCTTTAGCATGCACTACTGATGTGTCTAAATCTTTAGCATGCACTACTGATGTGTCTAAATCTTTAGCATGCACTACTGATGTGTCTAAATCTTTAGCATGCACTACTGATGTGTCTAAATCTTTAGCATGCACTACTGATGTGTCTAAATCTTTAGCATGCACTACTGATGTGTCTAAATCTTTAGCATGCACTACTGATGTGTCTAAATCTTTAGCATGCACTACTGATGTGTCTAAATCTTTAGCATGCACTACTGATGTGTCTAAATCTTTAGCATGCACTACTGATGTGTCTAAATCTTTAGCATGCACTACTGATGTGTCTAAATCTTTAGCATGCACTACTGATGTGTCTAAATCTTTAGCATGCACTACTGATGTGTCTAAATCTTTAGCATGCACTACTGATGTGTCTAAATCTTTAGCATGCACTACTGATGTGTCTAAATCTTTAGCATGCACTACTGATGTGTCTAAATCTTTAGCATGCTCTACTGATGTGTCTAAATCTTTAGCATGCTCTACTGATGTGTCTAAATCTTTAGCATGCTCTACTGATGTGTCTAAATCTTTAGCATGCACTACTGATGTGTCTAAATCTTTAGCATGCTCTACTGATGTGTCTAAATCTTTAGCATGCTCTACTGATGTGTCTAAATCTTTAGCATGCACTACTGATGTGTCTAAATCTTTAGCATGCTCTACTGATGTGTCTAAATCTTTAGCATGCTCTACTGATGTGTCTAAATCTTTAGCATGCTCTACTGATGTGTCTAAATCTTTAGCATGCTCTACTGATGTGTCTAAATCTTTAGCATGCTCTACTGATGTGTCTAAATCTTTAGCATGCACTACTGATGTGTCTAAATCTTTAGCATGCACTACTGATGTGTCTAAATCTTTAGCATGCACTACTGATGTGTCTAAATCTTTAGCATGCACTACTGATGTGTCTAAATCTTTAGCATGCACTACTGATGTGTCTAAATCTTTAGCATGCACTACTGATGTGTCTAAATCTTTAGCATGCACTACTGATGTGTCTAAATCTTTAGCATGCACTACTGATGTGTCTAAATCTTTAGCATGCACTACTGATGTGTCTAAATCTTTAGCATGCACTACTGATGTGTCTAAATCTTTAGCATGCACTACTGATGTGTCTAAATCTTTAGCATGCACTACTGATGTGTCTAAATCTTTAGCATGCACTACTGATGTGTCTAAATCTTTAGCATGCACTACTGATGTGTCTAAATCTTTAGCATGCACTACTGATGTGTCTAAATCTTTAGCATGCACTACTGATGTGTCTAAATCTTTAGCATGCACTACTGATGTGTCTAAATCTTTAGCATGCACTACTGATGTGTCTAAATCTTTAGCATGCACTACTGATGTGTCTAAATCTTTAGCATGCACTACTGATGTGTCTAAATCTTTAGCATGCACTACTGATGTGTCTAAATCTTTAGCATGCACTACTGATGTGTCTAAATCTTTAGCATGCACTACTGATGTGTCTAAATCTTTAGCATGCACTACTGATGTGTCTAAATCTTTAGCATGCACTACTGATGTGTCTAAATCTTTAGCATGCACTACTGATGTGTCTAAATCTTTAGCATGCACTACTGATGTGTCTAAATCTTTAGCATGCACTACTGATGTGTCTAAATCTTTAGCATGCACTACTGATGTGTCTAAATCTTTAGCATGCACTACTGATGTGTCTAAATCTTTAGCATGCACTACTGATGTGTCTAAATCTTTAGCATGCACTACTGATGTGTCTAAATCTTTAGCATGCACTACTGATGTGTCTAAATCTTTAGCATGCACTACTGATGTGTCTAAATCTTTAGCATGCACTACTGATGTGTCTAAATCTTTAGCATGCACTACTGATGTGTCTAAATCTTTAGCATGCACTACTGATGTGTCTAAATCTTTAGCATGCACTACTGATGTGTCTAAATCTTTAGCATGCACTACTGATGTGTCTAAATCTTTAGCATGCACTACTGATGTGTCTAAATCTTTAGCATGCACTACTGATGTGTCTAAATCTTTAGCATGCACTACTGATGTGTCTAAATCTTTAGCATGCACTACTGATGTGTCTAAATCTTTAGCATGCACTACTGATGTGTCTAAATCTTTAGCATGCACTACTGATGTGTCTAAATCTTTAGCATGCACTACTGATGTGTCTAAATCTTTAGCATGCACTACTGATGTGTCTAAATCTTTAGCATGCACTACTGATGTGTCTAAATCTTTAGCATGCACTACTGATGTGTCTAAATCTTTAGCATGCACTACTGATGTGTCTAAATCTTTAGCATGCACTACTGATGTGTCTAAATCTTTAGCATGCACTACTGATGTGTCTAAATCTTTAGCATGCACTACTGATGTGTCTAAATCTTTAGCATGCACTACTGATGTGTCTAAATCTTTAGCATGCACTACTGATGTGTCTAAATCTTTAGCATGCACTACTGATGTGTCTAAATCTTTAGCATGCACTACTGATGTGTCTAAATCTTTAGCATGCACTACTGATGTGTCTAAATCTTTAGCATGCACTACTGATGTGTCTAAATCTTTAGCATGCACTACTGATGTGTCTAAATCTTTAGCATGCACTACTGATGTGTCTAAATCTTTAGCATGCACTACTGATGTGTCTAAATCTTTAGCATGCACTACTGATGTGTCTAAATCTTTAGCATGCACTACTGATGTGTCTAAATCTTTAGCATGCACTACTGATGTGTCTAAATCTTTAGCATGCACTACTGATGTGTCTAAATCTTTAGCATGCACTACTGATGTGTCTAAATCTTTAGCATGCACTACTGATGTGTCTAAATCTTTAGCATGCACTACTGATGTGTCTAAATCTTTAGCATGCACTACTGATGTGTCTAAATCTTTAGCATGCACTACTGATGTGTCTAAATCTTTAGCATGCACTACTGATGTGTCTAAATCTTTAGCATGCACTACTGATGTGTCTAAATCTTTAGCATGCACTACTGATGTGTCTAAATCTTTAGCATGCACTACTGATGTGTCTAAATCTTTAGCATGCTCTACTGATGTGTCTAAATCTTTAGCATGCTCTACTGATGTGTCTAAATCTTTAGCATGCTCTACTGATGTGTCTAAATCTTTAGCATGCACTACTGATGTGTCTAAATCTTTAGCATGCTCTACTGATGTGTCTAAATCTTTAGCATGCTCTACTGATGTGTCTAAATCTTTAGCATGCACTACTGATGTGTCTAAATCTTTAGCATGCTCTACTGATGTGTCTAAATCTTTAGCATGCTCTACTGATGTGTCTAAATCTTTAGCATGCTCTACTGATGTGTCTAAATCTTTAGCATGCTCTACTGATGTGTCTAAATCTTTAGCATGCTCTACTGATGTGTCTAAATCTTTAGCATGCACTACTGATGTGTCTAAATCTTTACCATGCTCTACTGATGTGTCTAAATCTTTAGCATGCACTACTGATGTGTCTAAATCTTTAGCATGCTCTACTGATGTGTCTAAATCTTTAGCATGCTCTACTGATGTGTCTAAATCTTTACCATGCTCTACTGATGTGTCTAAATCTTTAGCATGCACTACTGATGTGTCTAAATCTTTACCATGCTCTACTGATGTGTCTAAATCTTTAGCATGCACTACTGATGTGTCTAAATCTTTAGCATGCTCTACTGATGTGTCTAAATCTTTAGCATGCACTACTGATGTGTCTAAATCTTTAGCATGCTCTACTGATGTGTCTAAATCTTTAGCATGCTCTACTGATGTGTCTAAATCTTTACCATGCTCTACTGATGTGTCTAAATCTTTAGCATGCACTACTGATGTGTCTAAATCTTTACCATGCTCTACTGATGTGTCTAAATCTTTAGCATGCACTACTGATGTGTCTAAATCTTTAGCATGCTCTACTGATGTGTCTAAATCTTTAGCATGCTCTACTGATGTGTCTAAATCTTTAGCATGCTCTACTGATGTGTCTAAATCTTTAGCATGCTCTACTGATGTGTCTAAATCTTTAGCATGCTCTACTGATGTGTCTAAATCTTTAGCATGCTCTACTGATGTGTCTAAATCTTTAGCATGCTCTACTGATGTGTCTAAATCTTTAGCATGCTCTACTGATGTGTCTAAATCTTTAGCATGCTCTACTGATGTGTCTAAATCTTTAGCATGCTCTACTGATGTGTCTAAATCCATATGCTACTACCCAGTTGTTTTTTTTTTTTTAAAGATAAATCTTGTAATATTTTTGGACATAAGTAATTGACAAAAGACTTTATGAATTCCCAGATTTCTATTGTTTTACTGTTTAAATAGTGACATGTTTTGCAATAGACCATGCTCTAAACACATTTTTCACTGGAATCCTGATCCATAGTTTTGTTCTGAAATCCAGTAAACACTGTTTAGAAATATCCGGTGTCCAGTTTTAAAATCAATTAAAAAAATATACAGGCAAAAAGTTCATTTTGAGTCAGCTATCGTATTTCTGGCTGACTGGCGACTGTTGAAAAATTCTCACTGACTGTGGTACAAAATAGTTCCTAAATCTCTCTGTTCTGGCTTTTATTGAAAGAAGCTGACCACTTCTACTAGACTTAATGTAGTGGGTGCGCATGGTCCTGAAGGATTTGTATGAATCATTGCTAGGCACCTTGAATTAAATAGATCTCCAAAAGCTGAAAGATTTGTCTGTTTTTTAAGGAAGGTTTTAATCTGAGTAATATGGATCAGAGATATTTTCCAATTCTAAACAAAAATAATTCGACAAATTTTGTTCATCAATTCAACCATGTAACACTGTACAAAAGAATAATAGATAAATATAAGAGTATTTATTATCTAACAGTCTGTTGTTTTTGTATAGATAAATATAAGAGTATTCATTATCTAACAGTCTGTTGTTTTTGTATAGATAAATATAAGAGTATTCATTATCTAACAGTCTGTTGTTTTTGTATAGATAAACATAAGAGTATTCATTATCTAACAGTCTGTTGTTTTTGTATAGATAAATATAAGAGTTAAGAGTATTCAATATCTAACAGTCTGTTGTTTTTGTATAGATAAATATAAGAGTATTCATTATCTAACAGTCTGTTGTTTTTGTATAGATAAATATAAGAGTATTCATTATCTAACAGTCTGTTGTTTTTGTATAGATAAATATAAGAGTATTCATTATCTAACAGTCTGTTGTTTTTGTATAGATAAATATAAGAGTATTCATTATCTAACAGTCTGTTGTTTTTGTATAGATAAATATAAGAGTATTCATTATCTAACAGTCTGTTGTTTTTGTATAGATAAATATAAGAGTATTCATTATCTAACAGTCTGTTGTTTTTGTATAGATAAATATAAGAGTATTCATTATCTAACAGTCTGTTGTTTTTGTATAGATAAATATAAGAGTATTCATTATCTAACAGTCTGTTGTTTTGTATAGATAAATATAAGCGTATTCATTATCTAACAGTCTGTTGTTTTTGTATAGATAAATATAAGAGTATTCATTATCTAACAGTCTGTTGTTTTTGTATAGATAAATATAAGAGTATTCATTATCTAACAGTCTGTTGTTTTTGTATAGATAAATATAAGAGTATTCATTATCTAACAGTCTGTTGTTTTTGTATAGATAAACATAAGAGTATTCATTATCTAACAGTCTGTTGTTTTTGTATAGATAAATATAAGAGTTAAGAGTATTCATTATCTAACAGTCTGTTGTTTTGTATAGATAAATATAAGAGTATTTATTATCTAACAGTCTGTTGTTTTTGTATAGATAAATATAAGAGTATTCATTATCTAACAGTCTGTTGTTTTTGTATAGATAAATATAAGAGTATTCATTATCTAACAGTCTGTTGTTTTTGTATAGATAAATATAAGAGTATTCATTATCTAACAGTCTGTTGTTTTTGTATAGATAAATATAAGAGTTAAGAGTATTCAATATCTAACAGTCTGTTGTTTTTGTATAGATAAATATAAGAGTATTCATTATCTAACAGTCTGTTGTTTTTGTATAGATAAATATAAGAGTATTCATTATCTAACAGTCTGTTGGTTTTGTATAGATAAATATAAGAGTATTCATTATCTAACAGTCTGTTGTTTTTGTATAGATAAATATAAGAGTATTCATTATCTAACAGTCTGTTGTTTTTGTATAGATAAATATAAGAGTATTCATTATCTAACAGTCTGTTGTTTTTGTATAGATAAATATAAGAGTATTCATTATCTAACAGTCTGTTGTTTTTGTATATGATGATGATGGAATAAGAAAACTTCATTACTACTAAACAGAAAGGCAGTTCACTCAGCTTAATGTAAATGGTCTGTATGCCATACCCAATCTTAATAATAATATTCAATTCCTTCAGACCTGTGCCATGTATTTGATATTTTATGACAGTGTTTACTTTTGTTTGTTCCAAGGTTCCCAGATGAAGTGACTGCTGCTGATGTAGTAAATACATTAGATGTTGCAGATATTGAGCACATCCTACGCAAGTACGGAGAGGAGAAGAAATATAAAGAGATTGCACACGCCATTGTGGAAGCCAGATATGCATTTGGAAAGTTTACCCACACTCAACAATTGGCAGATGTTGTCAACAGTGTTTTTAACAGGTTCATTAACTTTGTAGAATATTTTGTTCTGATAGAATGTTCAGTTTATTATTGAATATATTGCAGACTCTTTGTAGGACTTTTTGATCTGATAGAATATTCAGCTTATTATTGAATATATTGCAGACACTTTGTAGGACTTTTTTTTGTTCTGATAAAATATTTGACTTATTGACTATATTATCTCATTCTGTGCTGAGGCCATTTTTAGACAGCTAGAATTTTTTAGCGTGCATTTATTTATTCATGAATTTTTTAAAGTATTTGTTTAGCAAGATACCTGAATTTCATATCAAATTAAAGTAAATTGAACAGGAAATATTAATAAGTAGAAGTTAAAACAATATTATAATAAAAGTTACAATTTTATTAGTAATTTTTAGATATTAAATTTTTTGTTTTAGAAAAAAAGTAGCAATAAAATCAATCATAACAGATTTTTATATTGTATGCTTAGCTGATATTCTATTTGTCTTATAACTACTAAAAGTATATCTATTCCTGATCAGAATGCATTTTAAAATTTGAAAATATCCATGCATGCCTACCACCCATTTTGCGTATTCGTCCCTCAAAAACGCAAAAATTTACAGACTGTCCCGAAAATAAAATACGCATTGAGTCTTAAAAATACAAAATATGATATAAATGCGAAAAAAATAATTTGATTTTTCTTCTTATTCTCTTGATAGCTTTGAAAGTCGTATAAGAGATTTAAAATAAATGTATAAATGATTTTAATTAATTCTCAATGTTGGCCTACACTATAATTTTCACTGATAGGACTCAGAAAGTAGTCTAGTATCAAAATAACGAGTTGAACGAAATATTACTCAATTTTCAAAATGGCGGCCAAGGAACGACATGAAAATATAACCGAGCGCATTAAAGAGGAAAAGGCTTATAGTTCGTATCTGAAAAAACAATATTCATGATTTCGCAAGGAATATACTAAAGAATTTCAATTTATTTAACCAGGAAAAATACTAATGTTCTTTTAAGACGAATGGACTCAACAAAATATTGAAAATAAGAAACATTGTCATTGGCGACATTGCCGGTAAAAAGAAAAAGTTCAATTTAAATGTAACTCACGTGCAAGTTATGTTAGTTGATAGAATAACAGAATCAAGACTTCTCACCAGTGATTTATTAGCATATTTAATTTCAGGTCTATATGTAATGTCTATGCAAGTTATGTTAGTTGATAGAATAACAGAATCAAGACTTCTCACTAGTGATTTATTAGCATATTTAATTCAGGTCTATATGTAATGTCTATGCAAGTTATGTTAGTTGATAGAATAACAGAATCAAGACTTCTCACCAGTGATTTATTAGCATATTTAATTTCAGGTCTATATGTAATGTCTATGCAAGTTATGTTAGTTGATAGAATAACAGAATCAAGACTTCTCACCAGTGATTTATTAGCATATTTAATAAGGCATGTTAAAAAACGTAAAAAGCAGTTTACAAACTATAAACACTAGACTGTGACTAGGCAGTATAGCCTAATTGAAAGGTTTCAATGTGGTAGTTTAAAAAAACCCAACTACTTTAGATTTTAAAAGAGTTAGCTGCCCAAGCTAAATTAAAATTGATAGTCCAAAATAAACTCTACAGATCATCTTGTTATTTATGTAAATAGTGAAGTTAGGCCTAGTTACGGCCTAAGCCCATATTTTCAATACCTTTTAATAACAACATAAGATTATTTACACTTACACTGTTCATTATTTTAATTATCGAGTTATTAAATAATAATTCAGTGTTTGTTACCCATTTTTATGTCTCGTCCCCCATTTTTTTATGCTTTTGATACCCATTTTTGTACTTAAGGGGTAGGCATGTATGAATATCCCATATAGTTACAGAGTTATACGCATTTATGTAATATTAGTATCAGCCGGCGAACACAGCTCCTTTACATTTATATATAGTTTACCTAGGCCTAACCACAGATGTTGGAATCTTTAATTAGTAAATAAACCGACAGTCCACAAAACCAGATTTAAATGATTCAAGTTATTATCTGATGAATAAAAATCAAGAATTAGCAATAAAAGTTATTTTACTAGCAAACTTGACAGCCTACAAGGTCTAGTAGGCGTGGCTATGCTTTGTTTACAAAAGTTTACCCACAAATCGATGAGAAAAAAATGTCATTATAAACCAAGCATAAAGGAAGCAGAAAGAGTTGTCATTCATTTGATAGTATAAAAAGTCAAATTAATAGGCCATAGCAACGAAATAAGCTATGGAAACCGAATCGATGATATATCGTGGGTTGGTACAACCGCGACTGGCACAACTCGACGATATATTGTGGATTGGCATGGAAAGAGTTAAAGAAACTTTGTATGACATTGTGTTCTAAAAGAATATTTGACTTATTGACTCATATTACAGAAATTTTACAGGACAATTTGTTCTGATAGAATATTTCACCTATTGAATATATTGCAGAAACTTTGTAGGACATTTTGTTCTTATAATCTATTTAGCTTAGTGAATATATTGCAAAAGTTATAAATATATTTCTAAGACATATATAGTATTTAGCCTGTATTAACTCTAAAGTCTGATCAATTCATTTACTATGTAGAAAGATTTAAAAAATGAATCTGTCAGTTTTCAATGTCCTATTTTACACCCTTTTGTTTTTCCAACTCATGTGTGTTTGTGCTTGCAAAGACTTTCACAATTGTTTAGTCAACTTTAGTGGAACTAACTTTAGTTTACAGTGTAGTGTGCCTTTCATAAATTCAGATTTTCAAACCATTTTTTGATTCAAGAAGCACTTTGACCCTCATATGTTCCTAGCTCTGAATAGAGTTTTTGTATTAGTTATATAAAATCCTAGTTTTATGTTAGTTCAAACCTCTATCAAAAGTTTCTTTAGTTCAATCATGTGCAAAAAAAAATATTCTTCTCTTTCCAGCGATATCTTTCGTCAAGATAAGTTGTCCCGCCCCGCCCACTTGGCCACAAAAACTTTTCAAGCTCTGAGAATATTTGTAAATGATGAGCTGAATGAGTTGAACAGTGGCCTTCACATTGCCAGGCACTACCTGAAAACTGACGGTCGCTGTGTGGTCATCTCCTTCCATTCTCTGGAAGACAGGATCGTGAAAAGACATTTCCATGACATTGATATGGATCAAGAATGCAATATCTCTCTGCACCAGCACTTCCGCAACTCCAACCTGACATTTGACTTGAACACACTGAGAAACGATTACCTGAGCAAGATGTGGAAGCCCCTGTGTAGGAAAATTCAGGAGCCAACGGCGGCGGAGATTGAAAGCAATGCCAGAGCAAGATCTGCTAAACTGCGTGCTGCTATTAAAGTATAAATAAACGTGTTTTTTTAATCATTTTTGTTCCGTTGTATTACTATGTTGGATTTTCATATTTTTTATTCCATGTTTTTGTTTTACCGGTATTATGTTCAAAGTTTGTTTTATTGCTATCATGTACCAGTATATTTTTTGTAATGAAAGTGTGTATTAGATTATTAGTGTTGCACTGTTGTTGTTTTTTTGTAAAACTGTTGTATGGTAGTTTAGTATTAGTGTTGTAGGTCTACTGTTTTTGTGTGTAATAGTGTTGTAGGCTTGCTGTATTTTTGTATTAGTGTTGTATTGTTCTGTGGTTGTATTGTTGTTGTTTATAATTTGTACTGGGTCACAGATATACAATGGTACAGTCTATTTACTTATACTTCCACAATTACCACAAGGCTCTTAAGCAAACATCTAGTCTGTTGTTATGAATGTCATTAGATCCAAACCCACTAGGAAGAAAATGGTGCCATTCTGTGAAGTGCAATTCTTAATGAGAAACTGAAAGACAACTGTCCAAGTAATAAGTAGTGCTTTTGTCTTATGATAGATTGTCTGCCCCTTTCAAATGCCTTGAAAACTATTAATGACAAAAGGAGTAGGCCTATTGTGATTTAAAAAGTAGCCTACACCTTATCAATAGATTTAGTGTTGTTATAAACAACTTAAAAAAACTTCCTTTACTTTCACCCAAAGGCACCTTTATTTTGTAGCCAGAGCCTAATAGAAGATTGTAAGATCAGCACAAAGCACTCCCAGAATATGAAAGTACACATAAAGAGAATAATTTAATTGCTACAATGCTAAAAGTATTATTAAAATATTAGGTGTCATTTGTTTTATTTTGCAGCGCAAAGGAAGGGGTGTGGGACTAGAGCTCTTTTTGTGCACATAATACTTAGTGCAAATAACAAGATGTTGTGGTTGAAATAGTATATAGTAACTTCAAATAGTAATATTCAAAGTTTAGAAAAGTTCTATTAAAAAGTATAAAATTGCGCTGAGAAAGTGAGTCCAATGTTTCCAGACTTTTATAAATATAAGTAAAAGTACTCTCAACCTTTCCTTACTCTCATCTATTTCTTACTCTCATCTATTTCTTACTCTCATCTATTTTTTACTCTAATCCATTTCTTACTCTCATCTACTCCTTACTCTCATCTATTTCTTACTCTCATATATTTCTTACTCTCATCTACTCCTTACTCTAGTCTATTTCTTACTCTCATCTATTTCTTACTGTCACTGTCATCTATTTCTGACTCTCATCTATTCCTTACTCTCATCTATTCCTTACTCTCATCTATTCCTTACTCTCATCTATTCCTTACTCTCATCTATTTCTTACTCTAATCTATTTCTTACTCTTATCCATTTCTTACTCTCATCTATTCATCACTCTCATCTATTTCTTACTCTCATCTATTTCTTACTGTCATCTATTTCTGATTCTCATCTATTCCTTACTCTCATCTATTCCTTACTCTCATCTATTCCTTACTCTCATCTATTCCTTACTCTCATCTATTCCTTACTCTCATCTATTTCTTACTCTAATCTATTTCTTACCCTTATCCATTTCTTACTCTCATCTACTCCTTACTCTCATCTATTTCTTACTGTCATCTATTTCTGACTCTCATCTATTCCTTACTCTCATCTATTCCTTACTCTCATCTATTCCTTACTCTCATCTATTCCTTACTCTCATCTATTCCTTACTCTCATCTATTCCATACTCTCATCTATTCCTTACTCTCATCTATTCCTCACTCTGATCTATTTCTTACTCTCATCTATTCCTTACTATCATCTATTCCTTCTCTCATCTATTCCTCGCTATCATCTATTCATCACTCTCATCTATTCCTCACTGTCATCTATTTCTTGCTCTCATCTTTTTCATACAATCATCTATTCATTACTCTCCTCTATTTCTTACTCTTATCTTTATCTTGCTCTTATTTATTTCTTACTCTTATCTATATATTACTCTCATCAATTTCTTGCTCTCATCTTTTTTTATACAATCATCTATTCCTTACTCTAATCTATTCATTACTCTTATCTATTCTTTACTCTCATCTATTTCTTAGTCTCATCTATTTCTTACTTTCATCTATTTCTTACTCTTATCTATTCCTAAGCCTTATCTATTTTTTTACTCTAATCTTTTTCATACTCTCATCTATCCCATACTCTAATCTATCCCTTACTCTCATCTAATCCTTACTCTC
The DNA here is from genome assembly GCA_949126835.1 of Anisus vortex. Classification (NCBI taxonomy): domain Eukaryota; kingdom Metazoa; phylum Mollusca; class Gastropoda; family Planorbidae; genus Anisus; species Anisus vortex. The sequence continues at coordinate 24,607,074 of OX421498.1, forward strand.
ATCTATTTTTTACTCTCATCTATTCCTCACTCTCATCTATTTCTTACTCTCATCTATTCCTTACTCTCATCTATTTATTACTCTCATCTATTTATTACTCTCATCTATTTATTACTCTCATCTATTTATTACTCTCATCTATTTATTACTCTCATCTATTTATTACTCTCATCTATTTATTACTCTTATCTATTTCTTTCTCTCATCTATTTATTACTCTCATCTATTTATTACTTTCATCTATCAATCACATTCATCTATTCCTTACTCTAATCTTTTCATTACTCTCATCTATTTTTTACTCTCATCTATTCCTCACTCTTATCTATCTCTTACTCTTATCTAATCCTTACTCTCATCTATTTCTTACTCTCATCTATTCCTCACTCTCATCTATTTCTTACTCTCATCTATTCCTTACTCTCATCTATTTCTTACTCTCATCTATTCCTTACTCTCATCTGTTACTTACTCTCATCTATTCATTACTCTCATCTATTTCTCACTCTCATCTATTTTTTACTCTCATCTATTCCTTAGTCTTATCTATTTCTTACTCTCATCTATTCCTTACTCTCAACTATTCCTCACATTCATCTATTCCTTACTCTAATCTATTCATTACTCTCATCTATTTCTTACTCTCATTTATTTCTTATTTTCATTTATTTCTTACTTTCATCTAATCCTTAATCTCATCTATTTATTAATCTCATCTATTCGTTACTCTCATCTATATCGTACTCTCATCTATGTTTTACTCTCATCTATTTCTTACTCTCATGTATTCCTCAATCTCATCTATTCCTCATATTCATCTTTTTCTGACTCTCATCTATTCCTTACTCTCATCTATTCCTTACTCTCATCTATTCCTTACTCTCATCTATTCCTTACTCTCATCTATTTCTTACTCTAATCTATTTCTTACTCTTATCCATTTCTTACTCTCATCTATTCATCACTCTCATCTATTTCTTACTCTCATCTATTTCTTACTGTCATCTATTTCTGACTCTCATCTATTCCTTACTCTCATCTATTCCTTACTCTCATCTATTCCTTACTCTCATCTATTCCTTACTCTCATCTATTCCTTACTCTCATCTATTTCTTACTCTAATCTATTTCTTACCCTTATCCATTTCTTACTCTCATCTACTCCTTACTCTCATCTATTTCTTACTGTCATCTATTTCTGACTCTCATCTATTCCTTACTCTCATCTATTCCTTACTTTCATCTATTCCTTACTCTCATCTATTCCTTACTCTCATCTATTCCTCACTCTGATCTATTTCTTACTCTCATCTACTCCTTACTATCATCTATTCCTTCTCTCATCTATTCCTCGCTATCATCTATTCATCACTCTCATCTATTCCTCACTGTCATCTATTTCTTGCTCTCATCTTTTTCATACAATCATCTATTCATTACTCTCCTCTATTTCTTACTCTTATCTTTATCTTGCTCTTATTTATTTCTTACTCTTATCTATATATTACTCTCATCAATTTCTTGCTCTCATCTTTTTTTATACAATCATCTATTCCTTACTCTAATCTATTCATTACTCTTATCTATTCTTTACTCTCATCTATTTCTTAGTCTCATCTATTTCTTACTTTCATCTATTTCTTACTCTTATCTATTCCTAAGCCTTATCTATTTTTTTACTCTAATCTTTTTCATACTCTCATCTATCCCATACTCTAATCTATCCCTTACTCTCATCTAATCCTTACTCTCATCTATTTTTTACTCTCATCTATTCCTCACTCTCATCTATTTCTTACTCTCATCTATTCCTTACTCTCATCTATTTATTACTCTCATCTATTTATTACTCTCATCTATTTCTACTCTCATCTATTTATTACTCTCATCTATTTATTACTCTCATCTATTTATTACTCTCATCTATTTATTACTCTCATCTATTTATTACTCTTATCTATTTTTTTCTCTCATCTATTTATTACTCTCATCTATTTATTACTTTCATCTATCAATCACATTCATCTATTCCTTACTCTAATCTTTTCATTACTCTCATCTAATTTTTACTCTCATCTATTCCTCACTCTTATCTATTTCTTACTCTTATCTAATCCTTACTCTCATCTATTTCTTACTCTCATCTATTCCTCACTCTCATCTATTTCTTACTCTCATCTATTCCTTACTCTCATCTATTTCTTACTCTCATCTATTCCTTACTCTCATCTGTTACTTACTCTCATCTATTCATTACTCTCATCTATTTCTCACTCTCATCTATTTTTTACTCTCATCTATTCCTTAGTCTTATCTATTTTTTACTCTCATCTATTCCTTACTCTCAACTATTCCTCACATTCATCTATTCCTTACTCTAATCTATTCATTACTCTCATCTATTTCTTACTCTCATTTATTTCTTATTTTCATTTATTTCTTACTTTCATCTAATCCTTAATCTCATCTATTTATTAATCTCATCTATTCGTTACTCTCATCTATATCGTACTCTCATCTATGTTTTACTCTCATCTATTTCTTACTCTCATGTATTCCTCAATCTCATCTATTCCTCATATTCATCTTTTTCTGACTCTCATCTATTCCTTACTCTCATCTATTCCTTACTCTCATCTATTACTTACTCTCATCTATTCCTTACTCTCATCTATTCCTTACTCTCATCTATTCCTTACTCTCATCTATTCCTTACTCTCATCTATTTCTTACTCTAATCTATTTCTTACCCTTATCCATTTCTTACTCTCATCTACTCCTTACTCTCATCTATTTCTTACTGTCATCTATTTCTGACTCTCATCTATTCCTTACTCTCATCTATTCCTTACTCTCATCTATTCCTTACTCTCATCTACAGGGTTCCCACGCTTCCGGGAAAGTCGGGAATTAGACGGGAATTCAGTAAAATTTTATCCGGCCGTAAAAGACGGGATCTAGAAAGGAAAAAGGTCTAAAAAGCCGGGAAAAAAAAAGAAGACAAAAACCCAAAACAAAAATGTCACAGATGCATAGTTTTTCCTCGCCGAATGTGTATTTTTCGATCATTAGCGCCGTTTTTTGTGTTTTCCACCCAATGCACACTGAGAATTTAAAACAAAGGACTAGTTCACTATGTTTTACGTTTTTTGTTTGTGATCATTCATTTAATTTTAATCCTTTAGCGATCTCGCCGTTTTTTTAACACTTATGCCTACTATCGGTAATTTTCTGACTTGGCTTTGCTGATTTTCTTTAAGGCAAGTATCTTGTATTGTTTTGTTTTATATTTAAAAATGCATAGGCCTAGGCCTATTCGTAGTGATTCTTACTGCTACTGTCCACTGTCGTAAGTTCCAAAAATACAAGATCAAAGGTCAAGGACGGGTCAACGTCCTCAATGTTATTAATTTTATATCAGATTAAATCCAGCCATTATGATTTTGATCAATTGACCATTTACAAAAACAAAATCATTCTTCTTTTAGTCTTAGTAAGCCTAAGCCCACACTTCGCCCATTACTATAAGTCTTCCATTATATATTAGCCTATACTTGAAGCCGGCTGGTCCAGCGGGTAGTCACCGGCCTGTCAGCCAAAAACCAACTGACAGGTCGCGGGTTCTATCCCTGCCACCGGCGGATCCCTGTCGCCCTGCAGGAGTTTTGGGCCTAGTGGACGTAATAATTATCTGTCTAGAAGGAACGTCTGTAAACTTATAAGATATACTTGACTTTAGACTTTATGTAATTAATTAGGCCTACTTGGGTTAAAGCGGCCGATTTTGCCTAAGACAAAGATGACCTAGTTTTGTCTCGCGAAAAAAAATTATTTTAGAATGTTTTCAATCTATTGTTCATTTTATGGCAAATGTAGGCCTACTATCATTTAAGAACACATTAAATTGGAATTTTCGCTCACAATTGTTTTAAATATTATATAAGAGTCATTTATTTAAATATTAGGCTAAGGCTCTGATAAAATGAATTGACCAACATCTCCTAGTAACCGTAGCCATAGCGTCATAGCCATAGGCTTGCCACTTGCCATAGATCTAGTAGTAGTTAATGGGCTAATGTGAATGTCCGATTTTCGCGTCGGAATTTGTTGCTAAGAAACTATAGTTCTAGTCCATGCCTAATTTTGTTTAGACAGTTGTTTGAATGTGGTTTCAAAATTTATTTTAGTGTAGGCCTATAGGCTAACTATGATTGGGGTTTCAAAACTTAAACATGTTATACAATGTATATTTAGGCCCTAGTAGTTTGTTTGATTTTAGTTTTGATGTCTTTGACTTTGAAGTTTGTGACCTCGAATTCACTGATTCTGCATATCATAAAATAAAAATAGGAAATATTGATGTATTTGCAATCAAGCTTTTTCATGATATGGATAAATAATTGGACTAATTAAATAATTTTTAATTTATAAAAAGAAAATGGACGCAAAGGGTTTTTAATTAAAAAGTACGAAATGTATATAAAGCAAGGGGGATCACTCTTAATTATTTTTAATCCTTAAGTCAGACCCAGTTGTCCTTTTTTGTCTTTGTTACTAGGCTTACAAAATATTTTTTTTCAATTAGTTACCTACTTTTAGTAAATGAGATACTAATAGTAGCCTCTCTTAAAGACATTTCTAGTTATATTTAGCAAGATAATATTGACTTAGAGCTAAGCAACACTAATATCATCATGATTTTGGCTTTTTTATGTTATTAAGTAGACTTATTTGCCTATTTATATTTATAATATAAAACACTTTGTGTGTCTTTCCCAGTCATTATCAATGAAGATAAGACATCAGAAACTACACAACTATTGCAAAGCCCACCACATTTCTCTCAAAACAAAAGCATTGGGAGAAATGACAAGTGTCATTGAGGAAAAAATAAAAGTTGTACAAAATTAATAATTTTGTGATTAAAGTTTATTATCTGTACTAAATAAAAGATTTAATTGAATTGTTAAATCTGAATCGTCAGTTTATGTTGTGTTTAGACTTTATGTAAGTAGAATTATACTCGTTATATAGTAAATTTAAATTTATTTTGGTAACCAGGAATTTTGCTCTTATAACTTATAGCAAGGAAATAGTCAGGAAACAGTCAGGAATTTTTATTCTGAAAAAGAGTGGGAACCCTGCATCTATTCCTTACTCTCATCTATTCCTCACTCTGATCTATTTCTTACTCTCATCTACTCCTTACTATCATCTATTCCTTCTCTCATCTATTCCTCGCTATCATCTATTCATCACTCTCATCTATTCCTCACTGTCATCTATTTCTTGCTCTCATCTTTTTCATACAATCATCTATTTATTACTCTCCTATATTTCTTACTCTTATCTTTATCTTGCTCTTATTTATTTCTTACTCTTATCTATATATTACTCTCATCAATTTCTTGCTCTCATCTTTTTTTATACAATCATCTATTCCTTACTCTAATCTATTCATTACTCTTATCTATTCTTTACTCTCATCTATTTCTTAGTCTCATCTATTTCTTACTTTCATCTATTTCTTACTCTTATCTATTCCTAAGCCTTATCTATTTTTTTACTCTAATCTTTTTCATACTCTCATCTATCCCATACTCTCATCTATCCCTTACTCTCATCTAATCCTTACTCTCATCTATTTTTTACTCTCATCTATTCCTCACTCTCATCTATTTCTTACTCTCATCTATTCCTTACTCTCATCTATTTATTACTCTCATCTATTTATTACTCTCATCTATTTATTACTCTCATCTATTTATTACTCTCATCTATTTATTACTCTCATCTATTTATTACTCTCATCTTTTTATTACTCTCATCTATTTATTACTCTTATCTATTTCTTTCTCTCATCTATTTATTACTCTCATCTATTTATTACTTTCATCTATCAATCACATTCATCTATTCCTTACTCTAATATTTTCATTACTCTCATCTATTTTTTACTCTCATCTATTCCTCACTCTTATCTATTTCTTACTCTTATCTAATCCTTACTCTCATCTATTTCTTACTCTCATCTATTCCTCACTCTCATCTATTTCTTACTCTCATCTATTCCTTACTCTCATCTATTTCTTACTCTCATCTATTCCTTACTCTCATCTGTTACTTACTCTCATCACTTCATTACTCTCATCTATTTCTCACTCTCATCTATTTTTTACTCTCATCTATTCCTTAGTCTTATCTATTTCTTACTCTCATCTATTCCTTACTCTCAACTATTCCTCACATTCATCTATTCCTTACTCTAATCTATTCATTACTCTCATCTATTTCTTACTCTCATTTATTTCTTATTTTCATTTATTTCTTACTTTCATCTAATCCTTAATCTCATCTATTTATTAATCTCATCTATTCGTTACTCTCATCTATATCGTACTCTCATCTATGTTTTACTCTCATCTATTTCTTACTCTCATGTATTCCTCAATCTCATCTATTCCTCATATTCATCTTTTTCTGACTCTCATCTATTCCTTACTCTCATCTATTCCTTACTCTCATCTATTCCTTACTCTCATCTATTCCTTACTCTCATCTATTTCTTACTCTAATCTATTTCTTACTCTTATCCATTTCTTACTCTCATCTATTCATCACTCTCATCTATTTCTTACTCTCATCTATTTCTTACTGTCATCTATTTCTGACTCTCATATATTCCTTACTCTCATCTATTCCTTACTCTCATCTATTCCTTACTCTCATCTATTCCTTACTCTCATCTATTCCTTACTCTCATCTATTCCTTACTCTCATCTATTTCTTACTCTAATCTATTTCTTACCCTTATCCATTTCTTACTCTCATCTACTTTTTACTCTCATCTATTTCTTACTGTCATCTATTTCTGACTCTCATCTATTCCTTACTCTCATCTATTCCTTACTCTCATCTATTCCTTACTCTCATCTATTCCTTACTCTCATCTATTCCTTACTCTCATCTATTCCTCACTCTGATCTATTTCTTACTCTCATCTACTCCTTACTATCATCTATTCCTTCTCTCATCTATTCCTCGCTATCATCTATTCATCATTCTCATCTATTCCTCACTGTCATCTATTTCTTGCTCTCATCTTTTTCATACAATCATCTATTTATTACTCTCCTCTATTTCTTACTTTTATCTTTATCTTGCTCTTATTTATTTCTTACTCTTATCTATATATTACTCTCATCAATTTCTTGCTCTCATCTTTTTTTATACAATCATCTATTCCTTACTCTAATCTATTCATTACTCTTATCTATTCTTTACTCTCATCTATTTCTTAGTTTCATCTATTTCTTACTTTCATCTATTTCTTACTCTTATCTATTCCTAAGCCTTATCTATTTTTTTACTCTAATCTTTTTCATACTCTCATCTATCCCATACTCTCATCTATCCCTTACTCTCATCTAATCCTTACTCTCATCTATTTTTTACTCTCATCTATTCCTCACTCTCATCTATTTCTTACTCTCATCTATTCCTTACTCTCATCTATTTATTACTCTCATCTATTTATTACTCTCATCTATTTATTACTCTCATCTATTTTTTACTCTCATCTATTTATTACTCTCATCTATTTATTACTCTCATCTATTTATTACTCTCATCTATTTATTACTCTCATCTATTTATTACTCTTATCTATTTCTTTCTCTCATCTATTTATTACTCTCATCTATTTATTACTTTCATCTATCAATCACATTCATCTATTCCTTACTCTAATCTTTTCATTACTCTCATCTATTTTTTACTCTCATCTATTCCTCACTCTTATCTATTTATTACTCTTATCTAATCCTTACTCTCATCTATTTCTTACTCTCATCTATTCCTCACTCTCATCTATTTATTACTCTCATCTATTCCTTACTCTCATCTATTTCTTACTCTCATCAATTCCTTACTCTCATCTGTTACTTACTCTCATCTATTCATTACTCTCATCTATTTCTCTCTCTCATCTATTTTTTACTCTCATCTTATCCTTAGTCTTATCTATTTCTTACTCTCATCTATTCCTTACTCTCAACTATTCCTCACATTCATCTATTCCTTACTCTAATCTATTCATTACTCTCATCTATTTCTTACTCTCATTTATTTCTTATTTTCATTTATTTCTTACTTTCATCTAATCCTTAATCTCATCTATTTATTAATCTCATCTATTCGTTACTCTCATCTATATCGTACTCTCATCTATGTTTTACTCTCATCTATTTCTTACTCTCATGTATTCCTCAATCTCATCTATTCCTCATATTCATCTTTTTCTGACTCTCATCTATTCCTTACTCTCATCTATTCCTTACTCTCATCTATTCCTTACTCTCATCTATTCCTTACTCTCATCTATTCCTTACTCTCATCTATTCCTTATTCTCATCTATTCCTTACTCTCATCTATTTCTTACTCTAATCTATTTGTTACCCTTATCCATTTCTTACTCTCATCTACTCCTTACTCTCATCTATTTCTTTCTGTCATCTATTTCTGACTCTCATCTATTCCTTACTCTCATCTATTCCTTACTCTCATCTATTCCTTACTCTCATCTATTCCTTCTCTCATCTATTCCTCGCTATCATCTATTCATCACTCTCATCTATTCCTCACTGTCATCTATTTCTTGCTCTCATCTTTTTCATACAATCATCTATTTATTACTCTCCTATATTTCTTACTCTTATCTTTATCTTGCTCTTATTTATTTCTTACTCTTATCTATATATTACTCTCATCAATTTCTTGCTCTCATCTTTTTTTATACAATCATCTATTCCTTACTCTAATCTATTCATTACTCTTATCTATTCTTTACTCTCATCTATTTCTTAGTCTCATCTATTTCTTACTTTCATCTATTTCTTACTCTTATCTATTCCTAAGCCTTATCTATTTTTTTACTCTAATCTTTTTAATACTCTCATCTATCCCATACTCTCATCTATCCCTTACTCTCATCTAATCCTTACTCTCATCTATTTTTTACTCTCATCTATTCCTCACTCTCATCTATTTCTTACTCTCATCTATTCCTTACTCTCATCTATTTATTACTCTCATCTATTTATTACTCTCATCTATTTATTACTCTCATCTATTTATTACTCTCATCTATTTATTACTCTTATCTATTTCTTTCTCTCATCTATTTATTACTCTCATCTATTTATTACTTTCATCTATCAATCACATTCATCTATTCCTTACTCTAATCTTTTCATTACTCTCATCTATTTTTTACTCTCATCTATTCCTCACTCTTATCTATTTCTTACTCTTATCTAATCCTTACTCTCATCTATTTCTTACTCTCATCTATTCCTCACTCTCATCTATTTCTTACTCTCATCTATTCCTTACTCTCATCTATTTCTTACTCTCATCTATTCCTTACTCTTATCTGTTACTTACTCTCATCTATTCATTACTCTCATCTATTTCTCACTCTCATCTATTTTTTACTCTCATCTATTCCTTAGTCTTATCTATTTCTTACTCTCATCTATTCCTTACTCTCAACTATTCCTCACATTCATCTATTCCTTACTCTAATCTATTCATTACTCTCATCTATTTCTTACTCTCATTTATTTCTTATTTTCATTTATTTCTTACTTTCATCTAATCCTTAATCTCATCTATTTATTAATCTCATCTATTCGTTACTCTCATCTATATCGTACTCTCATCTATGTTTTACTCTCATCTATTTCTTACTCTCATGTATTCCTCAATCTCATCTATTCCTCATATTCATCTTTTTCTGACTCTCATCTATTCCTTACTCTCATCTATTTCTTACTCTCATGTATTCCTCAATCTCATCTATTCCTCATATTCATCTTTTTCTGACTCTCATCTATTCCTTACTCTCATCTATTCCTTACTCTCATCTATTCCTTACTCTCATCTATTTCTTACTCTAATCTATTTCTTACTCTTATCCATTTCTTACTCTCATCTATTCATCACTCTCATCTATTTCTTACTCTCATCTATTTCTTACTGTCATCTATTTCTGACTCTCATATATTCCTTACTCTCATCTATTCCTTACTCTCATCTATTCCTTACTCTCATCTATTCCTTACTCTCATCTATTCCTTACTCTCATCTATTCCTTACTCTCATCTATTTCTTACTCTAATCTATTTCTTACCCTTATCCATTTCTTACTCTCATCTACTCCTTACTCTCATCTATTTCTTACTGTCATCTATTTCTGACTCTCATCTATTCCTTACTCTCATCTATTCCTTACTCTCATCTATTCCTTACTCTCATCTATTCCTTACTCTCATCTATTCCTCACTCTGATCTATTTCTTACTCTCATCTACTCCTTACTATCATCTATTCCTTCTCTCATCTATTCCTCGCTATCATCTATTCATCACTCTCATCTATTCCTCACTGTCATCTATTTCTTGCTCTCATCTTTTTCATACAATCATCTATTTATTACTCTCCTCTATTTCTTACTCTTATCTTTATCTTGCTCTTATTTATTTCTTACTCTTATCTATATATTACTCTCATCAATTTCTTGCTCTCATCTTTTTTTATACAATCATCTATTCCTTACTCTAATCTATTCATTACTCTTATCTATTCTTTACTCTCATCTATTTCTTAGTCTAATCTATTTCTTACTTTCATCTATTTCTTACTCTTATCTATTCCTAAGCCTTATCTATTTTTTTACTCTAATCTTTTTCATACTCTCATCTATCCCATACTCTCATCTATCCCTTACTCTCATCTAATCCTTACTCTCATCTATTCATTACTCTCATCTATTTCTCTCTCTCATCTATTTTTTACTCTCATCTATTCCTTAGTCTTATCTATTTCTTACTCTCATCTATTCCTTACTCTCAACTATTCCTCACATTCATTTATTCCTTACTTTCATCTAATCCTTAATCTCATCTATTTATTAATCTCATCTATTCGTTACTCTCATCTATATCGTACTCTCATCTATGTTTTACTCTCATCTATTTCTTACTCTCATGTATTCCTCAATCTCATCTATTCCTCATATTCATCTTTTTCTGACTCTCATCTATTCCTTACTCTCATCTATTCCTTACTCTCATCTATTCCTTACTCTCATCTATTCCTTACTCTCATCTATTCCTTACTCTCATCTATTCCTTATTCTCATCTATTCCTTACTCTCATCTATTTCTTACTCTAATCTATTTGTTACCCTTATCCATTTCTTACTCTCATCTACTCCTTACTCTCATCTATTTCTTTCTGTCATCTATTTCTGACTCTCATCTATTCCTTACTCTCATCTATTCCTTACTCTCATCTATTCCTTACTCTCATCTATTCCTTCTCTCATCTATTCCTCGCTATCATCTATTCATCACTCTCATCTATTCCTCACTGTCATCTATTTCTTGCTCTCATCTTTTTCATACAATCATCTATTTATTACTCTCCTATATTTCTTACTCTTATCTTTATCTTGCTCTTATTTATTTCTTACTCTTATCTATATATTACTCTCATCAATTTCTTGCTCTCATCTTTTTTTATACAATCATCTATTCCTTACTCTAATCTATTCATTACTCTTATCTATTCTTTACTCTCATCTATTTCTTAGTCTCATCTATTTCTTACTTTCATCTATTTCTTACTCTTATCTATTCCTAAGCCTTATCTATTTTTTTACTCTAATCTTTTTAATACTCTCATCTATCCCATACTCTCATCTATCCCTTACTCTCATCTAATCCTTACTCTCATCTATTTTTTACTCTCATCTATTCCTCACTCTCATCTATTTCTTACTCTCATCTATTCCTTACTCTCATCTATTTATTACTCTCATCTATTTATTACTCTCATCTATTTATTACTCTCATCTATTTATTACTCTCATCTATTTATTACTCTTATCTATTTCTTTCTCTCATCTATTTATTACTCTCATCTATTTATTACTTTCATCTATCAATCACATTCATCTATTCCTTACTCTAATCTTTTCATTACTCTCATCTATTTTTTACTCTCATCTATTCCTCACTCTTATCTATTTCTTACTCTTATCTAATCCTTACTCTCATCTATTTCTTACTCTCATCTATTCCTCACTCTCATCTATTTCTTACTCTCATCTATTCCTTACTCTCATCTATTTCTTACTCTCATCTATTCCTTACTCTTATCTGTTACTTACTCTCATCTATTCATTACTCTCATCTATTTCTCACTCTCATCTATTTTTTACTCTCATCTATTCCTTAGTCTTATCTATTTCTTACTCTCATCTATTCCTTACTCTCAACTATTCCTCACATTCATCTATTCCTTACTCTAATCTATTCATTACTCTCATCTATTTCTTACTCTCATTTATTTCTTATTTTCATTTATTTCTTACTTTCATCTAATCCTTAATCTCATCTATTTATTAATCTCATCTATTCGTTACTCTCATCTATATCGTACTCTCATCTATGTTTTACTCTCATCTATTTCTTACTCTCATGTATTCCTCAATCTCATCTATTCCTCATATTCATCTTTTTCTGACTCTCATCTATTCCTTACTCTCATCTATTCCTTACTCTCATCTATTCCTTACTCTCATCTATTTCTTACTCTAATCTATTTCTTACTCTTATCCATTTCTTACTCTCATCTATTCATCACTCTCATCTATTTCTTACTCTCATCTATTTCTTACTGTCATCTATTTCTGACTCTCATATATTCCTTACTCTCATCTTTTCCTTACTCTCATCTATTCCTTACTCTCATCTATTCCTTACTCTCATCTATTCCTTACTCTCATCTATTCCTTACTCTCATCTATTTCTTACTCTAATCTATTTCTTACCCTTATCCATTTCTTACTCTCATCTACTCCTTACTCTCATCTATTTCTTACTGTCATCTATTTCTGACTCTCATCTATTCCTTACTCTCATCTATTCCTTACTCTCATCTATTCCTTACTCTCATCTATTCCTTACTCTCATCTATTCCTTACTCTCATCTATTCCTCACTCTGATCTATTTCTTACTCTCATCTACTCCTTACTATCATCTATTCCTTCTCTCATCTATTCCTCGCTATCATCTATTCATCACTCTCATCTATTCCTCACTGTCATCTATTTCTTGCTCTCATCTTTTTCATACAATCATCTATTTATTACTCTCCTATATTTCTTACTCTTATCTTTATCTTGCTCTTATTTATTTCTTACTCTTATCTATATATTACTCTCATCAATTTCTTGCTCTCATCTTTTTTTATACAATCATCTATTCCTTACTCTAATCTATTCATTACTCTTATCTATTCTTTACTCTCATCTATTTCTTAGTCTCATCTATTTCTTACTTTCATCTATTTCTTACTCTTATCTATTCCTAAGCCTTATCTATTTTTTTACTCTAATCTTTTTAATACTCTCATCTATCCCATACTCTCATCTATCCCTTACTCTCATCTAATCCTTACTCTCATCTATTTTTTACTCTCATCTATTCCTCACTCTCATCTATTTCTTACTCTCATCTATTCCTTACTCTCATCTATTTATTACTCTCATCTATTTATTACTCTCATCTATTTATTACTCTCATCTATTTATTACTCTCATCTATTTATTACTCTTATCTATTTCTTTCTCTCATCTATTTATTACTCTCATCTATTTATTACTTTCATCTATCAATCACATTCATCTATTCCTTACTCTAATCTTTTCATTACTCTCATCTATTTTTTACTCTCATCTATTCCTCACTCTTATCTATTTCTTACTCTTATCTAATCCTTACTCTCATCTATTTCTTACTCTCATCTATTCCTCACTCTCATCTATTTCTTACTCTCATCTATTCCTTACTCTCATCTATTTCTTACTCTCATCTATTCCTTACTCTTATCTGTTACTTACTCTCATCTATTCATTACTCTCATCTATTTCTCACTCTCATCTATTTTTTACTCTCATCTATTCCTTAGTCTTATCTATTTCTTACTCTCATCTATTCCTTACTCTCAACTATTCCTCACATTCATCTATTCCTTACTCTAATCTATTCATTACTCTCATCTATTTCTTACTCTCATTTATTTCTTATTTTCATTTATTTCTTACTTTCATCTAATCCTTAATCTCATCTATTTATTAATCTCATCTATTCGTTACTCTCATCTATATCGTACTCTCATCTATGTTTTACTCTCATCTATTTCTTACTCTCATGTATTCCTCAATCTCATCTATTCCTCATATTCATCTTTTTCTGACTGTCATCTATTCCTTACTCTCATCTATTCCTTACTCTCATCTATTCCTTACTCTCATCTATTTCTTACTCTAATCTATTTCTTACTCTTATCCATTTCTTACTCTCATCTATTCATCACTCTCATCTATTTCTTACTCTCATCTATTTCTTACTGTCATCTATTTCTGACTCTCATATATTCCTTACTCTCATCTATTCCTTACTCTCATCTATTCCTTACTCTCATCTATTCCTTACTCTCATCTATTCCTTACTCTCATCTATTCCTTACTCTCATCTATTTCTTACTCTAATCTATTTCTTACCCTTATCCATTTCTTACTCTCATCTACTCCTTACTCTCATCTATTTCATACTGTCATCTATTTCTGACTCTCATCTATTCCTTACTCTCATCTATTCCTTACTCTCATCTATTCCTTACTCTCATCTATTCCTTACTCTCATCTATTCCTCACTCTGATCTATTTCTTACTCTCATCTACTCCTTACTATCATCTATTCCTTCTCTCATCTATTCCTCGCTATCATCTATTCATCACTCTCATCTATTCCTCACTGTCATCTATTTCTTGCTCTCATCTTTTTCATACAATCATCTATTTATTACTCTCCTCTATTTCTTACTCTTATCTTTATCTTGCTCTTATTTATTTCTTACTCTTATCTATATATTACTCTCATCAATTTCTTGCTCTCATCTTTTTTTATACAATCATCTATTCCTTACTCTAATCTATTCATTACTCTTATCTATTCTTTACTCTCATCTATTTCTTAGTCTAATCTATTTCTTACTTTCATCTATTTCTTACTCTTATCTATTCCTAAGCCTTATCTATTTTTTTACTCTAATCTTTTTCATACTCTCATCTATCCCATACTCTCATCTATCCCTTACTCTCATTTAATCCTTACTCTCATCTATTTTTTACTCTCATCTATTTCTTACTCTAATCTATTTCTTACTCTTATCCATTTCTTACTCTCATCTATTCATCACTCTCATCTATTTCTTACTCTCATCTATTTCTTACTGTCATCTATTTCTGACTCTCATATATTCCTTACTCTCATCTATTCCTTACTCTCATCTATTCCTTACTCTCATCTATTCCTTACTCTCATCTATTCCTTACTCTCATCTATTCTTTACTCTCATCTATTTCTTACTCTAATCTATTTCTTACCCTTATCCATTTCTTACTCTCATCTACTTTTTACTCTCATCTATTTCTTACTGTCATCTATTTCTTGCTCTCATCTTTTTCATACAATCATCTATTTATTACTCTCCTCTATTTCTTACTTTTATCTTTATCTTGCTCTTATTTATTTCTTACTCTTATCTATATATTACTCTCATCAATTTCTTGCTCTCATCTTTTTTTATACAATCATCTATTCCTTACTCTAATCTATTCATTACTCTTATCTATTCTTTACTCTCATCTATTTCTTAGTTTCATCTATTTCTTACTTTCATCTATTTCTTACTCTTATCTATTCCTAAGCCTTATCTATTTTTTTACTCTAATCTTTTTCATACTCTCATCTATCCCATACTCTCATCTATCCCTTACTCTCATCTAATCCTTACTCTCATCTATTTTTTACTCTCATCTATTCCTCACTCTCATCTATTTCTTACTCTCATCTATTCCTTACTCTCATCTATTTATTACTCTCATCTATTTATTACTCTCATCTATTTATTACTCTCATCTATTTATTACTCTCATCTATTTATTACTCTCATCTATTTATTACTCTCATCTATTTATTACTCTCATCTATTTATTACTCTCATCTATTTATTACTCTTATCTATTTCTTTCTCTCATCTTTTTATTACTCTCATCTATTTATTACTTTCATCTATCAATCACATTCATCTATTCCTTACTCTAATCTTTTCATTACTCTCATCTATTTTTTACTCTCATCTATTCCTCACTCTTATCTATTTCTTACTCTTATCTAATCCTTACTCTCATCTATTTCTTACTCTCATCTATTCCTCACTCTCATCTATTTCTTACTCTCATCTATTCCTTACTCTCATCTATTTCTTACTCTCATCAATTCCTTACTCTCATCTGTTACTTACTCTCATCTATTCATTACTCTCATCTATTTCTCTCTCTCATCTATTTTTTACTCTCATCTTATCCTTAGTCTTATCTATTTCTTACTCTCATCTATTCCTTACTCTCAACTATTCCTCACATTCATCTATTCCTTACTCTAATCTATTCATTACTCTCATCTATTTCTTACTCTCATTTATTTCTTATTTTCATTTATTTCTTACTTTCATCTAATCCTTAATCTCATCTATTTATTAATCTCATCTATTCGTTACTCTCATCTATATCGTACTCTCATCTATGTTTTACTCTCATCTATTTCTTACTCTCATGTATTCCTCAATCTCATCTATTCCTCATATTCATCTTTTTCTGACTCTCATCTATTCCTTACTCTCATCTATTCCTTACTCTCATCTATTCCTTACTCTCATCTATTCCTTACTCTCATCTATTCCTTACTCTAATCTATTCATTACTCTTATCTATTCTTTACTCTCATCTATTTCTTAGTCTCATCTATTTCTTACTTTCATCTATTTCTTACTCTTATCTATTCCTAAGCCTTATCTATTTTTTTACTCTAATCTTTTTAATACTCTCATCTATCCCATACTCTCATCTATCCCTTACTCTCATCTAATCCTTACTCTCATCTATTTTTTACTCTCATCTATTCCTCACTCTCATCTATTTCTTACTCTCATCTATTCCTTACTCTCATCTATTTATTACTCTCATCTATTTATTAATCTCATCTATTTATTACTCTCATCTATTTATTACTCTCATCTATTTATTACTCTTATCTATTTCTTTCTCTCATCTATTTATTACTCTCATCTATTTATTACTTTCATCTATCAATCACATTCATCTATTCCTTACTCTAATCTTTTCATTACTCTCATCTATTTTTTACTCTCATCTATTCCTCACTCTTATCTATTTCTTACTCTTATCTAATCCTTACTCTCATCTATTTCTTACTCTCATCTATTCCTCACTCTCATCTATTTCTTACTCTCATCTATTCCTTATTCTCATCTATTTCTTACTCTCATCTATTCCTTACTCTTATCTGTTACTTACTCTCATCTATTCATTACTCTCATCTATTTCTCACTCTCATCTATTTTTTACTCTCATCTATTCCTTAGTCTTATCTATTTCTTACTCTCATCTATTCCTTACTCTCAACTATTCCTCACATTCATCTATTCCTTACTCTAATCTATTCATTACTCTCATCTATTTCTTACTCTCATTTATTTCTTATTTTCATTTATTTCTTACTTTCATCTAATCCTTAATCTCATCTATTTATTAATCTCATCTATTCGTTACTCTCATCTATATCGTACTCTCATCTATGTTTTACTCTCATCTATTTCTTACTCTCATGTATTCCTCAATCTCATCTATTCCTCATATTCATCTTTTTCTGACTCTCATCTATTCCTTACTCTCATCTATTCCTTACTCTCATCTATTCCTTACTCTCATCTATTTCTTACTCTAATCTATTTCTTACTCTTATCCATTTCTTACTCTCATCTATTCATCACTCTCATCTATTTCTTACTCTCATCTATTTCTTACTGTCATCTATTTCTGACTCTCATATATTCCTTACTCTCATCTATTCCTTACTCTCATCTATTCCTTACTCTCATCTATTCCTTACTCTCATCTATTCCTTACTCTCATCTATTCCTTACTCTCATCTATTTCTTACTCTAATCTATTTCTTACCCTTATCCATTTCTTACTCTCATCTACTCCTTACTCTCATCTATTTCTTACTGTCATCTATTTCTGACTCTCATCTATTCCTTACTCTCATCTATTCCTTACTCTCATCTATTCCTTACTCTCATCTATTCCTTACTCTCATCTATTCCTCACTCTGATCTATTTCTTACTCTCATCTACTCCTTACTATCATCTATTCCTTCTCTCATCTATTCCTCGCTATCATCTATTCATCACTCTCATCTATTCCTCACTGTCATCTATTTCTTGCTCTCATCTTTTTCATACAATCATCTATTTATTACTCTCCTCTATTTCTTACTCTTATCTTTATCTTGCTCTTATTTATTTCTTACTCTTATCTATATATTACTCTCATCAATTTCTTGCTCTCATCTTTTTTTATACAATCATCTATTCCTTACTCTAATCTATTCATTACTCTTATCTATTCTTTACTCTCATCTATTTCTTAGTCTAATCTATTTCTTACTTTCATCTATTTCTTACTCTTATCTATTCCTAAGCCTTATCTATTTTTTTACTCTAATCTTTTTCATACTCTCATCTATCCCATACTCTCATCTATCCCTTACTCTCATCTAATCCTTACTCTCATCTATTTTTTACTCTCATCTATTTCTTACTCTAATCTATTTCTTACTCTTATCCATTTCTTACTCTCATCTATTCATCACTCTCATCTATTTCTTACTCTCATCTATTTCTTACTGTCATCTATTTCTGACTCTCATATATTCCTTACTCTCATCTATTCCTTACTCTCATCTATTCCTTACTCTCATCTATTCCTTACTCTCATCTATTCCTTACTCTCATCTATTCCTTACTCTCATCTATTTCTTACTCTAATCTATTTCTTACCCTTATCCATTTCTTACTCTCATCTACTTTTTACTCTCATCTATTTCTTACTGTCATCTATTTCTGACTCTCATCTATTCCTTACTCTCATCTATTCCTTACTCTCATCTATTCCTTACTCTCATCTATTCCTTACTCTCATCTATTCCTTACTCTCATCTATTCCTCACTCTGATCTATTTCTTACTCTCATCTACTCCTTACTATCATCTATTCTTTCTCTCATCTATTCCTCGCTATCATCTATTCATCATTCTCATCTATTCCTCACTGTCATCTATTTCTTGCTCTCATCTTTTTCATACAATCATCTATTTATTACTCTCCTCTATTTCTTACTTTTATCTTTATCTTGCTCTTATTTATTTCTTACTCTTATCTATATATTACTCTCATCAATTTCTTGCTCTCATCTTTTTTTATACAATCATCTATTCCTTACTCTAATCTATTCATTACTCTTATCTATTCTTTACTCTCATCTATTTCTTAGTTTCATCTATTTCTTACTTTCATCTATTTCTTACTCTTATCTATTCCTAAGCCTTATCTATTTTTTTACTCTAATCTTTTTCATACTCTCATCTATCCCATACTCTCATCTATCCCTTATTCTCATCTAATCCTTACTCTCATCTATTTTTTACTCTCATCTATTCCTCACTCTCATCTATTTCTTACTCTCATCTATTCCTTACTCTCATCTATTTATTACTCTCATCTATTTATTACTCTCATCTATTTATTACTCTCATCTATTTATTACTCTCATCTATTTATTACTCTCATCTATTTATTACTCTCATCTATTTATTACTCTTATCTATTTCTTTCTCTCATCTATTTATTACTCTCATCTATTTATTACTTTCATCTATCAATCACATTCATCTATTCCTTACTCTAATCTTTTCATTACTCTCATCTATTTTTTACTCTCATCTATTCCTCACTCTTATCTATTTCTTACTCTTATCTAATCCTTACTCTCATCTATTTCTTACTCTCATCTATTCCTCACTCTCATCTATTTCTTACTCTCATCTATTCCTTACTCTCATCTATTTCTTACTCTCATCAATTCCTTACTCTCATCTGTTACTTACTCTCATCTATTCATTACTCTCATCTATTTCTCTCTCTCATCTATTTTTTACTCTCATCTTATCCTTAGTCTTATCTATTTCTTACTCTCATCTATTCCTTACTCTCAACTATTCCTCACATTCATCTATTCCTTACTCTAATCTATTCATTACTCTCATCTATTTCTTACTCTCATTTATTTCTTATTTTCATTTATTTCTTACTTTCATCTAATCCTTAATCTCATCTATTTATTAATCTCATCTATTCGTTACTCTCATCTATATCGTACTCTCATCTATGTTTTACTCTCATCTATTTCTTACTCTCATGTATTCCTCAATCTCATCTATTCCTCATATTCATCTTTTTCTGACTCTCATCTATTCCTTACTCTCATCTATTCCTTACTCTCATCTATTCCTTACTCTCATCTATTCCTTACTCTCATCTATTCCTTACTCTAATCTATTCATTACTCTTATCTATTCTTTACTCTCATCTATTTCTTAGTCTCATCTATTTCTTACTTTCATCTATTTCTTACTCTTATCTATTCCTAAGCCTTATCTATTTTTTTACTCTAATCTTTTTAATACTCTCATCTATCCCATACTCTCATCTATCCCTTACTCTCATCTAATCCTTACTCTCATCTATTTTTTACTCTCATCTATTCCTCACTCTCATCTATTTTTTACTCTCATCTATTCCTTACTCTCATCTATTTAATACTCTCATCTATTTATTACTCTCATCTATTTATTACTCTCATCTATTTATTACTCTCATCTATTTATTACTCTTATCTATTTCTTTCTCTCATCTATTTATTACTCTCATCTATTTATTACTTTCATCTATCAATCACATTCATCTATTCCTTACTCTAATCTTTTCATTACTCTCATCTATTTTTTACTCTCATCTATTCCTCACTCTTATCTATTTCTTACTCTTATCTAATCCTTACTCTCATCTATTTCTTACTCTCATCTATTCCTCACTCTCATCTATTTCTTACTCTCATCTATTCCTTACTTTCATCTATTTCTTACTCTCATCTATTCCTTACTCTTATCTGTTACTTACTCTCATCTATTCATTACTCTCATCTATTTCTCACTCTCATCTATTTTTTACTCTCATCTATTCCTTAGTCTTATCTATTTCTTACTCTCATCTATTCCTTACTCTCAACTATTCCTCACATTCATCTATTCCTTACTCTAATCTATTCATTACTCTCATCTATTTCTTACTCTCATTTATTTCTTATTTTCATTTATTTCTTACTTTCATCTAATCCTTAATCTCATCTATTTATTAATCTCATCTATTCGTTACTCTCATCTATATCGTACTCTCATCTATGTTTTACTCTCATCTATTTCTTACTCTCATGTATTCCTCAATCTCATCTATTCCTCATATTCATCTTTTTCTGACTCTCATCTATTCCTTACTCTCATCTATTCCTTACTCTCATCTATTCCTTACTCTCATCTATTTCTTACTCTAATCTATTTCTTACTCTTATCCATTTCTTACTCTCATCTATTCATCACTCTCATCTATTTCTTACTCTCATCTATTTCTTACTGTCATCTATTTCTGACTCTCATATATTCCTTACTCTCATCTATTCCTTACTCTCATCTATTCCTTACTCTCATCTATTCCTTACTCTCCTCTATTCCTTACTCTCATCTATTCCTTACTCTCATCTATTTCTTACTCTAATCTATTTCTTACCCTTATCCATTTCTTACTCTCATCTACTCCTTACTCTCATCTATTTCTTACTGTCATCTATTTCTGACTCTCATCTATTCCTTACTCTCATCTATTCCTTACTCTCATCTATTCCTTACTCTCATCTATTCCTTACTCTCATCTATTCCTCACTCTGATCTATTTCTTACTCTCATCTACTCCTTACTATCATCTATTCCTTCTCTCATCTATTCCTCGCTATCATCTATTCATCACTCTCATCTATTCCTCACTGTCATCTATTTCTTGCTCTCATCTTTTTCATACAATCATCTATTTATTACTCTCCTCTATTTCTTACTCTTATCTTTATCTTGCTCTTATTTATTTCTTACTCTTATCTATATATTACTCTCATCAATTTCTTGCTCTCATCTTTTTTTATACAATCATCTATTCCTTACTCTAATCTATTCATTACTCTTATCTATTCTTTACTCTCATCTATTTCTTAGTCTAATCTATTTCTTACTTTCATCTATTTCTTACTCTTATCTATTCCTAAGCCTTATCTATTTTTTTACTCTAATCTTTTTCATACTCTCATCTATCCCATACTCTCATCTATCCCTTACTCTCATCTAATCCTTACTCTCATCTATTTTTTACTCTCATCTATTTCTTACTCTAATCTATTTCTTACTCTTATCCATTTCTTACTCTCATCTATTCATCACTCTCATCTATTTCTTACTCTCATCTATTTCTTACTGTCATCTATTTCTGACTCTCATATATTCCTTACTCTCATCTATTCCTTACTCTCATCTATTCCTTACTCTCATCTATTCCTTACTCTCATCTATTCCTTACTCTCATCTATTCCTTACTCTCATCTATTTCTTACTCTAATCTATTTCTTACCCTTATCCATTTCTTACTCTCATCTACTTTTTACTCTCATCTATTTCTTACTGTCATCTATTTCTGACTCTCATCTATTCCTTACTCTCATCTATTCCTTACTCTCATCTATTCCTTACTCTCATCTATTCCTTACTCTCATCTATTCCTTACTCTCATCTATTCCTCACTCTGATCTATTTCTTACTCTCATCTACTCCTTACTATCATCTATTCTTTCTCTCATCTATTCCTCGCTATCATCTATTCATCATTCTCATCTATTCCTCACTGTCATCTATTTCTTGCTCTCATCTTTTTCATACAATCATCTATTTATTACTCTCCTCTATTTCTTACTTTTATCTTTATCTTGCTCTTATTTATTTCTTACTCTTATCTATATATTACTCTCATCAATTTCTTGCTCTCATCTTTTTTTATACAATCATCTATTCCTTACTCTAATCTATTCATTACTCTTATCTATTCTTTACTCTCATCTATTTCTTAGTTTCATCTATTTCTTACTTTCATCTATTTCTTACTCTTATCTATTCCTAAGCCTTATCTATTTTTTTACTCTAATCTTTTTCATACTCTCATCTATCCCATACTCTCATCTATCCCTTACTCTCATCTAATCCTTACTCTCATCTATTTTTTACTCTCATCTATTCCTCACTCTCATCTATTTCTTACTCTCATCTATTCCTTACTCTCATCTATTTATTACTCTCATCTATTTATTACTCTCATCTATTTATTACTCTCATCTATTTATTACTCTCATCTATTTATTACTCTCATCTATTTATTACTCTCATCTATTTATTACTCTCATCTATTTATTACTCTCATCTATTTATTACTCTTATCTATTTCTTTCTCTCATCTATTTATTACTCTCATCTATTTATTACTTTCATCTATCAATCACATTCATCTATTCCTTACTCTAATCTTTTCATTACTCTCATCTATTTTTTACTCTCATCTATTCCTCACTCTTATCTATTTCTTACTCTTATCTAATCCTTACTCTCATCTATTTCTTACTCTCATCTATTCCTCACTCTCATCTATTTCTTACTCTCATCTATTCCTTACTCTCATCTATTTCTTACTCTCATCAATTCCTTACTCTCATCTGTTACTTACTCTCATCTATTCATTACTCTCATCTATTTCTCTCTCTCATCTATTTTTTACTCTCATCTTATCCTTAGTCTTATCTATTTCTTACTCTCATCTATTCCTTACTCTCAACTATTCCTCACATTCATCTATTCCTTACTCTAATCTATTCATTACTCTCATCTATTTCTTACTCTCATTTATTTCTTATTTTCATTTATTTCTTACTTTCATCTAATCCTTAATCTCATCTATTTATTAATCTCATCTATTCGTTACTCTCATCTATATCGTACTCTCATCTATGTTTTACTCTCATCTATTTCTTACTCTCATGTATTCCTCAATCTCATCTATTCCTCATATTCATCTTTTTCTGACTCTCATCTATTCCTTACTCTCATCTATTCCTTACTCTCATCTATTCCTTACTCTCATCTATTCCTTACTCTCATCTATTCCTTACTCTCATCTATTCCTTATTCTCATCTATTCCTTACTCTCATCTATTTCTTACTCTAATCTATTTGTTACCCTTATCCATTTCTTACTCTCATCTACTCCTTACTCTCATCTATTTCTTTCTGTCATCTATTTCTGACTCTCATCTATTCCTTACTCTCATCTATTCCTTACTCTCATCTATTCCTTACTCTCATCTATTCCTTCTCTCATCTATTCCTCGCTATCATCTATTCATCACTCTCATCTATTCCTCACTGTCATCTATTTCTTGCTCTCATCTTTTTCATACAATCATCTATTTATTACTCTCCTATATTTCTTACTCTTATCTTTATCTTGCTCTTATTTATTTCTTACTCTTATCTATATATTACTCTCATCAATTTCTTGCTCTCATCTTTTTTTATACAATCATCTATTCCTTACTCTAATCTATTCATTACTCTTATCTATTCTTTACTCTCATCTATTTCTTAGTCTCATCTATTTCTTACTTTCATCTATTTCTTACTCTTATCTATTCCTAAGCCTTATCTATTTTTTTACTCTAATCTTTTTAATACTCTCATCTATCCCATACTCTCATCTATCCCTTACTCTCATCTAATCCTTACTCTCATCTATTTTTTACTCTCATCTATTCCTCACTCTCATCTATTTCTTACTCTCATCTATTCCTTACTCTCATCTATTTATTACTCTCATCTATTTATTACTCTCATCTATTTATTACTCTCATCTATTTATTACTCTCATCTATTTATTACTCTTATCTATTTCTTTCTCTCATCTATTTATTACTCTCATCTATTTATTACTTTCATCTATCAATCACATTCATCTATTCCTTACTCTAATCTTTTCATTACTCTCATCTATTTTTTACTCTCATCTATTCCTCACTCTTATCTATTTCTTACTCTTATCTAATCCTTACTCTCATCTATTTCTTACTCTCATCTATTCCTCACTCTCATCTATTTCTTACTCTCATCTATTCCTTACTCTCATCTATTTCTTACTCTCATCTATTCCTTACTCTTATCTGTTACTTACTCTCATCTATTCATTACTCTCATCTATTTCTCACTCTCATCTATTTTTTACTCTCATCTATTTTTTACTCTCATCTATTCCTCACTCTTATCTATTTCTTACTCTTATCTAATCCTTACTCTCATCTATTTCTTACTCTCATCTATTCCTCACTCTCATCTATTTCTTACTCTCATCTATTCCTTACTCTCATCTATTTCTTACTCTCATCTATTCCTTACTCTTATCTGTTACTTACTCTCATCTATTCATTACTCTCATCTATTTCTCACTCTCATCTATATCGTACTCTCATCTATGTTTTACTCTCATCTATTTCTTACTCTCATGTATTCCTCAATCTCATCTATTCCTCATATTCATCTTTTTCTGACTCTCATCTATTCCTTACTCTCATCTATTCCTTACTCTCATCTATTCCTTACTCTCATCTATTTCTTACTCTAATCTATTTCTTACTCTTATCCATTTCTTACTCTCATCTATTCATCACTCTCATCTATTTCTTACTCTCATCTATTTCTTACTGTCATCTATTTCTGACTCTCATATATTCCTTACTCTCATCTATTCCTTACTCTCATCTATTCCTTACTCTCATCTATTCCTTACTCTCATCTATTCCTTACTCTCATCTATTTCTTACTCTAATCTATTTCTTACCCTTATCCATTTCTTACTCTCATCTACTCCTTACTCTCATCTATTTCTTACTGTCATCTATTTCTGACTCTCATCTATTCCTTACTCTCATCTATTCCTTACTCTCATCTATTCCTTACTCTCATCTATTCCTTACTCTCATCTATTCCTCACTCTGATCTATTTCTTACTCTCATCTACTCCTTACTATCATCTATTCCTTCTCTCATCTATTCCTCGCTATCATCTATTCATCACTCTCATCTATTCCTCACTGTCATCTATTTCTTGCTCTCATCTTTTTCATACAATCATCTATTTATTACTCTCCTCTATTTCTTACTCTTATCTTTATCTTGCTCTTATTTATTTCTTACTCTTATCTATATATTACTCTCATCAATTTCTTGCTCTCATCTTTTTTTATACAATCATCTATTCCTTACTCTAATCTATTCATTACTCTTATCTATTCTTTACTCTCATCTATTTCTTAGTCTAATCTATTTCTTACTTTCATCTATTTCTTACTCTTATCTATTCCTAAGCCTTATCTATTTTTTTACTCTAATCTTTTTCATACTCTCATCTATCCCATACTCTCATCTATCCCTTACTCTCATCTAATCCTTACTCTCATCTATTTTTTACTCTCATCTATTCCTCACTCTCATCTATTTCTTACTCTCATCTATTCCTTACTCTCATCTATTTATTACTCTCATCTATTTATTACTCTCATCTATTTATTACTCTCATCTATTTATTACTCTCATCTATTTATTACTCTCATCTATTTATTACTCTCATCTATTTATTACTCTCATCTATTTATTACTCTTATCTATTTCTTTCTCTCATCTATTTATTACTCTCATCTATTTATTACTTTCATCTATCAATCACATTCATCTATTCCTTACTCTAATCTTTTCATTACTCTCATCTATTTTTTACTCTCATCTATTCCTCACTCTTATCTATTTCTTACTCTTATCTAATCCTTACTCTCATCTATTTCTTACTCTCATCTATTCCTCACTCTCATCTATTTCTTACTCTCATCTATTCCTTACTCTCATCTATTTCTTACTCTCATCTATTCCTTACTCTCATCTGTTACTTACTCTCATCTATTCATTACTCTCATCTATTTCTCACTCTCATCTATTTTTTACTCTCATCTATTCCTTAGTCTTATCTATTTCTTACTCTCATCTATTCCTTACTCTCAACTATTCCTCACATTCATCTATTCCTTACTCTAATCTATTCATTACTCTCATCTATTTCTTACTCTCATTTACTTCTTATTTTCATTTATTTCTTACTTTCATCTAATCCTTAATCTCATCTATTTATTAATCTCATCTATTCGTTACTCTCATCTATATCGTACTCTCATCTATGTTTTACTCTCATCTATTTCTTACTCTCATGTATTCCTCAATCTCATCTATTCCTCATATTCATCTTTTTCTGACTCTCATCTATTCCTTACTCTCATCTATTCCTTACTCTCATCTATTCCTTACTCTCATCTATTCCTTACTCTCATCTATTTCTTACTCTAATCTATTTCTTACTCTTATCCATTTCTTACTCTCATCTATTCATCACTCTCATCTATTTCTTACTCTCATCTATTTCTTACTGTCATCTATTTCTGACTCTCATCTATTCCTTACTCTCATCTATTCCTTACTCTCATCTATTCCTTACTCTCATCTATTCCTTACTCTCATCTATTCCTTACTCTCATCTATTCCTTACTCTCATCTATTTCTTACTCTAATCTATTTCTTACCCTTATCCATTTCTTACTCTCATCTACTCCTTACTCTCATCTTTTTCTTACTGTCATCTATTTCTGACTCTCATCTATTCCTTACTCTCATCTATTCCTTACTCTCATCTATTCCTTACTCTCATCTATTCCTTACTCTCATCTATTCCTTACTCTCATCTATTCCTTACTCTCATCTATTCCTTACTCTCATCTATTCCTTACTCTCATCTATTCCTCACTCTGATCTATTTCTTACTCTCATCTACTCCTTACTATCATCTATTCCTTCTCTCATCTATTCCTCGCTATCATCTATTCATCACTCTCATCTATTCCTCACTGTCATCCATTTCTTGCTCTCATCTTTTTCATACAATCATCTATTCATTACTCTCCTCTATTTCTTACTCTTATCTTTATCTTGCTCTTATTTATTTCTTACTCTTATCTATATATTACTCTCATCAATTTCTTGCACTCATCTTTTTTTATACAATCATCTATTCCTTACTCTATTCTATTCATTACTCTTATCTATTCTTTACTCTCATCTATTTCTTAGTCTCATCTATTTCTAACTTTCATCTATTTCTTACTCTTATCTATTCCTAAGCCTTATCTATTTTTTTACTCTAATCTTTTTCATACTCTCATCTATCCCATACTCTCATCTATCCCTTACTCTCATCTAATCCTTACTCTCATCTATTTTTTACTCTCATGTATTCCTCACTCTCATCTATTTCTTACTCTCATCTATTCCTTACTCTCATCTATTTATTACTCTCATCTATTTATTACTCTCATCTATTTATTACTCTCATCTATTTATTACTCTCATCTATTTATTACTCTCATCTATTTATTACTCTCATCTATTTATTACTCTTATCTATTTCTTTCTCTCATCTATTTATTACTCTCATCTATTTATTACTTTCATCTATCAATCACATTCATCTATTCCTTACTCTAATCTTTTCATTACTCTTATCTATTTCTTGCTCTCATCTTTTTCATACAATCATCTATTTATTACTCTCCTCTATTTCTTACTCTTATCTTTATCTTGCTCTTATTTATTTCTTACTCTTATCTATATATTACTCTCATCAATTTCTTGCTCTCATCTTTTTTTATACAATCATCTATTCCTTACTCTAATCTATTCATTACTCTTATCTATTCTTTACTCTCATCTATTTCTTAGTCTAATCTATTTCTTACTTTCATCTATTTCTTACTCTTATCTATTCCTAAGCCTTATCTATTTTTTTACTCTAATCTTTTTCATACTCTCATCTATCCCATACTCTCATCTATCCCTTACTCTCATCTAATCCTTACTCTCATCTGTTTTTTACTCTCATCTATTCCTCACTCTCATCTATTTCTTACTCTCATCTATTCCTTACTCTCATCTATTTATTACTCTCATCTATTTATTACTCTCATCTATTTATTACTCTCATCTATTTATTACTCTCATCTATTTATTACTCTCATCTATTTATTACTCTCATCTATTTATTACTCTCATCTATTTATTACTCTTATCTATTTCTTTCTCTCATCTATTTATTACTCTCATCTATTTATTACTTTCATCTATCAATCACATTCATCTATTCCTTACTCTAATCTTTTCATTACTCTCATCTATTTTTTACTCTCATCTATTCCTCACTCTTATCTATTTCTTACTCTTATCTAATCCTTACTCTCATCTATTTCTTACTCTCATCTATTCCTCACTCTCATCTATTTCTTACTCTCATCTATTCCTTACTCTCATCTATTTCTTACTCTCATCTATTCCTTACTCTCATCTGTTACTTACTCTCATCTATTCATTACTCTCATCTATTTCTCACTCTCATCTATTTTTTACTCTCATCTATTCCTTAGTCTTATCTATTTCTTACTCTCATCTATTCCTTACTCTCAACTATTCCTCACATTCATCTATTCCTTACTCTAATCTATTCATTACTCTCATCTATTTCTTACTCTCATTTACTTCTTATTTTCATTTATTTCTTACTTTCATCTAATCCTTAATCTCATCTATTTATTAATCTCATCTATTCGTTACTCTCATCTATATCGTACTCTCATCTATGTTTTACTCTCATCTATTTCTTACTCTCATGTATTCCTCAATCTCATCTATTCCTCATATTCATCTTTTTCTGACTCTCATCTATTCCTTACTCTCATCTATTCCTTACTCTCATCTATTCCTTACTCTCATCTATTCCTTACTCTCATCTATTTCTTACTCTAATCTATTTCTTACTCTTATCCATTTCTTACTCTCATCTATTCATCACTCTCATCTATTTCTTACTCTCATCTATTTCTTACTGTCATCTATTTCTGACTCTCATCTATTCCTTACTCTCATCTATTCCTTACTCTCATCTATTCCTTACTCTCATCTATTCCTTACTCTCATCTATTCCTTACTCTCATCTATTCCTTACTCTCATCTATTTCTTACTCTAATCTATTTCTTACCCTTATCCATTTCTTACTCTCATCTACTCCTTACTCTCATCTTTTTCTTACTGTCATCTATTTCTGACTCTCATCTATTCCTTACTCTCATCTATTCCTTACTCTCATCTATTCCTTACTCTCATCTATTCCTTACTCTCATCTATTCCTTACTCTCATCTATTCCTTACTCTCATCTATTCCTTACTCTCATCTATTCCTTACTCTCATCTATTCCTCACTCTGATCTATTTCTTACTCTCATCTACTCCTTACTATCATCTATTCCTTCTCTCATCTATTCCTCGCTATCATCTATTCATCACTCTCATCTATTCCTCACTGTCATCCATTTCTTGCTCTCATCTTTTTCATACAATCATCTATTCATTACTCTCCTCTATTTCTTACTCTTATCTTTATCTTGCTCTTATTTATTTCTTACTCTTATCTATATATTACTCTCATCAATTTCTTGCACTCATCTTTTTTTATACAATCATCTATTCCTTACTCTATTCTATTCATTACTCTTATCTATTCTTTACTCTCATCTATTTCTTAGTCTCATCTATTTCTAACTTTCATCTATTTCTTACTCTTATCTATTCCTAAGCCTTATCTATTTTTTTACTCTAATCTTTTTCATACTCTCATCTATCCCATACTCTCATCTATCCCTTACTCTCATCTAATCCTTACTCTCATCTATTTTTTACTCTCATGTATTCCTCACTCTCATCTATTTCTTACTCTCATCTATTCCTTACTCTCATCTATTTATTACTCTCATCTATTTATTACTCTCATCTATTTATTACTCTCATCTATTTATTACTCTCATCTATTTATTACTCTCATCTATTTATTACTCTCATCTATTTATTACTCTTATCTATTTCTTTCTCTCATCTATTTATTACTCTCATCTATTTATTACTTTCATCTATCAATCACATTCATCTATTCCTTACTCTAATCTTTTCATTACTCTTATCTATTTCTTACTCTCATTTATTTCTTATTTTCATTTATTTCTTACTTTCATCTAATCCTTAATCTCATCTATTTATTAATCTCATCTATTCGTTACTCTCATCTATATCGTACTCTCATCTATGTTTTACTCTCATCTATTTCTTACTCTCATGTATTCCTCAATCTCATCTATTCCTCATATTCATCTTTTTCTGACTCTCATCTATTCCTTACTCTCATCTATTCCTTACTCTCATCTATTCCTTACTCTCATCTATTCCTTACTCTCATCTATTTCTTACTCTAATCTATTTCTTACTCTTATCCATTTCTTACTCTCATCTATTCATCACTCTCATCTATTTCTTACTCTCATCTATTTCTTACTGTCATCTATTTCTGACTCTCATATATTCCTTACTCTCATCTATTCCTTACTCTCATCTATTCCTTACTCTCATCTATTCCTTACTCTCATCTATTCCTTACTCTCATCTATTCCTTACTCTCATCTATTTCTTACTCTAATCTCTTTCTTACCCTTATCCATTTCTTACTCTCATCTACTCCTTACTCTAATCTGTTTCTTACTGTCATCTATTTCTGACTCTCATCTATTCCTTACTCTCATCTATTCCTTACTCTCATCTATTCCTTACTCTCATCTATTCCTTACTCTCATCTATTCCTCACTCTGATCTATTTCTTACTCTCATCTACTCCTTACTATCATCTATTCCTTCTCTCATCTATTCCTCGCTATCATCTATTCATCACTCTCATCTATTCCTCACTGTCATCTATTTCTTGCTCTCATCTTTTTCATACAATCATCTATTTATTACTCTTCTCTATTTCTTACTCTTATCTTTATCTTGCTCTTATTTATTTCTTACTCTTATCTATATATTACTCTCATCAATTTCTTGCTCTCATCTTTTTTTATACAATCATCTATTCCTTACTCTAATCTATTCATTACTCTTATCTATTCTTTACTCTCATCTATTTCTTAGTCTAATCTATTTCTTACTTTCATCTATTTCTTACTCTTATCTATTCCTAAGCCTTATCTATTTTTTTACTCTAATCTTTTTCATACTCTCATCTATCCCATACTCTCATCTATCCCTTACTCTCATCTAATCCTTACTCTCATCTATTTTTTACTCTCATCTATTCCTCACTCTCATCTATTTCTTACTCTCATCTATTCCTTACTCTCATCTATTTATTACTCTCATCTATTTATTACTCTCATCTATTTATTACTCTCATCTATTTATTACTCTCATCTATTTATTACTCTCATCTATTTATTACTCTCATCTATTTATTACTCTCATCTATTTATTACTCTTATCTATTTCTTTCTCTCATCTATTTATTACTCTCATCTATTTATTACTTTCATCTATCAATCACATTCATCTATTCCTTACTCTAATCTTTTCATTACTCTCATCTATTTTTTACTCTCATCTATTCCTCACTCTTATCTATTTCTTACTCTTATCTAATCCTTACTCTCATCTATTTCTTACTCTCATCTATTCCTCACTCTCATCTATTTCTTACTCTCATCTATTCCTTACTCTCATCTATTTCTTACTCTCATCTATTCCTTACTCTCATCTGTTACTTACTCTCATCTATTCATTACTCTCATCTATTTCTCACTCTCATCTATTTTTTACTCTCATCTATTCCTTAGTCTTATCTATTTCTTACTCTCATCTATTCCTTACTCTCAACTATTCCTCACATTCATCTATTCCTTACTCTAATCTATTCATTACTCTCATCTATTTCTTACTCTCATTTATTTCTTATTTTCATATATTTCTTACTTTCATCTAATCCTTAATTTCATCTATTTATTAATCTCATCTATTCGTTACTCTCATCTATATCGTACTCTCATCTATGTTTTACTCTCATCTATTTCTTACTCTCATGTATTCCTCAATCTCATCTATTCCTCATATTCATCTTTTTCTGACTCTCATCTATTCCTTACTCTCATCTATTCCTTACTCTCATCTATTCCTTACTCTCATCTATTCCTTACTCTCATCTATTTCTTACTCTAATCTATTTCTTACTCTTATCCATTTCTTACTCTCATCTATTCATCACTCTCATCTATTTCTTACTCTCATCTATTTCTTACTGTCATCTATTTCTGACTCTCATCTATTCCTTACTCTCATCTATTCCTTACTCTCATCTATTCCTTACTCTCATCTATTCCTTACTCTCATCTATTCCTTACTCTCATCTATTCCTTACTCTCATCTATTTCTTACTCTAATCTATTTCTTACCCTTATCCATTTCTTACTCTCATCTACTCCTTACTCTCATCTATTTCTTACTGTCATCTATTTCTGACTCTCATCTATTCCTTACTCTCATCTATTCCTTACTCTCATCTATTCCTTACTCTCATCTATTCCTTACTCTCATCTATTCCTTACTCTCATCTATTCCTTACTCTCATCTATTCCTTACTCTCATCTATTCCTCACTCTGATCTATTTCTTACTCTCATCTACTCCTTACTATCATCTATTCCTTCTCTCATCTATTCCTCGCTATCATCTATTCATCACTCTCATCTATTCCTCACTGTCATCTATTTCTTGCTCTTATCTTTTTCATACAATCATCTATTCATTACTCTCCTCTATTTCTTACTCTTATCTTTATCTTGCTCTTATTTATTTCTTACTCTTATCTATATATTACTCTCATCAATTTCTTGCACTCATCTTTTTTTATACAATCATCTATTCCTTACTCTATTCTATTCATTACTCTTATCTATTCTTTACTCTCATCTATTTCTTAGTCTCATCTATTTCTTACTTTCATCTATTTCTTACTCTTATCTATTCC
Organism: Anisus vortex; assembly: GCA_949126835.1. Lineage (NCBI taxonomy): Eukaryota > Metazoa > Mollusca > Gastropoda > Planorbidae > Anisus > Anisus vortex. The sequence goes on from OX421498.1 coordinate 24,641,303, forward strand.
TAAGCCTTATCTATTTTTTTACTCTAATCTTTTTCATACTCTCATCTATCCCATACTCTCATCTATCCCTTACTCTCATCTAATCCTTACTCTCATCTATTTTTTACTCTCATCTATTCCTTACTCTCATCTATTTCTTACTCTCATCTATTCCTTACTCTCATCTATTTATTACTCTCATCTATTTATTACTCTCATCTATTTATTACTCTCATCTATTTATTACTCTCATCTATTTATTACTCTCATCTATTTATTACTCTCATCTATTTATTACTCTTATCTATTTCTTTCTCTCATCTATTTATTACTCTCATCTATTTATTACTTTCATCTATCAATCACATTCATCTATTCCTTACTCTAATCTTTTCATTACTCTCATCTATTTTTTACTCTCATCTATTCCTCACTCTTATCTATTTCTTACTCTTATCTAATCATTACTCTCATCTATTTCTTACTCTCATCTATTCCTCACTCTCATCTATTTCTTACTCTCATCTATTCCTTACTCTCATCTATTTCTTACTCTCATCTATTCCTTACTCTCATCTGTTACTTACTCTCATCTATTCATTACTCTCATCTATTTCTCACTCTCATCTATTTTTTACTCTCATCTATTCCTTAGTCTTATCTATTTCTTACTCTCATCTATTCCTTACTCTCAACTATTCCTCACATTCATCTATTCCTTACTCTAATCTATTCATTACTCTCATCTATTTCTTACTCTCATTTATTTCTTATTTTCATTTATTTCTTACTTTCATCTAATCCTAAATCTCATCTATTTATTAATCTCATCTATTCGTTACTCTCATCTATATCGTACTCTCATCTATGTTTTACTCTCATCTATTTCTTACTCTCATGTATTCCTCAATCTCATCTATTCCTCATATTCATCTTTTTCTGACTCTCATCTATTCCTTACTCTCATCTATTCCTTACTCTCATCTATTCCTTACTCTCATCTATTCCTTACTCTCATCTATTTCTTACTCTAATCTATTTCTTACTCTTATCCATTTCTTACTCTCATCTATTCATCACTCTCATCTATTTCTTACTCTCATCTATTTCTTACTGTCATCTATTTCTGACTCTCATCTATTCCTTACTCTCATCTATTCCTTACTCTCATCTATTCCTTACTCTCATCTATTCCTTACTCTCATCTATTCCTTACTCTCATCTATTCCTTACTCTCATCTATTTCTTACTCTAATCTATTTCTTACCCTTATCCATTTCTTACTCTCATCTACTCCTTACTCTCATCTATTTCTTACTGTCATCTATTTCTGACTCTCATCTATTCCTTACTCTCATCTATTCCTTACTCTCATCTATTCCTTACTCTCATCTATTCCTTACTCTCATCTATTCCTTACTCTCATCTATTCCTTACTCTCATCTATTCCTTACTCTCATCTATTCCTTACTCTCATCTCTTCCTCACTCTGATCTATTTCTTACTCTCATCTACTCCTTACTATCATCTATTCCTTCTCTCATCTATTCCTCGCTATCATCTATTCATCACTCTCATCTATTCCTCACTGTCATTTATTTCTTGCTCTCATCTTTTTCATACAATCATCTATTCATTACTCTCCTCTATTTCTTACTCTTATCTTTATCTTGCTCTTATTTATTTCTTACTCTTATCTATATATTACTCTCATCAATTTCTTGCACTCATCTTTTTTTATACAATCATCTATTCCTTACTCTATTCTATTCATTACTCTTATCTATTCTTTACTCTCATCTATTTCTTAGTCTCATCTATTTCTTACTCTCATCTATTTCTTAGTCTCATCTATTTCTTACTTTCATCTATTTCTTACTCTTATCTATTCCTAAGCCTTATCTATTTTTTTACTCTAATCTTTTTCATACTCTCATCTATCCCATACTCTCATCTATCCCTTACTCTCATCTAATCCTTACTCTCATCTATTTTTTACTCTCATCTATTCCTCACTCTCATCTATTTCTTACTCTCATCTATTCCTCACTCTCATCTATTTATTACTCTCATCTATTTATTACTCTCATCTATTTATTACTCTCATCTATTTATTACTCTCATCTATTTATTACTCTCATCTATTTATTACTCTCATCTATTTATTACTCTCATCTATTTATTACTCTTATCTATTTCTTTCTCTCATCTATTTATTACTCTCATCTATTTATTACTTTCATCTATCAATCACATTCTTCTATTCCTTACCCTAATCTTTTCATTACTCTCATCTATTTTTTACTCTCATCTATTCCTCACTCTTATCTATTTCTTACTCTTATCTAATCCTTACTCTCATCTATTTCTTACTCTCATCTATTCCTCACTCTCATCTATTTCTTACTCTCATCTATTCCTTACTCTCATCTATTTCTTACTCTCATCTATTCCTTACTCTCATCTGTTACTTACTCTCATCTATTCATTACTCTCATCTATTTCTCACTCTCATCTATTTTTTACTCTCATCTATTCCTTAGTCTTATCTATTTCTTACTCTCATCTATTCCTTACTCTCAACTATTCCTCACATTCATCTATTCCTTACTCTAATCTATTCATTACTCTCATCTATTTCTTACTCTCATTTATTTCTTATTTTCATTTATTTCTTACTTTCATCTAATCCTTAATCTCATCTATTTATTAATCTCATCTATTCGTTACTCTCATCTATATCGTACTCTCATCTATGTTTTACTCTCATCTATTTCTTACTCTCTTGTATTCCTCAATCTCATCTATTCCTCATATTCATCTTTTTCTGACTCTCATCTTTTCCTTACTCTCATCTATTCCTCAATCTCATCTATTCCTCAAATTCATCTATTCCTCAATCTCATCTATTCCTTACTCTCATCTTTTCCTCAATCTCATCTATTCCTCACATTCATCTATTTCTTACTCTCATCTTTTTCGTACTCTCATCTATTCCTTACTCTCATCTTTATCGTACTCTCATCTATTTCTTACTCTCATCATTTTCGTAATTTCATTATTTCCTTACTCTGATCTATATCTTACTCTTATCTATTTCGTACTCTCATGTATTTCTTACTATGATCTATTCCTCTTTTCTTTTTTGTACTCTCATGTATTCCTTACTTTCCTCTATTTCTTACTCTTATTTATTTCTTACTCTCATATATTTCTTACTCTTATCTATTTCTTACTCTCATTTATTTCTTACTCTTATCTATTTATTACTCTCATTTATTTCTTACTCTCATTTATTTCTTACTCTCATTTATTTCTTACTCTTATCTATTTATTACTCTCATTTATTTCTTACTCTCATTTATTTCTCACTCTTATCTATTTCTTACTCTCATTTATTTCTTACTCACATTTATTTCTTAATCTTATCTATTTCTTACTCTCATTTATTTCTTACTCTTATCTATTCTTTAGTCTTATTTATTTTTTACTCTCATCTTTTTCGTACTCTCATCTATTCCTTATTCTTATCTATATCGTACTCTCATCTATTTCTTACTCTCATTTATTTCTTATTTTTATTTATTTCTTACTTTCATCTAATCCTTAATCTTATCTATTTATTACTCTCATCTATTCGTTACTCTCATCTATATCGTACTCTCATCTTTTTCTTACTCTCACCTATTCCTTACTCTCATCTATTCCTAACTCTCATCTTTTTATTACTCTCATCTATTCCTTACTCTCATCTATTCCTCAATCTCATCTATTCCTCACATTCATCTATTTCTTACTCTCATCTTTTTCGTACTCTCATCTATTCCTTACTCACATCTATTCCTTACTCTCATCTATATCGTACTCTCATCTATTTCTTACTCTCATCTAATCCTTACTCTAATATATTTTTTACTCTCATCTATTCCTCACTCTCATCTTTTTCTTACTCTCATCTTTTCCTTACTCTTATCTATATCGTACTCTCATCTATTCCTTACTTTCATCTATTTCGTACTCTCATCATTTTTTTACTCTCATCTATTTCTTACACTCATCTATTCCTTACTATGATCTATTTCTCACTCTCATCTATTCCTTACTCTCATCTATTCCTTACTCTCATCTATTACTTACTCTCATCTATTCCTCACTCTCATCTGTTTGTTACTCTCATCTATTCCTTTCATCTATTCCTCAATCTCATCTATTACTTACTCTCATCTATTCCTTACTCTCATCTATTCCCCACTTTCATCTATTCCTCATTCTCATTGTCACATGCTGAAGGCCCCCCTAATTATGTGCAGATTGTACGTACGCTTATCAGGCTGTTGTGAGGTCGTTGTCTTAGGATATGAAGAGAGACGACTTTCAAACCTATTTATATTTGTAGCTATCTTAGCAAAAAGGGTTGACGAAATGCAACAGTTCTACAACGTTTATTGACAATAAGTTTCTATAGGTATATCAAATGTTACATACATCCAATATATACAAATAGAGGTAGATGAGAGTCGATCGAGTACAGTGTAGTCGGCTAACTTAAATGCTCCCTATTAAGTAACTCCGAACTGTCAACTGTGTATGTGAGACCTCCTTCGACTCGGTGTACCGAGCGACTGTCTCTGCTTAGCTACGGTCTGCTCTCTCCCTCCGTCTCTTGCGTGTCTCACTATTTATCCTCCCAAATTTTTAGTTTCTCAGGCTTGCCAGAAACACATACGAACAATTGACCGTATCCAGTTACCCTGGACTTCCAGTGGTCGGTTGGGCGGGGGGGGGGAATAGGGGTGGAGTCTGACCTCACCTGACTCTGGGACGTGGGACCTCCAACTGTGTATTTAAACTACTCTTGAGTTATTACTCCCCTCTTGGCCCATGCCAGAAATGCATACCACTAGACTTCCATTTATCAATAGTTATTTAACCCCTCTTGGACTGATTTATCAATGGTTATTTAACCCCTCTTGGACTGATTTATCAATGGTTATTTAACCCCTCTTGTACTGATTTATCAATGGTTATTTAACCCCTCTTGGACTGATTTATCAATGGTTATTTAACCCCTCTTGGACTGATTTATCAATGGTTATTTAACCCCTCTTGGACTGATTTATCAATGGTTATTTAACCCCTCTTGGACTGATTTATCAATGGTTATTTAACCCCTCTTGGACTGATTTATCAATGGTTATTTAACCCCTCTTGGACTGATTTATCAATGGTTATTTAACCCCTCTTGGACTGTTTCCCAGTGTCAATAATTTCAACTTGCCTTCAACTTCTATATATATCTTCTATATAACTTCTATATATATCTTCTATATAACTTTTATATATATCTTCTATATAACTTCTATATATATCTTCTATATAACTTCTATATATATTTTCTATATAACTTCTATATTATATATATCTTCTATATAACTTCTATATATATCTTCTATATAACTTCTATATTATATATATCTTCTATATAACTTCTATATATATTTTCTATATAACTTCTATATATATCTTCTATATAACTTCTATATTATATATATCTTCTATATAACTTCTATATATATCTTCTATATAACTTCTATATTATATATATCTTCTATATAACTTCTATATATATCTTCTATATAACTTCTATATTATATATATCTTCTATATAACTTCTATATATATCTTTTATATAACTTCTATATATATCTTTTATATAACTTCTATATATATCTTCTATATAACTTCTATATTATATATATCTTCTATATAACTTCTATATATATCTTCTATATAACTTCTATATATATCTTCTATATAACTTCTATATATATCTTCTATATAACTTCTATATATATCTTCTATATAACTTCTATTTATATCTTCTATATAACTTCTATATATATCTTCTTTATAACTTCTATATATATCTTCTATATAACTTCTATATATATCTTCTTTATAACTTCTATATATATCTTCTATATAACTTCTATATATATCTTCTATATAACTTCTATATATATCTTCTTTATAACTTCTATATATATCGCCAGTCCAAGCAAAACTTCTTGGTTAATTACCATTCCCATTTGAACTGTCCCTCGACTGCATTGAAAGGATTTAAGTTTGTCCAAACAAGTTTCTCACGCTCAACTTTAAGAGTCAATTATCTCGGGTTTTTGGGCGTGTTATTAAAAATACATAAATCCATGTTAATTCTAAAATGGATTGCAACACTCATCTTTTCCTTACTCTCATCTATTTCTTACTCTCATCTATTCCTCACTCTCATCTATTCCTCACTCTCATCTATTCCTCACACTCTCATTTATTCAATTGATCTATTCCTCACTCTCATCTATTCCTCACTCTCATCTATTTCTTACTCTCTTCTATTCCTCACTCTCATCTATTCCTCACTCTCATCTATTCCTCACTCTCATCTATTCCTTACTCTCATCTATTCCTCACTCTCATTTATTCAATTGATCTATTCCTTACTCTCATCTATTCCTCACTCTCATTTATTCAATTGATCTATTCCTTACTCTCGTCTATTCCTTATTCTCATCTATTTCTTATTCTCATCTATTCCTCACTCTCATCTTTTCCTTACTCTCATCTATTCCCCACTCTCACTCACTTTTTTTCTCCTTCGTTTCTCTATTCTTCTATTCTACAAAGTTCCCATCTCAATGTTTGGCAGTGGCAATAAATTGTCAAATTCCAAGAGGAAACGCCGACTAGCATGACATAGAAAGAGAAAGTAAGAGAAACTGTAGGCCTATATTTACTGATGTAAGACAAGAGTAGAACGCAGGTGAATGCTGAACTGATGTAGGCCTATATTTACTGATGTAAGACAAGAGTAGAACGCAGGTGAATGCTGAACTGATGTAGGCCTATATTTACTGATGTAAGACAAGAGTAGAACGCAGGTGAATGCTGAACTGATGTAGGCCTATATTTACTGATGTAAGACAAGAGTAGAACGCAGGTGAATGCTGAACTGATGTAGGCCTATATTTACTGATGTAAGACAAGAGTAGAACGCAGGTGAATGCTGAACAGAAGACTGGTGTACACTGTACCCGTATCATTATATGTATAATGTAGGAACATAAACTATATAGGAAAAAAACATTACAACAGTAACACGAAGACACAGACACTGTTGAATTGTTTATTGCTCGCAAGACCCGCAAAGAATCTAAGCCGAAGCAGGACGTTTGGGCGCAGCCGTTTTGGCGCGACCGTTTTGGCGCGACGGTCGTTTTGACGCAGCCGTTTTGGCGCTGGACGTTTTGGTGCGATGGAATAAAAACATATCACATCATTCAATAAAAGTAACTTAATAACTTCATTTGAGAAAAACTATATTTTTTGTATATTAAATGAAATAAATAGTAAATAAAAACATATTAAAACAATGTATATATTGGATTATTAAATTTTAATAACTTAGTTTTGTATAAACTGATTGATTGAAAAAGTAATCCAATAAATATAAAAATAACTTAATGTGTTCTTGGCAGCTCGCAATATATTTCTTGAAATGAGGACTAAACCTTTCTTAGTGACTTATATACAGTTCTCTCAACTGAAGCTGCTTATTTGCTGCATCCAATATAGATAAAGCCAACCAAATAATTATCTCTGATTTGTACGCACGTTGGTTGACTGGACGCGATGACCACTCCCCATTGACCATTCCAAATATAAAGAAAAGGTTCTTTTTATCGTTTTACTACCCACCCAGTATTCTAAAACAGCCATTAATTCTCTGATCATCTTGTCTACGATTGACCTTGGTTTTAATCACTCCCAACTATTTTACAACAGTCAAGTTATTTGAAAGGTGTGGCCACTGAGTTACTTCATGAACATCTAGGTGTGGAGAAAAAAATAACAACTCCCTATTAAAACGCCATATTTATAAATATATAAATAAATAGATAACCATTTTATGCCGATAAATAGATACATAAGTCTTTATGCATATATATATAAAAAACTAAGTTTATAAAGTTTAATAGTCCTATATATGCATTACATCGTTTTAAATTATTATTATTTATTTTTAGTTTTATTTATTATACAACAAAAAAAATTAATGTGTTCCTAAATTATTTCCTCGCGCCAAAACGTCCCGCGCCAAAACGGCTCGCGCCAAAACGTCCCGCGCCAAAACGGCTGCGCCAAAACGGTCGCGCCAAAACGGCTGCGCCAAAACGTCACGTACCGAATCTAAGCAATGCTCAGATAAATATAAGAATTTTTTCTTATCCCATGTGCAAGAAAAATGCATATATTTAGGCTCTACTCGTTCTTCTCGAGGGCATCCGGGCGTGGAATGGGTTACCCGAATAAACCAGGATAACCAGTAACTTAACATTATTTAAAACTCTAATCAGAATGCAAGACTAGACTCAAACCACGGATAAGCGTAGAACACAATAATCTTTAGTGAACCTTTAGTGGGAGCGTCTGTAACATAAATATGTATATAAACGAAGATAAACAAATATATTGAATGAAATGAAGGAAGAAATACATATTAAAATATACAAAAACAAGGCCTATTTTTCTCATCCTTTGATTAAACTAATTGTAGGCTAATTAAAAAATACTTTTCTTGTTTGTTTTTCCATTTTGCGTATTATTTTCATTGCTCATTCTTTATAAAAAAAACAACAGAATTCCACCCCCACCCCAAACATATTCTCACAGGCACCCTCACAACAACACTAACACAGTATTCCACCCCCACCCCCAAAATATTCTTACAGGCACCCTCACAACAACACTTACACACACATTTCCCGTATGTTGAATGATTTCATGTTTACTTGACTAAACTCTTTTGCAGCTTTTCATTTCATCGTGTCTAGTCATACACAAAAGGGAGATAAACGATACATCCAGTTTATCCGTTTTTTTAATTTTATTTTTAACATTGACGTTGTTGATTTAAATTAAAATTTCTTTTTCCCAGATCACAGATCTAATAAAACTAAAATCTTAGAATAAAAACAAATGTATCAAATAGATATTTTTTTTTACTGTCATGTTCAATCTTACCTGGAAAATCTTTTAAGTTGTTTTTTTCTAATGTGGTCTCAAACGGATTCGTTGATACCAAAGCGTTTGTACTGTAAGATCTGTCCGGTACATTAGTTTCTTGTGTTGCATGCCGGTAGTTTTGTTGGTAAAGTGACGTTTTGACAATGATGTAGGGTTCGGCAACCTTTTGATAATCGTGTGCCAAAGTCATCATCATTGGCTCCATAGTCTCGTAAGACGATTAGATTTGCGCTCCTGTGATTTGGCCAGCCCTGCAAAATTGACTGTGTCTGTGGAGACCTATCCTTGAGAGACAGGCTCTGTCGCATCTCTGGACCGTTGGAGATTGTTAGGGGCAGCCTACTTTTCTTCACTGCTCTTTTAGCCTCCGCCATAAGGCGAAGTTTTCCCTCTGCCGCATTTATACCGGTGTGTAAGGTGCCTCTCCAACTATTTCTGTGCTGAGCAAGGTTCTCCTCAGTTGCCGATGTGCCAAAGTAGGATTTATAATTCATTCAGCGTGCCAACCGCCTAAAAGTCATTCTCCTATAGCACAAAATTTCTTGTAGAAGATACTTAATTTGCCATTTGGGAGGTCTTTCGAGTGCCATTGGAAATCGCTCTGCGTGCCAAGTCTGGCACGCGTTCCATAGGTTGCCGACTCCTGAATTGTAGTTTATTGAGAAAAAAAATGGCTTTGGTGATGAAAGCGGATCTATTGTGTGCTTGTGTGTGTGTGTGTTTGTTTTTATGTTTATTTATTTGTGAGTTAGTTATTTCTGTGATGTAAGGGAATTATTTTCTTTCAATGGGTAATTAGCCTACTCAGGTTGTAAAGGCCCTTTAAAGTTTAAAAAAAATATGATTAAAAGACTCGTTAAATTCACTAGATCTATGTTCTGATTGACCGCAACTCTTGACAACTTTTAGAAACGACCAATCCTTTGATTATAGAATTATTGGTCTTTAAGTATAGGCCTACGGTTGTAAAAATTGGGCATGAAAATAGGTTGTCTGAACTGGTTAGGCTAGCTCAAATTCATTTTTAAAACAGCTCTAATCGAAATGCAAGACTAAGCTTAGATTTCAATTATTGATAGCGTAGAACGCCATATCTTCTTCTTAGAAGTCGCGTCTTTACTTAGAATTAAAAAAAAAAAGTTCAGAAGATATGCCTATACATCTGTATAGTATAAGGTAAAATAAGATTAGAAAGTATGACTACACATGATAAGATAACAACAGAACGTAGGCCAACGTCTGTAAATGGAAAGCTAAGAAACTACTTTATAAGTTATAAGATTGGATAATTTAAAAAAAATAATTATTTCCACCAATCATTAACCTAATGAAATGTTATATACAAGGATCCAAGCATGTATTGTGTACTCAACACGTAGGCTATGTAGTCAACGTAATCAAAAAGATGAGAATCATCGTAACATTTCGTCTTGCGCCCTCTTGCTTCAGTTATGCCACGCCCATCCCCCAATCCCATTGGTTGGGCTCAGCTCTATATATGGCACGGAGTTCTGGGGTCGAGGTGATTTCTCCACGAGCGCAGGTGAGGGAGAAGGAGGGGGGGGTACCGTGACTTATATGGCGAGAGCCATCGGTAGATAAGGTTTCCACTTGCTCAAAAGATTGTTTGCATACTTGGCCCATGCAATCCTGGTGTCAGACACTGGGTTTTAATTCTATTTCCTCTTCCCAATTTTTTTTTTACTGACGGCCATCCTATCAGTTCTAGAGAAAGAGAGAGAGAGAAATAAAAAAAGAACAGTGTGTGTGAGTGTGTCAACATAGGCGGATCTCCGTCTGGGATACTTTTAACTAGGTAGGTGCTCATTCGATTCAACCCTATCCCCATTGTTGCTTTATCTTTGCATAACTTTGATATAAACACTAGCCTCACACTCAACGCTCCAATATCTAACAGGTTCTGATAATGTCAAGGGCAGTCACTCAAATATAAGCCTATATATATGTTTTTTAAAGTCAGTGGTTCAAGCACTCACCTTTTGCTCTATTCAACCGGAAACCACGTGATAAACAATCGCTGATGTTTGCGGAAGTGGATGCCATTTATTTATAATTATTGAAACAATAGCTTCTGACAGTTAATAATTAAAAAAAAATGTTTAATTAAGCCAAAGTGAATTTTTTCTTCTTTTAAATAAATGATAGGATAAATTTTCACAAACAATATATCGATTTGAGGTCTTAAAAAAAGGGATTAATTATAAACTCGCTACTGCTATTTGTAATAGGCCTAGACTCTACATTAAACATATAAAAACCTGAGCTGTCAAAACAAACAAAATGTAGCGTGTGTAACTTGAAAATTTACAAATATTTTCTTCCAGTTTTTCTCTTTCTATCTGTAGAAACAACTTTATTTTTCCTTTCCCCCCACATTTAAAGTTTAAAAGGCAAACTGCCAATTAAAATTTGTGTTGTTGTTGTCTTGTTTTTGTATATTTCTAATGCACCTGTTTTATAATTAATGCATGCATGCGTAGGCGGCCAGTATGTGTAATACTTATTTGTTTTTACTGTGTTGTATGAATGTCTAAATGTCATTTCGTGCACACATATATTAATCCAACACCTATTGTCTTATTAGCTGTCTTACCTCTTGACACTTTAGTTAAAACATATATTGTCATGTTAGCTGTCTTACTTTTGACACTTTAGTTAAAACATATATTGTCATGTTAGCTGTCTTACTTTTGACACTTTAGTTAAAACATATATTGTCATGTTAGCTGTCTTACCTCTTGACACTTTAGTTAAAACATATATTGTCATGTTAGCTGTCTTACCTCTTGACACTTTAGTTAAAACATATATTGTCATGTTAGCTGTCTTACTCTTGACACTTTAGTTAAAACATATATTGTCATGTTAGCTGTCTTACTCTTGACACTTTAGTTAAAACATATATTGTCATGTTAGCTGTCTTACTCTTGACACTTTAGTTAAAACATATATTGTCATGTTAGCTGTCTCACTCTTGACACTTTAGTTAAAACATATATTGTCATGTTAGCTGTCTCACTCTTGACACTTTAGTTAAAACATATATTGTCATGTTAGCTGTCTCACTCTTGACACTTTAGTTAAAACATATATTGTCATGTTAGCTGTCTTACTCTTGACACTTTAGTTAAAACATATATTGTCATGTTAGCTGTCTTACTCTTGACACTTTAGTTAAAACATATATTGTCATGTTAGCTGTCTTACTCTTGACACTTTAGTTAAAACATATATTGTCATGTTAGCTGTCTCACTCTTGACACTTTAGTTAAAACATATATTGTCATGTTAGCTGTCTTACTCTTGACACTTTAGTTAAAACATATATTGTCATGTTAGCTGTCTTACTTTTGACACTATAGTTAAAACATATATTGTCATGTGGCCCATGCAATCCTGGTGTCAGACACTGGGTTTTAATTCTATTTCCTCTTCCCAATTTTTTTTTTACTGACTGCCATCCTATCAGTTTTAGAGAAAGAGAGAGAGAGAAATAAAAAAAGAACAGTGTGTGTGAGTGTGTCAACATAGGCGGATCTCCGTCTGGGATACTTTTAACTAGATAGGTGCTCATTCGATTCAACCCTATCCCCATTGTTGCTTTATCTTTGCATAACTTTGATATAAACAGTAGCCTCACACTCAACGCTCCAATATCTAACAGGTTCTGATAATGTCAAGGGCTGTCTTACTCTTGACACTTTAGTTAAAACATATATTGTCATGTTAGCTGTCTCACTCTTGACACTTTAGTTAAAACATATATTGTCATGTTAGCTGTCTTACTCTTGACACTTTAGTTAAAACATATATTGTCATGTTGGCTGTCTTACTCTTGACACTTTAGTTAAAACATATATTGTCATGTTAGCTGTCTTACTTTTGACACTTTAGTTAAAACATATATTGTCATGTTAGCTGTCTTACTTTTGACACTTTAGTTAAAACATATATTGTCATGTTAGCTGTAACATCCTGGGCAGATACAAACACATTCACACTCGTATACACCTCAACATACTAACACACGCAAATATTCACGCATATAAACATGCACAAACGAATAATATACATACACATACACACAGATGCAAACATAGCCACACATACAGTCACAATAATATATATTCATTCATACAGACAAACACAAAAAGTAACACTAGCATATATACATACATACACACAGACAGTCACACTGGCATATATACAGATACACACACAGTCACACTAACATATATACATACATACATACATACATACACACACAGACAGTCACACAAGCATATATACCTACATACAAACACATACAGACTGTCACATAAGCATACATACATATGTACAGCCATACAGACACACACAGACAGTCACACTAGCATATATACATACATACACACACAGACAGTCACACTAGCATATATACATACACACACAGACAGTCACATTAGCATATATACATACTCACAGACAGTCTCACAAGTATATATACATAAACACAGACAGACACACAAGTATATATACATACACACAGACAAACCCGCTAGTATATACACATACACACCGACAGTCACACTAGTATATATACAGACATACAGACACCCAGACATTCACACTAGCATATATACAGACACACACAGACAGCCACACTAGCATATATACAGACACACACAGACATTCACACTAGCATATATACATATATACAGACAGTCACACTAGTATATACACATACACACAGACAGTCACACTAGTATATACATACAAACAGACAGTCACACTAGTATATATATACATACACACAGACAGTCACACTAGTATATATATATATTCATACACACGGACAGTCATAATAGCATATCTACATACACACAGTCACACTAGTATATATACATACACACAGACAGTCACACTAGTATATTTACATACACACAGTCACACTAGTATATATACATACACACAGACAGTCACACTAGTATATATACATACACACAGACAGTCACACTAGTATATATACATAAATACAGAGAGTAACACTAGTATATATACATAAATACAGACAGTCACACTAGTATATATACATACATACAGTCACACTAGTATATATACATACACATATACAGTCTCACAAGTATATATGCATACACACAGACAGTCCAACTAGTATATATATACATACACACAGACAGTCACACGAGTATATATACATACACACAGACAGTCACACGAGTATATATACATACACACAGACAGTCATAATAGCATATATACATACACACAGTCACACTAGTATATATACATACACACAGACAGTCACACTAGTATATATACATACACACAGTCACACTAGTATATATATACATACACACAGACAGTCACACTAATATATATACATACACACAGACAGTCACACAAGTATATATGCATACACACAGACAGTCAAACTAGTATATATATACATACATACAGACAGTCACACGAGTATATATACATATACACAGTCAGTCAAACTAGTATATATACATAAATACAGTCGCACTAGTATATATACATTAATACAGACAGTCACACTAGTATATATACATAAATACAGACAGTCACACTAGTATATATACATAAATACAGACAGTCACACTAGTATATATACATAAATACAGACAGTCACACTAGTATATATACATTCACACAGTCATACTAGTATATATACATAAACACAGACAGTCACACGAGTATATATACATACACACAGACAGTCACACTAAAATATATACATAAATACAGACAGTCAAACTAGTATATAGTATATATACATATACACAGTCTGACTACTATATATGCATACACACTGACAGTCACACGAGTAAATATACATACACACAGACAGTCACACTAGTATATATACATAAATACAGACAGTCACACGAGTATATATACATAAATACAGACAGTCTCACTAGTATATATACATAAATACAGACAGTCACACTAGTATATATATACATAAATATAGACAATCACTTAAGTATATATACATAAATACAGACAGTCACACTAGTATATAGACATAAATACAGACAGTCACACTAGTATGTATACATACACACAGCCAGTCTCACAAGTATATATTCATACACACAGACAGTCACACTATTATAAATACATACATACAGACACACACAGACATTCACACGAGCATATATACATGCATACATACACACACAGACAGTCACACAAGCATATATACCTAAATACAAACACATACAGACAGTCAAACTAGCATATATACATATATACAGACATACAGACACACACAGACAGTCACACTAGCATATATACATACATACATACACACACAAACAGTCACACTAGCATATATACATACACCCTCAGACAGTCACACTAACATATATACATACATACATACACACACAGACAGTCACACTTGCATATATACATACATACACACAGACAGTCACACGAGTATATATACATACACACAGACAGTCACACTAGTATATATATATATACATACACACACACACAGTCACACGTGTATATATACATACACACAGACAGTCACGCTAGTATATATACTTACACACGGACAGTCACACGAGTATATATACATACACACAAACAGTCATACTAGTATATATACATAAATACAGACAGTTACACAAGTATATTTACATAAATACAGACAGTCACACTAGTATATATACATACACACAGTCACACTAGTATATATACATACACACAGACAGTCACACGAGTATATATACATACACACAGACAGTCACATTAGTATATATACATACACACAGACAGTCTCACAAGTATATATACATACACACAGACAGTCACACTAGTATATACACATTCACACAGAAAGTCACACTAGTATATATAAACACACACAGACACATTTACTCTCTCACATACACACAAGTAGAGTAAACCCGTCGAGTCAATTTGATCTATAGAAGAGGTGAAACAGCGTTCACTAGTTTCCGTGGCCAAGGCATACTAGGAGATCGTGTTACCAGCACAATGTTCTTTCTGGTATGACAACAGATATAAAAAGCAAACTAATGTAGCAATATGACGCTGTAGAGGTGTCTGACGCACCTCGAGTGCTACAAGTTATTTAAATATTGTATACACATGTAGGCTACATAGCAGACGTAACCCTGCGGGTTCAAGGATACATAATCCAATAATCTCTAGGGATACAGATGGCATTGGTTTCATCAAATATTCACTATAGTGCAACATCTAAAGTTTAGGTTTAGGTTTATGTTACAGAGGCTAATTCTATGCAGATAATTGCGTCTACAAGATGCAGTCGTACAGGAGTTTTAGAGATATAACATTTAGTTTTACAGTTCCAACTTTGTAATACTCTTCATTCAGCTCATAAAAACAACATGCATTATCATATTAAAAAGAACTTTAAAACTCACTATTTTAAGTTGCGTAATCATTCTTTGGACCCCCACTGTATACTGCTGTATTAAATTGGTAAAACGATATTATTTTTTTGTATTATATCTTATGTTTAGGGTTATTCAAATGGAGCTCTATCGTGTGATGTAATATAATAAATTTGTTTGTAAACTTATGTAAGCTAGAGACTCATAGCCCAGTTCTTGTTTAAAAATTAGTTTTTTGCATGTTTTTTTTTTGCTTAGTTTTAAACGCGCCCTTGAGCTTACAATATATTTGTTGGCAGCGCTTACATATATAATTATTATTTTTATTTTTGTACAACAAATTGCAAGTTCCTATTCTTTAATGTTTTAAGTCTAAATAAATAGACCGTCATTGAAATATATAGGTTAGTCTAGCCTACTTTAGGACGCTGTTGATGTTTAGTTGAATGATGCGTGTCCTGTTAAATTAAACAAAAAGATTTCTTGTGATTATAACATTAACACTTGATCATTAAATACAACATTAACACTTTATCATTAATTAATTATAACATTTACACTTATTTTTGGCAAACTTTCAAATCTTCACTGAAGGGCTGGACTAAAAACCTAAAGTGACACTCTGTCATCTGTTTATAATTGTTGTTTGTGATGTTTTTTATTTTATGTGTAGTTAAATTGTGGACTCTTTTCTCGGTCCTAACGGGGTCTTCACAATAATATGAAGAAGAAGAAAAATATTTCCCATCAATAACTCAATTTTCCCCTGTTTTAAAAAAAAATAGAGATCTACTTAAACACAATTTAAAAGTCGCATGCACTGATCTATAAAAAGAATGGATTGCGCCTTCTTAATAAACTGGATTGAGCAAAGTGAAGAAAAGCACTGATCTATAGAAGAAAGGAAAAACTGAAAATTTCCACTGCACTTACAGATATAAACAAAATTGTGTCTAAAACTTACTGTGCCACTGATCTTTAAATAGATCGGAACAGAATCTATGTTGCTGCCATTTTACACAAAATGCATATGAATTGTTGCTGTCAAACTTCCCACTTCTAATTAATAATATAAAACGAACAATAATACGATCAAAAGAAAACAAATACCAAAAGATAAAAAAAGTTAATTATAAAAAAAGTAGACAGCAATATTTCGCAGTACGAGTAAGCCCGGTCCCGAAACACACAAAATTTGAACGCATTTCAAATGAACATCATTTGGAAACTGCGCGCATTGTATAACCTTAACATACGGTGATTAGTAATAGGTATAAGTTTATTTTAACAAATAAATTAACGAATTAAGCAATATTGTTGAAAAAATAAAACTTTTTTTTTGGAGGACGTTTCCGATTTATACATTTAACTTTTAACCCGATTAGTCAAACGGCTCAAGATAATTTAGAGCAGAAACAAACATCTAAAAAATTAAACAAACTCACGGTAAATATATATATTGATCAGTGACAGTAGAAACAAAATGTCGGAAATTTCTTCAAAAATTGTACTTCCATGCCCTATCCATTCTTTTTATAGATCAGTGGTCGCATGTCAAACTTTGATGTGAAATTTAAAGTTGGTTGTCATTGACAAGGCAGGAAAAAAAGTTTCCACCATCTCACCTGAACAATTTAGACATCATTTAATCAAGTATTTCTTTGATACGTTTTCCTCGTCATCCTTTTAGAGATTTCTTTTTTTAAAAATTCCTTAAGATTAATTAATGTATCTTCCATTCAATTACTTTGATCTCAGAAGTAAAAAAATGTATGCCAGTGAGACGATTTCACGGGTTACGGCAAGGTTTGAACGGCTCTTTTAAAGGCTCTGACCTATAAAACAAACGCTTTTTATAAAGGGAGGCGTTATACGGCAGTGTGTATAATATAGGTCACGATAATCCGCCGTATAGTGTTTTGCGTTATACGGCGAATCCGCCGTATAATCATTAATCACTCCATTTTATAAACTTGATCCCACTAATACTGTCTTGATATTGTTCATCATTATGACGCAATTAGCTCTAGTCTGCACCTAAACAGACCTTGTTGTTCCGATATGCTGTGTAAAACAATCAACCCATTAGAGACTAGCTTATATTTAGCTGGCTGGTGAAAATTGTGAATTTTTTTAAGTAGAAAAAAAGAAGACGGTATTTCAACATAGGAATTCACATTGAATTTTTATATCAGTTTTCCTATCGTAAGCAAACAGCAATCTCAAAATAATTCTCGCCTATCAGCAACCATCTGCCAGGGTTCTATAAATTGGCACGCCTACTGTGGAGAAATATTACTGATATTTTAAATTACAAATTTGCTTATCGTCTTATTTATTGTCAGACTTTCTATCAGTATTCTTAGAGTCGACTTATACATAGCTTACTAATATTTCCAGTATACAGAGTATGTAGATTAAAAAAAATATTTTAAAGGACAAAAACTAAAGTAGACAACAAAATAATATATCATGTTTATACGAACTTTCAAAAAATAATATATCATGTTTATACGAACTTTCAAAAAATAATATATCATGTTTATACGAACTTTCAAAAAATAATATATCATGTTTATACGAACTTTCAAAAAATAATATATCATGTTTATACGAACTTTCAAAAAATAATATATCATGTTTATACGAACTTTCAAAAAATAATATATCATGTTTATACGAACTTTCAAAAAATAATATAACATGTTTATACGAACTTTAAAAAAAAAATATATCATGTTTATACGAACTTTAAAAAAAAAGTAAAAAAAAATAAATAAACATCTCTTAAAAGCGAAGTTTTTCGTAAAAATACTTTCTGCGTATCTAAACTATCTTCTTCACTATTTTCCCAAAGCTATTCATCTTGTTGTTTAAATCACTCCACTGACCACTATTGAATAAGAAGAAACAAAAACAAAATGCAATTTTAGCAACCCAGCTAGATATAAACACAGGCTAAGTCATAAAAAGGATTTAATAAGTAATTTTTTAAATCGAAATAAAGAACTTTTACTACATATCGATATGTTCTGCTGCCACCAATGATTTTCATTGCATGTCCCAGATGACCATTATGTCTGCCAGGCTTAGCGTCTTTACAAAGTGTCAAAGGACATTTAGTACATGGAGACAATACAACGAAGTAGGTCACAGTAAGGACGTGACAACATTTATTCATTCCATTACTGTTTCTAAATAGCCTATATATGATAAGATAAGAATGGTCACTTCCTATAGCGCTTCTATCCATGCTATTATATTGGCACGCTCAGTGCGCTCCTGGTGTGACTTGCAATGGCAGATGTATTGGCCAAAGAGAAAGGTCTTTAAATTCTTTTTAAAAGATTCTCTTGTCCCAGACTCTCTCAGTGTCTGAGATAAATTGTTCCATAAAGAAGGCGCAACTGATTCAAATGAGCGCACTCCCAGGTTGTTTTTTTTTTTGTGTCCATCCAAACTGTGAGTTTTGAGGAGTAACTGTTTTGAAGAGCGCAGTTCCCTAGTTGGCTCATGCCTTGATATAAGCTCTCGAAGATAGGAAGGAGCAATGCCCTTTATGCATCCGTACGTAATGGGCATAATTTTGTGCTCTATTCGCTTTATCACCAGGAGCCAGTGGAGATCTCTAAGTATCTCTTATTTATTTCATCTGGTTTGTTACTGTGACTGTGACTGTGTTACTGTGACTGCTGACTGTGTTACTGTGACTGCTGACTGTGTTACTGTGACTGTGACTGTGTGACTGCTGACTGTGTTACTGTGACTGTGACTGTGTTACTGTGACTGTGTTACTGTGACTGTGTTACTGTGACTGTGACTGTGTTACTGTGACTGTGTTACTGTGACTGTGTTACTGTGACTGTGACTGTGTTACTGTGACTGCTGACTGTGTTACTGTGACTGTGACTGTGTTAATGTGACTGCTGACTGTGTTACTGTGACTGCTGACTGTGTTACTGTGACTGCTGACTGTGTTACTGTGACTGTGACTGTGTTACTGTGACTGCTGACTGTGTTACTGTGACTGTGACTGTGTTACTGTGACTGCTGAATGTGTTACTGTGACTGTGACTGTGTTACTGTGACTGTGACTGTGTTACTGTGACTGCTGACTGTGTTACTGTGACTGTGACTGTGTTACTGTGACTGTGACTGTGTTACTGTGATTGCTGACTGTGTTACTGTGACTGCTGACTGTGTTACTGTGACTGCTGACTGTGTTACTGTGACTGCTGACTGTGTTACTGTGACTGTGACTGTGTTACTGTGACTGTGTTACTGTGACTGTGACTGTGTTACTGTGACTGTGACTGTGTTACTGTGACTGCTGACTGTATTACTGTGACTGTGACTGTGTGACTGTGTTACTGTGACTGCTGACTGTGTTACTGTGACTGTGACTGTGTTACTGTGACTGTGACTGTGTTACTGTGACTGTGACTGTGTTACTGTGACTGTGACTGTATTACTGTGACTGTGACTGTGTGACTGTGTTACTGTGACTGCTGACTGTGTTACTGTGACTGCTGACTGTGTTACTGTGACTGTGACTGTGTTACTGTGACTGCTGACTGTGTTACTGTGACTGTGTTACTGTGACTGCTGACTGTGTTACTGTGACTGCTGACTCTTTGTTCTATTCAGTCTAGTCAAACTGTCGCATTCATAATGGATCATCTAAACCAGCGTTACCCAAACATTTTTTGAGACGATCATTTTTATACTTTTATGTCGTGAATGAATATTTTTATCGCCTATACTAACCTTTCAGTAATATTTACACACGGTTCTCTATATGAGTAACTTTATAATATATGGATGTGGCTCAATTAGGATTAAACTTTACAATTTTACACTTGGGATGAAATATACACTGCCCAGTCGCCTTTACTTTACACTTGGGATGAAATATACACTGCCCAGTCGCCTTTACTTTACACTTGGAATGAAATATACACTGCCCAGTCGCCTTTACTTTACCCCAACTAATGTCAGGTAACCTTAGGAGCTGGATAGGTTCAGGGACACCCTCCAGTCCTGGAATAAATCCTAGTCTTCACCAAGATTCGAACCCAGGACCCTCGGTATAAAAGTCGAACCCAGGACCCTCGGTATGCAAGTCGAACCCAGGACCCTCGGTATGCAAGTCGAACCCAGGACCCTCGGTATGCAAGATTCGAACCCAGGACCCTCGGTATAAAAGTCGAACCCAGGACCCTCGGTATGCAAGTCGAACCCAGGACCCTCGGTTTGCAAGTCGAGGACCCTCGGTATGCAAGTCGAACAAAGGACCCTCGGTTTGCAAGTCGAGGACCCTCGGTATGCAAGTCGAACCCAGGACCCTTGGTATGCAAGTCGAATCCAAGACACTCGGTATGCAAGTCGAGGACCCTCGGTAAGCAAGTCGAGGACCCTCGGTTTGCAAGTCGAGGTCCCTCGGTATGCAAGTCGAACCCAGGACCCTCGGTATGCAAGTCGAACCCAGGACCCTCGGTTTGCAAGTCGAGGACCCTCGGTATGCAAGTCGAACAAAGGACCCTCGGTTTGCAAGTCGAGGACCCTCGGTATGCAAGTCGAACCCGGGACCCTCGGTAAGCAAGTCGAACCCAGGACCCTCAGTATGCAAGTCGAGGACCCTCGGTATGTAAATCGAACCCAGGACCCTCGGTTTGCAAGTCGAGGACCCTCGGTATGCAAGTCGAACCCAGGACCCTCGGTATGCAAGTCGAATCCAGGACCCTCGGTATGTAAGTCGAACCCAGGACCCTCGGTATGCAAGTCGAACCCAGGACCCTCGGTATGCAAGTCGAACCCAGGACCCTCGGTATGCAAGTCGAACCCAGGACCCTCGGTATGCAAGTCGAACCCAGGACCCTCGGTATGCAAGTCGAACCCAGGACCCTCGGTATGCAAGTCGAACCCAGGACCCTCGGTATGCAAGTCGAACCCAGGACCCTCGGTAAGCAAGTCGAACCCGGGACCCTCGGTATGCAAGTCGAGGACCCTCGGTATGCAAGTCGAACCCAGGACCCTCGGTTTGCAAGTCGAGGACCCTCGGTATGCAAGTAAAACCCAGGACCCTCGGTATGCAAGTCGAACCCAGGACCCTCTGTATGCAAGTCGAACCCAGGACCCTCGGTATGCAAGTCGAACCCAGGGCCCTCGGTATGCAAGTCGAGGACCCTCGGTTTGCAAGTCGAACCCAGGACCCTCGGTTTGCAAGTCGAGGACCCTCGGTGTGCAAGTCGAACCCAGGACCCTCGGTATGCAAGTAGAACCCAGGACCATCGGTATGCAAGTCGAACCCAGGACCCTCGGTTTGCAAGTCGAGGACCTTCGGTATGCAAGTCGAACCCAGGACCCTCGGTATGCAAGTCGAACCCAGGACACTCGGTATGCAAGTCGAACCCAGGACCCTCGGTTTGCAAGTCGAGGACCCTCGGTATGCAAGTCGAACCCAGGACCCTCGGTATGCAAGTCGAACCCAGGACCCTCGGTATGCAAGTCGAACCCAGGACCCTCGGTTTGCAAGTCGAGGACCCTCAGTATGCAAGTCGAACCCAGGACCCTCGGTTTGCAAGTCGAAACCAGGACCCTCGGTATGCAAGTCGAGGACCCTCGGTATGCAAGTCGAACCCAGGACCCTCGGTTTGCAAGTCGAGGACCCTTGGTATGCAAGTTGAGCCCAGGACCCTCGGTATGCAAGTCGAGGACCCTTGGTATGCAAGTCGAACCCAGGACCCTCGGTATGCAAGTCGAACCCTGGACCCTCGGTATGCAAGTCGAACCCAGGACCCTCGGAATGCAAGTCGAACCCAGGACCCTCGGTATGCAAGTCGAACCCAGGACCCTCGGTATGCAAGTCGAGGACCCTCGGTATGCAAGTCGAACCCAGGACCCTCGGTATGCAAGTCGAGGACCCTCGGTATGCAAGTCGAACCCAGGACCCTCGGAATGCAAGTCGAACCCAGGACCCTCGGTATGCAAGTCGAACCCAGGACCTTCGGTATGCAAGTCAAGGACCCTCGGTATGCAAGTCGAACCCAGGACCCTCGGTATGCAAATCGAACCCAGGACCCTCGGTATGCAAGTCGAACCAAGGACCCTCGGTTTGCAAGTCGAGGACCCTCGGTATGCAAGTCGAATCCAGGACCCTCGGTATTCAAGTCGAACACAGGACCCTCGGTATGCAAGTCGAACACAGGACCCTCGGTAAGCAAGTCGAACCCAGGACCCTCGGTATGCAAGTTGAACCCAGGACGCTCGGTATGCAAGTCGAACCCAGGACCCTCGGTATGTAAGTCGAACCCAGGATCCTCGGTATGTAAGTCGAGGACCTTTGGTATGCAAGTCGAACCCAGGACCCTCGGTATGCAAGTCGAATCC
Organism: Anisus vortex; assembly: GCA_949126835.1. NCBI lineage: Eukaryota > Metazoa > Mollusca > Gastropoda > Planorbidae > Anisus > Anisus vortex. The sequence goes on from OX421498.1 coordinate 24,665,200, forward strand.
AGGACCCTCGGTATGCAAGTCGAACCCAGGACCCTCGGTATGTAAGTCGAACCCAGGACACTTGGTATGTAAGTCGAACCCAGGACCCTCGGTATGTAAGTCGAGGACCCTCGGTTTGCAAGTCGAACCCAGGACCCTCGGTATGCAAGTTTAACCCATGACCCTCGGTATGTAAGTCGAACCCAGGACCCTCGGTATGTAAGTCGAGGACCCTCGGTATGCAAGTCGAACCCAGGACCCTCGGTAAGCAAGTCGAACCCAGGACCCTCGGTAAGCAAGTCGAGGACCCTCGGTAAGCAAGTCGAACCCAGGACCCTCGGTATGTAAGTCGAACCCAGGATCTCGGTATGCAAGTCGAGGATCCTCGGTAAGCAAGTCGAACCCAGGACCCTCGGTATGCAAGTCGAGGACCCTCGGTAAGCAAGTCGAACCCAGGACCCTCGGTAAGCAAGTCGAACCCAGGACCATCGGTATGCAAGTCGAGGACCCTCGGTAAGCAAGTCGAACCCAGTACCCTCGGTAAGCAAGTCGAACCCAGGACCCTCGGTATGCAAGTCGAGGACCCTCGGTAAGCAAGTCGAACCCAGGACCCTCGGTATGTAAGTCGAACACAGGACCCTCGGTATGCAAGTCGAGGACCCTCGGTAAGCAAGTCGAACCCAGGACCCTCGGTATGCAAGTCGAGGACCCTCGGTAAGCAAGTCGAACCCAGGACCCTCGGTATGCAAGTCGAGGACCCTCGGTTTGCAAGTCGAACCTCTCCACCACCGTGCCCCTCTTCCATCATTTTTAAACTTTGATCTAAACGACTGAAAGTACTTCAATCAGTCCCAGCATGCTCAGTGGCTTCCGTGTCTCGTCGTTGTATAACTCGATAAACCTGCTGCTGGATGAAGCGTAGCCAAGGCAATGCCTACAATGTTTACGTTTAATTTACGTGTGGCCACCAGACCTGAATGAAACAAGGTATTAATAAATTGATCAAGTGTCCTATAATTTGGGTTTAGCAGTTGGGCAGTTTAACCAAACTACACACTGACATCCTTTTGTACGCCTACACGTCAAGCCGTTAAGAAATAAACCACAAATCAGTGCAAGACACATCTAACTTTGTACTTCTGTCTATAATATATTACCAAGCTACACGTAAAATCTCATTTAGTTAAATCAGGATTGTCAAACAGGTGACCCACAACACGACGTGCCATTTTTTGTAGTGTGACCCTTGACAGAACTTCTAACGGTGATTCTTGATTAAACAGGAAGACCCTAAAATAATGTTTACAATGTGTGGCTCATCTAAGTCTTTCTTGTTGTATCAAATTCTGCATATGCCTCTATGATGAACACAATGTTTGTTTTTTTCTGGTGGGTTGCACACGCCTGAATTAAATAAAAGAGTTTTTTTTTTTCTGGTCTGTATCAGTTTGATAAAATAAAATTATATTTGATGCACACATGTTGATGAAGAGTAACCTAATTTTTTTTAAATATATTTATTTGCGGTCGATTAAAAAAGTTGAATTTCAATAAGAGAAACGAAACAGGAAAAGAAAGAAAAACAAACAAAAATAAACAAAATTCCCCCCCCCCCCGATGATAAAATAATCTGATCTAGCGCCAAAGTTTGTTTTATAGTTAAACATATAATTTCTAACGCCAGGTAGATGTAGTATTTATACAAATAATACTACATACCCTTTTTTTTTTAAATATACCGGTAATATATTGTTAAAACGGTCACAGGTGTACACCACTAACATATAATAATATAAATATATAATGTACATGATTGGCATTGTTGGTATAAAACATATCTATTATAGATCAGTTTTATATAAAAACGTATAGAATGTTTTGATCACTGATCTATAAAAAGAATGAATTAGACATGGAAAAGCATATTTCTGGATACCAGCGTAGGCTATGCCATTATTTTACACAATCATTGATCTTTATAAATAACCAGCATTATCATTATAAAATTATATTTCTTAAACACTGATATAAATATTATTTAAATATATATATATATATATATATCATCATCATCAACATATATAATTACCGTGAGTTTGTTTATATGTTTGTTTATATATATATATATATATTTATATATATGTTTGTTCGCTATAGGCTCCTAAGCCGTTTGACTATTCGGGCCAAAAATTAAATGTATAAATTGGAAACGTCCTCCAAAAGATAATTTTATTTTATCACTTATAATCATAAATGTGTTGATTTAAAAAATCCAAAATGTCATATCCATCTATGCAAATAAATATAACGGTACATAGCAAATGGCCATTTCCGTTCATTTACTATATTGAACGCGACATTCACTATGTTGAACGCGAGGGTCTTTCCGGGTTTTCCCAATTCTACTGTTGTTTTTTTAATGTGGCGAGACCTTTTTTAAAAGCTACGCACTGCAATTTGGCTTAGAGAGTTTCAATGGTTTACTTTAAACAAAATACTAGCGTATGACGTAATGTCTATGAAATTATTTTTTCATTATTGATGTTTGCATTATCCTTTTAAGTAAAAGTAACCAAATGTTTTAATTATTTAATGGATTTACGTTGTTATTGGAGAATATCCTTTAAAAGGCGACTTTATACACCCTATAAATTAAATGATACGAATTATAAAAAAACAAGTTAGGCTTATAAATGATTACTTTCAAATACCGGGTACCATAAGATTGACAGCAACAATATTATAAAATAAAAACTAAATACCGAAAGAAACATTATCAATACTGTTTTATTGATACAATAAGCAAGAACAAAAATTAAATACCGAAAAAATCTTTCTCACTTTAGTTTTTATTTCATTGAAATATTATTTTCTATTTTTTTAAAATATTTTTAACCTTTTTTATTGTTTTGTATTTATGTTTTTTTTCTTTCAGATTGTATATTATTTTTAATTTAATATAATTAATAACAAGTCAAGTCAACACAACTGTTCGCTACATTTTAATATCGAATTTAAAAGTCTCTTTAAAAAACCCGGACTAGCCTTTCGGCTCTTGTGTCCAGGGCGTAACGCTTAGGATTGAGCAATCTCTGTCCAGGCTCCAGCCACCCAACGAGACGCCCAAGGCGTGGCGTGCCGTGTAACGGGGAAGGTTTCCGCAGCCCAGCGATCGTTCACTGCGGTTCCCCTAAGGATCATTATCGTAGTGGCTCGCCCGTATACCTGCACTGTCACCCGGTAGCACAAATCCTATACTATAGGTACATGCATCCAGGCACCGGGTGGTTCTCGAGACGGGATTGCAGCGTCCATTGCTTCCTCCCCCTGTGCCCCATGCGTTCGCCCGCCAGTGTATTCTTAATGGGAATGTATCGGCGGTTTACACACTACGCCAGTCCTTGAGGCCACAATTCTTATGCATATGTCAGGTTCAGGTCGACCAGAAACAAAAAAAAAAATAACAAAAACTAAATACCGAAAGAAACATTCTCAACACTGTTTTATTAATACAATAAGCAAGAACAAAAATTAAATACCGAAAAAATCGTTATCACTTTAGTTGGTATTGTATAGAAATATTATTTTCTACGCTTTTTTTATATTATTTACATTTTATTGTTTGGTATTGTGGTTTTTTTTTCTTTTAGATAGTATATTATTGTTAATTTAATAGGCTATTTTTAATAACAAGTCAAGTCAACACAACTGTTTGCTACGTTATAATATCAGACGCTTGACAGTAACAATTATTATGCATATGCCAGGGTCAGAAACAATTAAAAAGAACAAAAACTAAATACCGAAAAGAAACGATCATTTTAATAGTCTCTTTTCTTTCTCTCTTAACATTAATATTAACTTAACTAATATTGTAATATTGTAGTCGTTCGTTTCTCCGTCATTTTGACGGGCATAACCACTAGTATATATATAAAGCTTTACATTTTATTATTGAGTCCAATACATCACCATCTGTCCTTTGGTTCCTTGTTGAGTCCAATACATCACCATCTGTCCTTTGGTTCCTTGTTGAGCCCAATACATCACCATCTGTCCTTTCGTTCCTTGTTGAGCCCAATACATCACCATATGTCCTTTGGTTCCTTGTTGAGCCCAATACATCACCATATGTCCTTTGGTTCCTTGTTGAGTCCAATACATCACCATCTGTCCTTTGGTTCCTTGTTGAGCCCAATACATCACTATCTGTCCTTTGGTTCCTTGTTGAGCCCAATACATCACCATCTGTCCTTTGGTTCCTTGTTGAGTCCAATACATCAGCATATGTCCTTTGGTTCCTTGTTGAGCCCAATACATCACCATTTGTCCTTTGGTTCCTTGTTGAGCCCAATACATCACCATCTGTCTTTTGGTTCCTTGTTGAGCCCAATACATCACCATCTGTCCTTTGGTTCCTTGTTGAACCCAATACATCACCATCTGTCCTTTGGTTCCTTGTTGAGCCCAATACATCACCATCTGTCCTTTGGTTCCTTGTTGAGCCCAATACATCACCATCTGTCCTTTGGTTCCTTGTTGAGCCCAATACATCACCATCTGTCCTTTGGTTCCTTGTTGAGCCCAATACATCACCATCTGTCCTTTGGTTCCTTGTTGAGCCCAATACATCAATATCTGTCCTTTGGTTCCTTGTTGAGCCCAATACATCACCATATGTCCATTGGTTCCTTGTTGAGCCCAATACATCACATCTGTCCTTTGGTTCCTTGTTGAGCCCAATACATCACCATCTGTCCTTTGGTTCCTTGTTGAGCCCAATACATCACCATATGTCCATTGGTTCCTTGTTGAGCCCAATACATCACATCTGTCCTTTGGTTCCTTATTGAGCCCAATACATCACCATCTGTCCTTTGGTTCCTTGTTGAGCCCAATACATCACATCTGTCCTTTGGTTCCTTGTTGAGCCCAATACATCACCATCTGTCCTTTGGTTCCTTGTTGAGCCCAATACATCACTATCTGTCCTTTGGTTCCTTGTTGAGCCCAATACATCACCATCTGTCCTTTGGTTCCTTGTTGAGCCCAATACATCACCATCTGTCCTTTGGTTCCTTGTTGAACCCAATACATCACCATCTGTCCTTTGGTTCCTTGTTGAGCCCAATTAATAGGCCTGCATTTGAAATGATCACTTATCATTAATGAAAAGGACCGTTTATTTTAAACATTCTTGCATTCAAAGGTAATTGAACATTTTAAGCAACAACTTTACAAGGGTGAACAAGCACTGAATGTGGAATACATTTTAAAATGCAATAAAAACAAATTCATAGATTTAAAAAAAAATCAATCAACTGGAAATGTTTTTTTTATAAAACAATATTTATTTATAATCAATATTTGGTAAAGAAATGTTTATTATGTAAACATTTTCGATGCAACACATTATTTACATTATGAAAGAAAACAATATTGTACCTAAGCTAGCTGATATTATGGTAAGAATTAGGAGAGCATAATAGTGCCCACTTGTTTCGAAAAAAAAATTTGAAAGATTCTCAAATATAAAAAAAAACACACTCTGGTTCCTTGTTGAGCCCAATACATCACCATCTGTCCTTTGGTTCCTTGTTGAGCCCAATACATCACCATCTGTCATTTGGTTCCTTGTTGAGCCCAATACATCACCATCTGTCCTTTGGTTCCTTGTTGAGCCCAATACATCACCATCTGTCATTTGGTTCCTTGTTGAGCCCAATACATCACCATCTGTCCTTTGGTTCCTTGTTGAGCCCAATACATCACATCTGTCCTTTGGTTCCTTGTTGAGCCCAATACATCACCATCTGTCCTTTGGTTCCTTGTTGAGCCCAATACATCACTATCTGTCCTTTGGTTCCTTGTTGAGCCCAATACATCACCATCTGTCCTTTGGTTCCTTGTTGAGCCCAATACATCACCATCTGTCCTTTGGTTCCTTGTTGAACCCAATACATCACCATCTGTCCTTTGGTTCCTTGTTGAGCCCAATTAATAGGCCTGCATTTGAAATGATCACTTATCATTAATAAAAAGGACCGTTTATTTTAACCATTCTTGCATTCAAAGGTAATTGAACATTTTAAGCAACAACTTTACAAGGGTGAATAAGCACTGAATGTGGAATACATTTTAAAATACAATAAAAACAAATTCATAGATTTAAAAAAAATCAATCAACTGGAAATGTTTTTTTTTATAAAACAATATTTATTTATAATCAATATTTGGTAAAGAAATGTTTATTATGTAAACATTTTCGATGCAACACATTATTTACATTATGAAAGAAAACAATATTGTACCTAAGCTAGCTGATATTATGGTAAGAATTAAGGAGAGCATAATAGTGCCCACTTGTTTCGAAAAAAAAAATTTGAAAGATTCTCAAATATAAAAAAAAACACACTAAATGAGCAATCGTGTTCTGTAAAACTTTTCTTCACTCAAATGTTTTGGACATTGAATATAGCACTTGAGTTGGGAATGAAGAAGTTACTTTCTATGTGGTGTTCCCATTCTTGCATGTTTATTGTGAGAAAATCTCTTTTTTTAAATAAATGTTAAATTAAGCATTGAAGAACTGAGATTTATGTACAAAAGTGTTTCTCGATATTTTATAGTATACCTAATGTTATGTATCAATTGTATATATGTAAATATGTAATAAATATGTAATAAATATGTATAAATTCGAGAGTTTTAAATTCTATCAACAAGATACTCCAAACAAAGTATACAATATCTTATTGAGATTTCTCATCTTTACTGACTGGAGATTGACATCATTTTAGTTCCGTCATATAGTCATAAAAGATTAAATTACTCTCAATGTGTACTATGTAAATATTCTTACATTTCAGCTATGATTCTAATAGTATTTCAAATGCTAACTATAGTACAGTATAAACTACAGAAATCAAATAATAAATATATGTTTAAAACGAATTATTTTTAATAACGTTTTGCCCGTTTTTCTTTCTTTTATACAGTCTAGTCGTTAGCTAACCAAAACACAACATACTGGCATTTCTTTTTCATAGAGCTTTTTACTTTTTCAATGACGCCCATGCGTAATATGACCATTGAAGATATAGAAAAATGGATGCTACGTAGGGCCTAGATTCGATTTACACTAAGGAGCCTTATATCATTTCTATTTCTTTTTTGAGTGACGCACAATAAGTTTTAAAAAATAATTTTGATTATATTGGTCAGTGAAAGTGTAGTATTTAATTAAGTTTCCGCTTGCCTCACTTTGCACAAACAAATTTAGTAAAGAGACTCGATCCATTCTTTTTATAGATCAGTGCTTTTGGTGCATCAAACCTAGTGTAGAAATTTACTTAGAATATTTTTTGAAACCACACTTCCTGTTATATGCCCAAGAAAGAAAATACGTAAAATTTGACATTTATAGAAAATGTAACATGTATACAACCATACTGATACATGTATACAACCATACTGATACATGTATACAACCATACTGATACGTGTATACAACCATACTGATACATGTATACAACCATACTGATACATGTATACAACCATACTGATACATGTATACAACCATACTGATACATGTATACAACCATACTGATACATGTATACAACCATACTGATACATGTATACAACCATACTGATACATGTATACAACCATACTGATACATGTATACAACCATACTGATACATGTATACAACCATACTGATACATGTATACAACCATACTTATAGATCTATTTGTTTTAGTTTTATACTTCTGTTGATAAATCGACTTTACACTTTACTAGCATATTTTACCCGAGTCTTCCAACGGGGTAAAAGCAAGAGAAATCTACGCTCTAGTTTTAAATCTTTTAAAACTCTACCTGTATGAATACTAGGCTACTATAAGGCCTAAATGTAATAACTGCGTCTGCAATATGAGCCTTTAAATAAAACTAAAGAGCACAATGAGTAAGCCTTGGAACTAGGCAATCAATTACTATAAGGCTTGAAGTATCCGTCTTGGAACTAGGCAATCAATTACTATTAGGCTTAAAGTATCCGTCTTGGAACTAGGCAATCAATTACTATTAGGCTTGAAGTATCCGTCTTGGAACTAGGCAATCAATTACTATTAGGCTTGAAGTATCCATCTTGGAACTAGGCAATCAATTACTATTAGGCTTGAAGTATCCGTCTTAAAACTAGGCAATCAATTACTATTAGGCTTGAAGTATCCATCTTGGAACTAGGCAATCAATTACTATTGGACTTGAAGTATCCAACTTGGAACTAGGCAATCAATTACTATTAGGCTTGAAGTATCCGTCTTGGAACTAGGCAATCAATTACTATTAGGCTTGAAGTATCCATCTTGGAACTAGGCAATCAATTACTGTTAGGCTTGAAGTATCCATCTTTGAACTAGGCAATCAATTACTATTGGGCTTGAAGTATCCATCTTGGAACTAGGCAATCAATTACTATTGGTCTTGAAGTATCCATCTTGGAACTAGGCAATCAATTACTATTGGGCTTGAAGTATCCATCTTGGAACTAGGCAATATATTACTATTGGGCTTGAAGTATCCATCTTGGAACTAGGCAATCAATTACTATTGGGCTTGAAGTATCCATCTTGGAACTAGGCAATAAATTACTATTGGGCTTGAAGTATCCATCTTGGAACTAGGCAATCAATTACTATTGGGCTTGAAGTATCCATCTTGGAACTAGGCAATCAATTATTATTGGGCTTGAAGTATCCATCTTGGAACTAGGCAATCAATTACTATTGGGCTTGAAGTATCCATCTTGGAACTAGGCAATCAATTATTATTGGGCTTGAAGTATCCATCTTGGAACTAGGCAATCAATTACTATTGGGCTTGAAGTATCCATCTTGGAACTAGGCAATCAATTACTATTGGGCTTGAAGTATCCATCTTGGAACTAGGCAATCAATTACTATTGGGCTTGAAGTATCCGTCTTGGAACTAGGCAATCAATTACTATTGGGCTTGAAGTATCCATCTTGGAACTAGGCAATCAATTACTATTGGGCTTGAAGTATCCATCTTGGAACTAGGCAAATTAATTACTATTGAGCTTGAAGTATCCATCTTGGAACTAGGCAATCAATTACTATTAGGCTTGAAGTATCCGTCTTGGAACTAGGCAATCAATTACTATTGGGCTTGAAGTATCCGTCTTGGAACTAGGCAATCAATTACTATTGGGCTTGAAGTATCCGTCTTGGAACTAGGCAATCAATTACTATTGGGCTTGAAGTATCCATCTTCCACGTGATTAGGGACTTTATTTATCTCCGGATTCGACTTAAAAAAAATGCATTTTATAATTTCTCCCTCGCTCTCTTGTTCTTCATTTTCTTCCTTCCGTCCCCGCCCACCATCACTCTATCTATTTAATTGTGTCATCATTTCCCCATATCGCTGACTTTGATGTTCCCTGCTGATTTATCTTCTAGTTGTGTATTTAATTGTGTCATCATTTCCCCATATCGCTGACTTTGATGTTCCCTACTGATTTATCTTCTAGTTGTGTATTTAATTGTGTCATCATTTCCCCATATCGCTGACTTTGATGTTCCCTGCTGATTTATCTTCTAGTTGTGTATTTAATTGTGTCATCATTTCCCCATATCGCTGACTTTGATGTTCCCTACTGATTTATCTTCTAGTTGTGTATTTAATTGTGTCATCATTTCCCCATATCGCTGACTTTGATGTTCCCTGCTGATTTATCTTCTAGTTGTGTATTTAATTGTCATCATTTCCCCATATCGCTGACTTTGATGTTCCCTGCTGATTTATCTTCTAGTTGTGTATTTAATTGTCATCATTTCCCCATATCGCTGACTTTGATGTTCCCTGCTGATTTATCTTCTAGTTGTGTATTTAATTGTGTCATCATTTCCCCATATCGCTGACTTTGATGTTACCTGCTGATTTATCTTCTAGTTGTGTATTTAATTGTGTCATCATTTCCCCATATCGCTGACTTTGATGTTCCCTGCTGATTTATCTTCTAGTTGTGTATTTAATTGTGTCATCATTTCCCCATATCGCTGACTTTGATGTTCCCTACTGATTTATCTTCTAGTTGTGTATTTAATTGTGTCATCATCTCCCCATATCGCTGACTTTGATGTTCCCTGCTGATTTATCTTCTAGTTGTGTATTTAATTGTGTCATCATTTCCCCATATCGCTGACTTTGATGTTCCCTACTGATTTATCTTCTAGTTGTGTATTTAATTGTGTCATCATTTCCCCATATCGCTGACTTTGATGTTCCCTGCTGATTTATCTTCCAGTTGTGTATTTAATTGTCATCATTTCCCCATATCGCTGACTTTGATGTTCCCTGCTGATTTATCTTCTAGTTGTGTATTTAATTGTCATCATTTCCCCATATCGCTGACTTTGATGTTCCCTGCTGATTTATCTTCTAGTTGTGTATTTAATTGTGTCATCATTTCCCCATATCGCTGACTTTGATGTTACCTGCTGATTTATCTTCTAGTTGTGTATTTAATTGTGTCATCATTTCCCCATATCGCTGACTTTGATGTTCCCTGCTGATTTATCTTCTAGTTGTGTATTTAATTGTGTCATCATTTCCCCATATCGCTGACTTTGATGTTCCCTGCTGATTTATCTTCTAGTTGTGTATTTAATTGTCATCATTTCCCCATATCGCTGACTTTGATGTTCCCTGCTGATTTATCTTCTAGTTGTGTATTTAATTGTGTCATCATTTCCCCATATCGCTGACTTTGATGTTCCCTACTGATTTATCTTCTAGTTGTGTATTTAATTGTGTCATCATTTCCCCATATCGCTGACTTTGATGTTCCCTGCTGATTTATCTTCTAGTTGTGTATTTAATTGTGTCATCATTTCCCCATATCGCTGACTTTGATGTTCCCTACTGATTTATCTTCTAGTTGTGTATTTAATTGTGTCATCATTTCCCCATATCGCTGACTTTGATGTTCCCTGCTGATTTATCTTCTAGTTGTGTATTTAATTGTCATCATTTCCCCATATCGCTGACTTTGATGTTCCCTGCTGATTTATCTTCTAGTTGTGTATTTAATTGTCATCATTTCCCCATATCGCTGACTTTGATGTTCCCTGCTGATTTATCTTCTAGTTGTGTATTTAATTGTGTCATCATTTCCCCATATCGCTGACTTTGATGTTACCTGCTGATTTATCTTCTAGTTGTGTATTTAATTGTGTCATCATTTCCCCATATCGCTGACTTTGATAATCCCTGCTGATTTATCTTCTAGTTGTGTATTTAATTGTGTCATCATTTCCCCATATCGCTGACTTTGATGTTCCCTGATGATTTATCTTCTAGTTGTGTATTTGATTATGTCATCATTTCCCCATATCGCTGACTTTGATGTTCCCTACTGATTTATCTTCTAGTTGTGTATTTAATTGTGTCATCATTTCCCCATATCGCTGACTTTGATGTTCCCTGCTGATTTATCTTCTAGTTGTGTATTTAATTGTGTCATCATTTCCCCATATCGCTGACTTTGATGTTCCCTGCTGATTTATCTTCTAGTTGTGTATTTAATTGTGTCATAATTTCCCCATGTCGCTGACTTTGATGTTCCCTACTGATTTATCTTCTAGTTGTGTATTTAATTGTGTCATCATTTCCCCATATTGCTGACTTTGATGTTCCCTGCTGATTTATCTTCTAGTTGTGTATTTAATTGTGTCATCATTTCCCCATATCGCTGACTTTGATGTTCCCTGCTGATTTATCTTCTAGTTGTGTATTTAATTGTGTCATCATTTCCCCATATCGCTGACTTTGATGTTCCCTGCTGATTTATCTTCTAGTTGTGTATTTAATTGTGTCATCATTTCCCCATATCGCTGACTTTGATGTTCCCTGATGATTTATCTTCTAGTTGTGTATTTAATTGTGTCATCATTTCCCCATATCGCTGACTTTGATGTTCCCTACTGAATTATCTTCTAGTTGTGTATTTAATTGTGTCATCATTTCCCCATATCGCTGACTTTGATGTTCCCTGCTGATTTATCTTCTAGTTGTGTATTTAATTGTGTCATCATTTCCCCATATCGCTAACTTTGATGTTCCCTACTGATTTATCTTCTAGTTGTGTATTTAATTGTGTCATCATTTCCCCATATCGCTGACTTTGATGTTCCCTGCTGATTTATCTTCTAGTTGTGTATTTAATTGTGTCATCATTTCCCCATATCGCTGACTTTGATGTTCCCTACTGATTTATCTTCTAGTTGTGTATTTAATTGTGTCATCATTTCCCCATATCGCTGACTTTGATGTTCCCTGCTGATTTATCTTCTAGTTGTGTATTTAATTGTCATCATTTCCCCATATCGCTGACTTTGATGTTCCCTGCTGATTTATCTTCTAGTTGTGTATTTAATTGTCATCATTTCCCCAAATCGCTGACTTTGATGTTCCCAGCTGATTTATCTTCTAGTTGTGTATTTAATTGTGTCATCATTTCCCCATATCGCTGACTTTGATGTTCCCTGCTGATTTATCTTCTAGTTGTGTATTTAATTGTGTCATCATTTCCCCATATCGCTGACTTTGATAATCCCTGCTGATTTATCTTCTAGTTGTGTATTTAATTGTGTCATCATTTTCCCATATCGCTGACTTTGATGTTCCCTGATGATTTATCTTCTAGTTGTGTATTTGATTATGTCATCATTTCCCTATATCGCTGACTTTGATGTTCCCTACTGATTTATCTTCTAGTTGTGTATTTAATTGTGTCATCATTTCCCCATATCGTTGACTTTGATGTTCCCTGCTGATTTATCTTCTAGTTGTGTATTTAATTGTGTCATCATTTCCCCATATCGCTGACTTTGAAGTTCCCTGCTGATTTATCTTCTAGTTGTGTATTTAATTGTGTCATCATTTCCCCATATCGCTGACTTTGATGTTCCCTACTGATTTATCTTCTAGTTGTGTATTTAATTGTGTCATCATTTCCCCATATTGCTGACTTTGATGTTCCCTGCTGATTTATCTTCTAGTTACGTATTTAATTGTGTCATCATTTCCCCATATCGCTGACTTTGATGTTCCCTGCTGATTTATCTTCTAGTTGTTTGTTTAATTGTGTCATCATTTCCCCATATCGCTGACTTTGATGTTCCCTGCTGATTTATCTTCTAGTTGTGTATTTAATTGTGTCATCATTTCCCCATATCGCTGACTTTGATGTTCCCTGATGATTTATCTTCTAGTTGTGTATTTAATTGTGTCATCATTTCCCCATATCGCTGACTTTGATGTTCCCTGCTGATTTATCTTCTAGTTGTGTATTTAATTGTGTCATCATTTCCCCATATCGCTGACTTTGATGTTCCCTGCTGATTTATCTTCTAGTTGTGTATTTAATTGTGTCATCATTTCCCCATATCGCTGACTTTGATGTTCCCTACTGATTTATCTTCTAGTTGTGTATTAAATTGTGTCATCATTTCCCCATATCGCTGACTTTGATGTTCCTTACTGATTTATCTTCTAGTTGTGTATTTAATTGTGTCATCATTTCCCCATATCGCTGACTTTGATGTTCCCTGCTGATTTATCTTCTAGTTGTGTATTTAATTGTGTCATCATTTCCCCATATCGCTGACTTTGATGTTCCCTGCTGATTTATCTTCTAGTTGTGTATTTAATTGTGTCATCATTTCCCCATAACGCTGACTTTGATGTTCCCTACTGATTTATCTTCTAGTTGTGTATTTAATTGTGTCATCATTTCCCCATATCGCTGACTTTGATGTTCCCTGCTGATTTATCTTCTAGTTGTGTATTTAATTGTGTCATCATTTCCCCATGTCGCTGACTTTGATGTTCCCTGCTGATTTATCTTCTAGTTGTGTATTTAATTGTGTCATCATTTCCCCATATCGCTGACTTTGATGTTCCCTACTGATTTATCTTCTAGTTGTGTATTTAATTGTGTCATCATTTCCCCATATCGCTGACTTTGATGTTCCTTATTGATTTACCTTCTAGTTGTGTATTTAATTGTGTCATCATTTCCCCATATCGCTGACTTTGATGTTCCCTATTGATGTATCTTCTAGTTGTGTATTTAATTGTGTCATCATTTCCCCATATCGCTGACTTTGATGTTCCCTACTGATTTATCTTCTAGTTGTGTATTTAATTGTGTCATCATTTCCCCATATAGCTGACTTTGATGTTTCCTGCTGATTTATCTTCTAGTTGTGTATTTAATTGTGTCATCATTTCCCCATATCGCTGACTTTGATGTTCCCTACTGATTTATCTTCTAGTTGTGTATTTAATTGTGTCATCATTTCCCCATATCGCTGACTTTGATGTTCCCTGCTGATTTATCTTCTAGTTGTGTATTTAATTGTGTCATCATTTCCCCATATCGCTGACTTTGATGTTCCCTGCTGATTTATCTTCTAGTTGTGTATTTAATTGTGTCATCATTTCCCCATATCGCTGACTTTGATGTTCCCTGCTGATTTATCTTCTAGTTGTGTATTTAATTGTGTCATCATTTCCCCATATCGCTGACTTTGATGTTCCCTGCTGATTTATCTTCTAGTTGTGTATTTAATTGTGTCATCATTTCCCCATATCGCTGACTTTGATGTTCCCTACTGATTTATCTTCTAGTTGTGTATTTAATTGTGTCATCATTTCCCCATATCGCTGACTTTGATGTTCCCTGCTGATTTATCTTCTAGTTGTGTATTTAATTGTGTCATCATTTCCCCATATCGCTGACTTTGATGTTCCCTGCTGATTTATCTTCTAGTTGTGTATTTAATTGTGTCATTATTTCCCCATATCGCTGACTTTGATGTTCCCTACTGATTTATCTTCTAGTTGTGCATTTAATTGTGTCATCATTTCCCCATATAGCTGACTTTGATGTTCCCTGCTGATTTATCTTCTAGTTGTGTATTTAATTGTGTCATCATTTCCCCATATCGCTGACTTTGATGTTCCCTGCTGATTTATCTTCTAGTTGTGTATTTAATTGTGTCATCATTTCCCCATATCGCTGACTTTGATGTTCCCTGCTGATTTATCTTCTAGTTATGTATTTAATTGTGTCATAATTTCCCCATATCGCTGACTTTGATGTTCCCTACTGATTTATTTTCTAGTTGTGTATTTAATTGTGTCATCATTTCCCCATATCGCTGACTTTGATTTTCCCTACTGATTTATCTTCTAGTTGTGTATTTAATTGTGTCATCATTTCCCCATATCGCTGACTTTGATGTTCCCTGCTGATTTATCTTCTAGTTGTGTATTTAATTGTGTCTTCATTTCCCCATATCGCTGACTTTGATGTTCCCTACTGATTTATCTTTTAGTTGTGTATTTAATTGTGTCATCATTTCCCCATATCGCTGACTTTGATGTTCCCTGCTGATTTATCTTCTAGTTGTGTATTTAATTGTGTCATCATTTCCCCATATCGCTGACTTTGATGTTCCCTGCTGATTTATCTTCTAGTTGTGTATTTAATTGTGTCATCATTTCCCCATATCGCTGACTTTGATGTTCCCTGCTGATTTATCTTCTAGTTGTGTATTTAATTGTGTCATCATTTCCCCATATCGCTGACTTTGATGTTCCCTACTGATTTAACTTCTAGTTGTGTATTTAATTGTGTCATCATTTCCCCATATCGCTGACTTTGATGTTCCCTACTGATTTATCTTCTAGTTGTGTATTTAATTGTGTCATCATTTCCCCATATCGCTGACTTTGATGTTCCATATTGATTTATCTTCTAGTTGTGTATTTAATTGTCTCATCATTTCCCCATATCGCTGACTTTGATGTTCCCTATTGATTTATCTTCTAGTTGTGAATTTAATTGTGTCATCATTTCCCCATATCGCTGACTTTGATGTTCCCTACTTATTTATCTTCTAGTTGTGTATTTAATTGTGTCATCATTTCCCCATATAGCTGACTTTGATGTTTCCTGCTGATTTATCTTCTAGTTGTGTATTTAATTGTGTCATCATTTCCCCATATCGCTGACTTTGATGTTCCCTACTGATTTATCTTCTAGTTGTGTATTTAATTGTGTCATCATTTCCCCATATCGCTGACTTTGATGTTCCCTGCTGATTTATCTTCTAGTTGTGTATTAAATTGTGTCATCATTTCCCCATATCGCTGACTTTGATGTTCCCTGATGATTTATCTTCTAGTTGTGTATTTAATTGTGTCATCATTTCCCCATATCGCTGACTTTGATGTTCCCTGCTGATTTATCTTCTAGTTGTGTATTTAATTGTGTCATCATTTCCCCATATCGCTGACTTTGATGTTCCCTGCTGATTTATCTTCTAGTTGTGTATTTAATTTTGTCATCATTTCCCCATATCGCTGACTTTGATGTTCCCTACTGATTTATCTTCTAGTTGTGTATTTAATTGTGTCATCATTTCCCCATATCGCTGACTTTGATGTTCCCTATTGATTTATCTTCTAGTTGTGTATTTAATTGTGTCATCATTTCCCCATATCGCTGACTTTGATGTTCCCTATTGATTTATCTTCTAGTTGTGTATTTAATTGTGTCATCATTTCCCCATATCGCTGACTTTGATGTTCCCTACTGATTTATCTTCTAGTTGTGTATTTAATTGTGTCATCATTTCCCCATATAGCTGACTTTGATGTTTCCTGCTGATTTATCTTCTAGTTGTGTATTTAATTGTGTCATCATTTCCCCATATCGCTGACTTTGATGTTCCCTACTGATTTATCTTCTAGTTGTGTATTTAATTGTGTCATCATTTCCCCATATCGCTGACTTTGATGTTCCCTACTGATTTATCTTCTAGTTGTGTATTTAATTGTGTCATCATTTCCCCATATCGCTGACTTTGATGTTCCCTGCTGATTTATCTTCTAGTTGTGTATTTAATTGTGTCATCATTTCCCCATATCGCTGACTTTGATGTTCCCTACTGATTTATCTTCTAGTTGTGTATTTAATTGTGTCATCATTTCCCCATATCGCTGACTTTGATGTTCCCTGCTGATTTATCTTCTAGTTGTGTATTTAATTTTGTCATCATTTCCCCATATCGCTGACTTTGATGTTCCCTACTGATTTATCTTCTAGTTGTGTATTTAATTGTGTCATCATTTCCCCATATCGCTGACTTTGATGTTCCCTGCTGATTTATCTTCTAGTTGTGCATTTAATTATGTGCAATTGTTTCCCCATCAAGTAATACACTTTCAGCAATAACATTGAAAAGGGAGATAATAGTTTACTATTTTTTACTAATACAATCGATGAAAAGAACCATGTGTATTTTTTTTAAAAACTTATTTCAGATAATCATTGAAAGCAATCCTTTAGTTTTAGTAGTCGTTGACATCGGAAACATAAAAAATGAACAAACGTTCATGTTTACAAAACAGAGATAAATAGATAATGTTTCTATTCAAATTAAACTTACTTGGCTATCAAACAGGAATATATATATTTAGGGTAGTGAACCTAAACCAACCAGGAATATTCCTTCAAGATGTAATGAATGTACTTTGACGTATTGCATTCTTTTTTAGACAATTAAACTTAATACTGCTTACTAATATTGGTATATCGTATAATTGACATAATTTATTAGATTGTATAACTTGTATAAGTAAACGAATGTGTATAAATTGGTAAATGTATTGGCTTTGTGAGGATCAAAGCCCATTTATGTAAATATAGGTCAGTGCGACACTAGCAATAAGGAACCATAACCCATATTTAAAGTACAAAAAGCTGACAAGGAGGACAATAGTGTCCAGATGAAAATGGGAAATTAGGAAAATATATATTAAGCAAACATAGAAAATAAAAAAAATATGTCAAATATGTGGGGTGGGGGACGAGGGGGCTATAATATACAAGTCTAAATTATCTACATTAAATAATAACATTATATTATAGGCTAGACAGGATGATACAAGAGAAAGGGGAGTAACTTTCATTTCCTACTATCATTCTACCTTCTGGCAAGCGGCTCAGACGTACATTCATATTTTACTTTGGCCATCAAATTTATTGCTGTAGATTTCGTCTGACAATGTCCCCTAATCATTTATGAATTATCTTGCATTTTTCAACAAGTGAAAAATATAAATCCGTGTTTACATAAACATCGTCACTAACAGAATAAAAAAATGTAAAACTAAATTCTGACTAGATCTATAAAATGCAACACAATTTAGCCAGAATAATATGAAAAAGACTTAGAGGCAAAAAACAATTTTACTTTTTCATTTGCAATAGACCTAGATCTAGATTATGGTTCTCTCTAT